>JANHMN010000128.1:0-34556 GCA_030674055.1 Rhabdomys pumilio | reverse complement strand
GGAGTGAATTCCAGGACAGCCAAGACTATACAGAGAAACTGTCTTGAAAAACCAAATAAGTAAATTAAATAAATAAATAAGTAAATAAGTAAGTAAATGCACCATGACCAAGACAATTTATCAAAAAAAGAGTTTATTTGAATTTCTGACTCCAGAGGGATAAGAGTTCGTCACAGCAGGGAATTGTGACAGCAGGTAACAGCCTTGTTAGCAAGGACAGGTGAGAGCCCATACCTTACACTTCTAACAGGAAGCAGAAATCAAACTCAAAATGACAAGTCTTTAAACTTAAAGCCCAGGCTGGAGAGATTGCCAAATGGTTAAAGTCTGTACCACCCTTGCAGAGCACCCACACCAAGCAGCTTACAAACACTTGTAACCTCAGCTTCCAGGATTCTGCCTCCCTCTTTTGGCCTCCATGAGCAGCTGCATGAACATCTGCTTATTCGTACACAAACACATGCAGATGTACACATAATTTTAAAAATTACATCTTTAAAACAACAACTCTCAAAACCTATCTTCAGTGACACACTTCCTCAAGCAAGGCTGTAACTCCTAAGACTCCCAAACAGTGATACCAGCTAAGGACCAAGTATTCAAATGCTTGAGCTTATGGAGGACATCTCATCCTAGTCACCTGGGAGATCTACCTTTTTTTTGCCTCCCAAGTATGTGAATTAAAGGTGTGAGACACTAGGCCTGACTTATTTTTAATTAGTTTGTGTTTATTTTTTCCCCTTTCTTTTTGAGACATGATTTCTCTGTGTAGACTAGGCTGGCCTCAACCTAAGAGACACACCTACCTCTGCCATCTCCCAGTGTTGGAACTAAAGGTATGCATCACCACCAGATATTTTTTTTTTCTAATTCTTAAATAACACAGTTATTGCAGGGAGTGGTGGCCAACGAGTCTAGAAAGGAAGTTCCAGGTCAGCCAGGGCTGTTACACAGAGATACTGTGTTTCAAAAAAAAACAAAAACAAAAACAAACAAAACAATTATGAGTATTTATTTGTGTGTGAGTGAGATGGATGGGTGGGTGGGTGGGATACCACAGCACAGCATCACAAATGTGGAGATGAAAGGACAATTTTCACTATTTGTTTCTTCCTTTCTACTATGTGGGCTCTGGTGATTGTCTTGCTGGCCCACTTTAATATGTTTTTTGATATTTATATATTTTTCTATGTATAAGTATTTGCCTTACTTTATGTGTATGTCTAGGTAGTACTGATGGAGGCAGAATGAGCATTAGACCCCCTGGAACTGGAGCTACAGAGGGTCGTTAGCTTGAATGTGGATGCTAAGAATTGAACCTGGGCTTCTAGAAGAGCAAGTGCTCTCAACTGCTGAGCCATCTCTCTAGTACCCACTTTTTACTTTGTTGTTGGGACAGTGTCTCTCAGTGTAGCACAGGCTGGCCTCAAACTCGTAGCAAAGGGGGGTGGAACTACCACTACACTCAGAAACTTCATCTGATCTGTTTTCTGTAAAAGCCTACATATTTATTTAACCTGCCGGCCACAGTGAATGTGATGGTTTGTATGTGCTCGGCCTAGGGATTGGCATGATTAGAAGGTGTGGCCCTGATGGAGTAGGTGTATCACTGTGAGTGTGGGCTCTAAGACCCTCACCCTAGCGGCCTTCAGATGAAGATGTAGCTAGCATTCTTGGCTTCCCCTGAACCATGCCTGTCTAGACACTGCCATGCTCCTGCCTTGATAATGGACTGAACCTCTGAACCTATAAGCCAGCTCCAATTAAATGTTGTCCTTATAAGAGTTGCCTTGATCACGGTGTCTGTTTATAGCAGTAAAACCCTAATTAAGACAGTGGACCATTATAGTCTCGGGATGTACTTTTTGACCTGTTCCCACACTCTTGTCACCCAGCAGTAAGCAAGCCTTCTCTTGAGTCCTCCTAGCACTTCACACCTTTTTAGTATTTATCTCTTTCCTTTGGCTCCACACTTGGTCAGCTTTTCAACTAGACACTAAGCTTCCTGAGGCCAGGGTCATACAGCCTACATACCTGTCTATAAATAGCAATCTCTCAAAGTACCAGCACAAGGATTTGTTTGCTTGTTTGAAATGCAGTCTTGAGTAACTCAAATTGGTCTAACTATGTATCTGAGGCTCGCCTTGAACATCCTGTTTCTACTTTCCTAAGTGTTGGGATTCCAACTGTGTACCAAAGATGTGGGGCAGTGCAAGGATTTCTATGTTTTGTTTTCAAGAAGTAATTCTTTGTTTCACTTCAACTCCTAGTCTTCTGTGCAATGTAGAGGGAACATAACTAGTATACTTTCCGTCCTTCCTTTTCTTTCTTCTTTCTTTGAGACAGGATCTATGTAGCTCTGACTGGCCTGGAACTATTCAGATCAGAGATCTGCATGAGTGCCTTGAGTGCTGAGATTAAAAGTGTGCAGTACCATGCCTTCTTGCTATGCAATCCACGTTGGCTTCTAACTCCCAGTTGTCTTGCCCCAGCTTCCAGAATAGCTAAAGTCACTGGTGTTGTGGCACCCAGCTAGCAACACATTTAAATGGCTACACAGTAAATAGTACAGAAAAACGGGCAGGAGATATGGCTCAGAGGTTATGAACACTTGCCTGGTTAGTAGCTTCTTGTTAGTTTTTGTTTTGTTGTTGTTGATTTGACACGAGCTAGAGTCATTTGGGTAGAGAGAACCACAATTGAGAAACTGCCCCCACCAAACTGGCTTGTGGGCATTTTCTTTAAGATTGATGTAGGTGGTGTGGAGGTTTTGGGAGAGTGCCTCCCCTGGGGAGAGAGGAAATTCTGGGTTGTGTATCAGCCTTCACAAGCCATGAGAAGTTAAGACAGTAAGCAGTGGTTCCTCCGTGTTTTTTTGCTTTGTTGTTTTTCTTAAATTCCTGATTGGACATTGCTCAGTGGCAGATTGTCACCTATAAGGTGAAATAAACCTTCATCCCCAAGCGGCGTTTGGTCATTGTATTTTTGCCTCAGCAAAAGAAAACCTAAGATAATGGCAGGCCCACAACAACCTGTAACTCCAGCTTCCAGGGATCTGATGCCACGTTACCTGGTACATTCCCATACATATAAACATAATATTCTCTTTGTATGTTTTAAATTACAAGCTATTGCATTAGTCTCCAAATATCACGAAAGGGCACCTTCTCAAATATTGCCTTCGCAGCTGTGAACTACTGACCAACACCATTGAGTTTCCTCTACCGAAGGCAGATTCCATTGAACCCATGCTTCATTCTGCTCAGAGCATAAATAGGAAAACCCCCTTTTCTCTGTCCTGAAAGGCGGTGTGGCCTAGACTCACAGTTGTCCTTCACCACACACCCCCTAAGCTAGCAGCAAGTGCTACCCTATCCTTTGCCTGGTTTGTATCTCTGTGAGGCAAAACAGCTCACCTCCCTAAAAGTGCAGAAGACCAAGGTGAGATGCAGGAGAGAAAAGGCGTAACACGGAGCTGTGGCAGAGGAGAGGGAGATGAACCAGAGATGGATCTGAGCCCAGCTCCAGCCAGTTCCCACGGCCCAGGCCACCCGCATCCCTGGCCGATCCCCTGGAAGTCCCACTTGCATCTGGGGCTAGAGCCTTGAGCCTTCCAGCCAGTGCCCAGAAACAGGCTCAGACTGACAGTCTCTTGCTGTGAACTCAGGAACACTAGGGACATCCTAGACAGTTGATCGTCTTGTGAGCACCTACGAAGCAGCCTGCCAGGTCAAGGGTGGTCGGCGTGGGGAGGGGTCCCAAGTCTGGCTGGCAGCCTGGTAGAAAGTGGGAAGGAGGAGCTGGCTAGCCTGAGGAGCCCTGGAAAGCTAGCTGGCCCCCAGGCCTTGACGTGCCTTACCATGGACCCTGGGTGGGACAGGGGCCAGACTGGTCCCTTGGGGCAGACCTCCCTGCCAGGGGCTTTGCCGAGGCCAAGAGAGACATTGGTTCTTTGTGGCCTTTGCCTCAGGGGGTGCTTGGTTTTCCTGAGGCTGAGCCTGGAGGAAGTCTCCCGAGTGCCTGAGACCTTTGTCTGCCCCTCCTCCCACTGTGCAGTTAGGACCATTCCTCCAAAGGGAGACCTGGTGCGTTTTTTACTTTTCTGGTTTGCCTCCTTTGAACAGACCTTGTCAGTGGGTGAGGATAAGGGGTGAGGTGTTCTTTGTTTGCTGGTAGTGACTTGTCCCATTTTTCAGGGGAAGACCTAATGAATGGTGAGTCCTTTGTTTGCAGTGAAGTAGAGTCCAAGGGGTCTTCAGAACCCTAAAGCCGAGGAGAGTATGGCATCTGTGCGCTTTCTAGCTGGTCCTTGTGTAAGCACCATTGGTCTCTTAATTGCGGCTTTCCAATGCAGACACTGTTCACCTTACAACAGCCCCATTCATGGGTGCTTGCCATGCACTGTAGCAAATAGACTGCTGCAGTCCAGTTGCAAGGTCTCAACTTGTGTTTGGATTCAACCTACTGGCCAGAGAAAAATTACACATTTTCTGATGATTTTCCTTGCAACGGTTTCTTGGAAGGCAGTGACCCCACTGCCATGTGCCATGCAACTCTCGACTACATCTTGAGATTTTTACTTAAATCTCAGAGTCTAACATTTCCAGGCAGAGGGACTCTTTCTTGATTTTACAATAATATGTAAATTTATTTAGATTTATGATAATGCTTCTTACTTGTGCATTTATATATTCTTTGCCAAAGCTTATATCTATATAAGCATACGCCACTTGACACCCAAAGATCATAACTTTTCAATATTTTAATTTATGAAGCTATAGCCCAATAATTTACTCAGCTTTTGAACCCCACTTATTTTTTTAAAGAATGAACATGATACATGCAGAATACAGGATGATATGTGAGAAAAGTAGTATAATACAAACATATAAACCTTGGTGTCAGAATTCCATTCTGTCCTGATGCTATGGGATTCCAGGTAAATTATACATCTGTGCTTCAGTTTCTTTCTTCAGGAGAGAATAGTCTTCATAGCTTAGCTTCAGGGGTTATATGAGGTCAAGTCTATGGGTGTTCTTTGTAAACTCTGAAAATGGTTTTTGAGATATTTGAGATTGTGATTTTCCCATTCTGGAAGTATCATTTTAGATAAATTAGTATTATAGCCATTATGGGATTAGAAAAGTGAAGGGGATTTTGCTCTGGGCTTAGAGAAAATGTTCTTAACATTTTCTTATGGATGCTCTGTGGCACAATTCATATTTAGTGGGTCTAGAACAGGCCAGGGTCCTCTTGAGTGAGTCTATTGTATTAAAACTTGGTAAAGTTAAAACATTGATTTCTGTGATTGATCTAGTTTTGCCTCTGAGTGAAGGTTGCCACTTACCTTGTTATTTTCCAGGAGGCCCAGCCTCCTGATTAGGAATAACAAGGAGAGAATTCAATTCCAGTTCAAAAGCCTGCAAAATCTGAGCCCCTCACTGCTTTTATAAGATAAGGTGACTTAGCCCTGCTCATAGAGCAGTGGTGTGCATTTTGCTCAACCACATCATAAAGCATGTAGCCCTTTTAGGAATATTGTTTATTAATATTGACTTGGAGACATCACATAAGCAGTCTACTCACAAAGGAAATTTTGACATACTAAAATTTTATGTTTCTCTATAAATTGTATTGGACTGAATCAAATATTTTAAAAAACATTACCACATTACAAGAGAAGCACGTTTCTTTTGGGTCTCTGAAATGTTCTAGAACATGATGAAATGAAATGATTTGATATCTTGTATTTCATATTTTTTGGGATTAAGACAGGAAAAGACTGGTATGTGAAACTTTGTTGACAAGAGAGGAACCAGAGACTTTAAAAACAAATCTCTGCTAGGCATGGTGACTCCTGTCTGTAATTCCAGCACTTCGCAGGCTCAGGTAAGAGGGTTTCTTTGAGTTCAATTATAGTCTGGGCTACAGATTGAGTTTTAGGCCAGACTGGATAACAGAGTGAAACTTTATCTAAAAAAAAAAAACCCTCCAAAAACCAATTAAAACAAAACCCAAGTCTCTTTACATGCAGATTAACTTAACATTTCCTACCAATGAAGTATTGTTTATGGACTGTGGATATAGCTTAGTGACAAATCAATTGCTCAGCATAAACAAGGCCTTGATTATAATTTCTAATACAAAAAATAAAAAAATAAATTTAAAAAACCCATAAGATACTCAGGTCTTCTTTAAAATTAGCACCCCAAACTACATTCTTTTTCTTTCTTTTAATTTGCGTAGATGGTGTTGATAGGATATAACTTCTCTGAGTAAGTAGGTTGCCATTGATTTTATATTGAAGTTTTCTCTCTGGAAAGCACCATATGTTATTGGTTGAAATTTCCAGCATCCCTGGGGAAGAGAAGGTCATATTGTGAGTTTAAAAGATTTTTGCCCTTTACTGCCCACATCCCCACAAGTTGTGAATGAAAGGGACTAGCAGTCAGGAATAGGAATGTAGACCCTCCTAGTCTCCTAGCACATTAACCTAAAGTGCAAAACATTATGTAGATTTTTTAAAACTAAATTTAACAAGGGTTACTGGACCTAATTCTATTCCAGGAGTACTACTGTTATGAAAATTGCTAAATATGAGTTTGAGTATTTTACAGTACAGTATTACTAAATTACAAGTGATACTGTTATTAATAGTGTTACTTTCCCTGTACTCTCTAAATAGAGTCTTCAGTTAAATGTATTAATAAAAGTTAGGCATGGCGGCACACACTTGTTGTTCTTTCACTTGGGAAGTGGTTGTAGGAGGATGACAGTTCAGAAAGTGAAGCAAATTAACAAAAAAAAAAAAATGAAAAGGAGAATGTACTAATCTGTAGAATGTATCAAAACACTGAGCATGAGGTACATACCTGTACTCCCAGGGCTCAGGAGTAGGATAGTGTGAGCTAGCCTGAGCTCTATAGTAAAACCCTGTCTTGGGAATAAAAGCCTTGAAGATTTCTGGCCAGTAGCTGTGCTCTAATGTAGTATTAATAATTTATTATTAATAATACCATTAGCAATTATTACTTAAAAATTTACCATGCATTTCAAAGAGACTTCACCATTAAAAAAACTTTTAAATTATGAAACCTTATTACATGGTCATCTTTTGACCTGAACTCTCAGTCAGTTCTCATTCCAAAAGGCTGAACTAGGTTTTCTAAAAGCCCAGTGAGCCACTTCTCGTTAGGCAGTCCTTAGTCCTGTTCCCTGAGACCACGCGCTATAGAAGGTCCATATGGAATTTAGTTTCTTCTTAGAAAGCCCAAGAAAATCTACAAGTGCTGTAACTGGGTGGAACTGTGTCTGTCTTGACACCCTTTATTGCTTTCTTGTTTAATAGGCTTTGGGAGTTTTAGAACAGCAAAAGGCCAAAGCTATCAGTTAGAAAGCATCGAGGACAGAGCAGAGAGTTGAACTTCCCATCCTTTTTTGTTCTGGTTTTCTAAAACAGGGTTACTCTCTACAGCCCTGGCTGTCCGGGAACTAGCTCTATAGAACAAGCTGGTGTTGAACTCACAGAGATCCACCAGCCTCTGCCTCCAGAGTGCTGGGATTAACAGTGCTCTCCACCACCCCTTGGCTTGCCCTTTGAATTCTTAAGCCTTGGGAGCAGCGGTGGGTGGGGCTCATTAGTTTTCAACTTCATTTCCTTTGTCTTCTGGATAATGTCTATGCTTTTACAGTCTTTTCAGACTCTTGACCAGGAATAGTAATCAACATCCATGGCCTTTTGACCCTCCTCAGGATTCCAGTTTTGTCTCTTGGCCAGAAATGTTCAGCCTGGACTCATTCAGAAAAGGTAAGAAATGAACTGAATGAGATTCCATGCCTCTCTTCTGTGTGATTGGACACTAGGAAGGTTATGAGTGTGCCTCTGCAGTGTGCAGTCCTCTGACCCTTTCAGAGTAATTTCCAAAAATTACTTTTCCTTGCCTATTGTAGTGCAGATGCCTCTTAAACTGGATTTTGTACATGTTTTTGTCCTTCTCCCAAAACGCTCCTTCCTGCCTATTTACCGCTTATCAAAATTCTTCCTGTTTTTCTTTTTCCTTTGTGTGTGTGTGTGTGTGTGTGTGTGTGTGTGTGTGTCTGTAGCCCTGTGTGTCTGTGTTTCTACCTTGGCTGTCAGGGAGCTCTGTAGACCAGGCTGGCTTTGAACTCACAGAGATCTATCTACCTCTGTCTTCTGTGTGCTGGGATTAAAGGTGTATGCCACCATCACCTAGTCTGAGGGGTGACATTCTTACTGCTGTCTTGTATAAGGCAGTGTGACCTTAACAGAATACCTGGACCTAGATTTCTGGTTTATATGATGGTTTGATACTCACTGGCTGGCCGGAGGTCTTGGTTGAATGACTGAGTCTCTCTGTGCTCTGCTTCTTTATTATTTCAGTGGGTGAAATAAGCACCTTTCTCACAGGATCCCAAGGATCAGATGAGGTAATACATGTAAAGACCTTAGAGCAGGACCTGACTCCTTATAAAGGAACAGTCCACATTATCATTGAGTAGCTACAGGATACAGTATGGTCTAATTTTCGATCTTGCTTTCTAACCAAGGGAGTGTTAAACATGTCTACCAATAGTCTTTTTGTTTTGTTCTATTCTATTTTATATGGAAATAGTGTCTTGATAGTAGTTCAGACTGGCTCTGAACTCTAAGTTGTAGCCCAGGCTAGCCTTCCATTCTCTGTGAATTTTCTGCCCTTTCTTGTGTATTGAATATTTGTCATGAGCAGGTTGTGATAAGGGTTTAGGATCCCCATGGGGAGAGGAGCGACAGGTCCTCTCCACTCAGGAATTGTATACAGGATTGACTGTGAGATGCTCAGTTCCCCGAGAGGGGAGAGAGTATGCCTGTGAAGGTGCCTCTAAAATCTCTGCACTTAATAGAAGAGAATTTGGTGGTGGATGCAGATACATATACAAACTACCTGATCTAGCTATTTTACTTTTAGATAAACAGTCTAAAGTGATAATTAAATAACTTGTAAAGCATATATACAGAGATTTTAATGGAGTTTTACATATGAGAACAATAAGATAAAAAACCAAACATCAACAACAACCCAATGTTCTTTAATTTATCAGTATATTATATATGATATATTACATATTAGTATATTAGTATATTAATTAGATATTAGACTCACAGAAGACACAAGGAAAATGAGAACTAATTTATGTTATCACAATTACTCATTTCTTGTATCAAAATTTCTTTGAATGCTCTAAGAAATTACATTAAGAAAAAAACATTATTTCCTTTCTCTGTTTTAAACAACTCCTTAAGACACAAATACTAACTGGCAATTCATATGGTTTCTTATGCAAAGGGTCCATAAATTTATTTTTGAAATACTGAAATATTTCACAGGTGGTTCCTTTAAATAAAAAGACAAGATTATTTGTCATTAATGAGTTTAAAATTCTTCTCATAAAATTCAGTAAGCCTTTTGGGGTCATCTTTTGATGATGTGCCAAATCACATGTCCTGAATGATTTTACCCAGAGAAACTAATTTATCATAAGCTTAAGGCTGCAGATGTTAAGGTTTATTACAGAGCTGTACATTAGTATACAAGCGAGCACAGCGGTTAGCAAATATGAGCCATAGGCAGTAAAGCAGGTGCACTGACAGGGAGACACCTATGAATGGGATTAGATCTAATGAGATTTACTACAAAATGATGACAAGGATTCTCCCTTTGCTAGCACCTCTACTAATAATGCACACAAGAGGAAGTATTCTGAGAAAGAAAGCAAAATGTAATACTAGAGGGCAACGTTCTAGAGTGAAATCCAGGATTAATGAATACATTTCTATAAACACTCTGCCTAGAAATGATTGATACAAGTATTAATTATAATCTGGATTATTTTAACAGACCTTTGACTCATGAAATTCATGGATGCATATTATACAAGTAATATATTTAAATTTTTAAGAGATAATGTGTCCAGGTACAGCAGTGCACATCTGTGTAGCTGATTTGGGGCAAACAGAAATTAGAAGGCTTGCCTGGCCTACACTCTAAGTTCAAAGGCAGTTTGCACAACTGAGACCCTGTCTCACAAGACTCCCAACAACAAAGCAATAAAAAACGATACCCAAAAGAAGCAAGGAAGCAAACGTGGGTACTTGGAGGTATGTTAGTTATAAAATAATTGTCTAGCATGTAAAAGGCCATGAGTTAAATTCCTACTGAAAAACAAAATCCACAAAAATAAAACAAATGTACAGGAGATATGTAAAGAAAATGCTGAAGCTGAGAGGAATGACCAAGACATGGAACTGGACTAACCTTAGAATATATGGTAGTGAATAAGAACAAAGACACGATTCATCATTTTTTCTTTCTCTGAGGTGGGGTTTCTCTGTATAGCCCAGGTTGTCCTGGAACTCTCTGTAGAAACCAAGTAGGTCTTGAACTCACAGATCTCCCTGTCTCTGCTCTGCCACCCCTCGCTGAGACTAAAGGTGTGCACCCATCAGTTTTCAAGGGTTTAACTTTTAGTTCCTAGTGTAACCACAAAAGCCATTTAAAACAAAGGACGATGAAGAGAAACTAGCATAACTACTATAGATAAAAACAAATCGACAGGAAGTTAGCAGCTCTGGAGAGTAGCGATTTCATAAACAGAATCCCGTGCACCTACTTACCGCGTGTAAAGCAAAGGTGCACTACAAACACAAACAGGAACAACCAGCTTCTTAGAAAACGATGTATGAGATTATTATATTAAAATAAATCAGGAGCGGATGGAAAGGACAAATGTAAAATGTATGGATGGGAAATGATTCTAAAAGCACGGAGAAAAAGTTCAACTAAATTTTTAGCACCCGAAAGGACATCCCGACAGCTGAAATCCAGTGGAGGTGAGGGATGAACTGAAGGAAAGACCTAATATCCCTGCCCTCCTCATCCAGTCCTACAGCTTTACATATTACGTAACTGTTACTAACCATCAAAGCTAGAGTTCACCACAAGACCTCTCTCCTGAACGTCCGAGTTTTACTGTCCACAATGACATCTCCACTTCGGATATATTCTAAGGCAAATTTAACAAGGCCCTAACTAAACTCCTGTATATAAACTATTGTGACTCTGAAAACCTGTAACACGTGAAGTCTTTTCCAAACGTTTTAACATGAACCCGTCCTTTTAGATGTCAGGCTCAAAAATCTTACAAGCCACACTGTTCTCAGCAATTCTAATTCTTATCTGAGGCAACTCCAGCTTTACTTGCTACTGTAATACTCTCCTAATGCTACGACCTTTCCTGACCACATTATGATCTGATCAACATTGTCAAATTTAATACCCAGCCAAGCTCACATCTGTGCTAAGATCATGCTCAACATACATGTGTCATTCAAAATAAATGTGTAATTCCTAACAATAATCCCATGTGCTCTGCCTTCTCTTCAACTCTTATTCTTAGCATTTACTTTCCTTTGTTACATTCTTGACTTTCTTGGAACAAGTTAGATAAATTCTCATGTCATGATTTAGTATGGCTCATTTCCCCTACTTGAAAACAAGTCTAGATACTCTGGATATATGTGTAAGATCCTTCAAATTTATTAGTGAAAACTAACAGACTATGTTTTAAAAAACAGCATATTACCTGCAACCTACTCCTAATCTCTGTTGAAGTGACCTAGGTTTCTTCCTTATTAGAGGATCAGTCCAATTTTGTAGGGGCTTGTATTGCACAGTGCTGTACTTTCTTTTTGTCCTTTTTAAATTTTTTTCAGACAATTTTCCCCTTTTCTTTCCTCCCATATACTGCCCTTGTTTTCTTATTATTCATTTTCTCAATGAATCTAGTTGTTGCCGTGTGCCTGTGTGTGTGCCTGTGTGTGTGCCCGTGTGCATACTCCTAAGTACATAAATATTTCCTAAGTACTTTACATTTAGTAATTCAGTATTACAAAATGAACAAATAAATAAAGAATAATAAAGAATAATAAAGAATAAAAAATAAAGAAAGAAAGAACACCTGTCTGTAAACAATATTTTGCAAAGGGTACAAGAAAAGTGCTGAAATAATTAGTAGGCAATTCACAGAAAAGAGACTTTTAAAGGAATGGATATGGAAGTCACATATGCTAAGAAGCAAAAATGTAAATCATATTAATGCCCATTAAGTAGACAATGCGCAACACGCAATTACCAAATACAAAAATGCAACAAAACTGAGATTTAAAGGGTAGTACAGCTGGGACTGGTGCTGTATACATTTAATCTCAGCACTTGGAAGATCCAGAGTCCATATCTGTGAGTTCAATCAGCTTGGTCTACATAGCAAGTTCTAGGTTAGCTGGGGTTACATAATAAGACCCCGGGCCAAAAAGAGTCACAAGAGGCTGATTAATCAGTGATGAAATAAAGCATTTGCTTGACTTTTTATTTCAATAAAGTACAAAAACAAGTCACTTCTGTGACAGGGAAATGTAAACACTGATACTATAGTAAATAACACTAGGTGTATAGACATTAGACATTTCCATTTAGAGACAAATGATATAAATGAAAAAAATATATATGTAAGATTGACTTCAGAATAACCCGGAGAAGCTGAGGTAGAAGAAAGCAGATGGGACTCTGCTTTCTTTCTTTAGACATAAACACCAGGAGAAATCAAAATACTTGCTTTTTGTAATATTATTTTCTATACATTTATTATTTTAAATGTTCAATAAGAGTACAAGTTAAATTTATTATGGTTAATCTAATCAGCTTTTGAAAGGATGGTGTGTATATACTTTAAATAAAAATATTGCCTCTGATTTAAAGGTTCTTAAACAAGTTGAAAAAAGTCAAGCTTAATACTATTCAGTATGTTTTAAACTTAAGAACAAAACCAGTTGATAATGTTTATGATTATACACAAGACTTAAACTGAACTGATTGTTCTTCTTCATGAACATAATTCAATATATCTAAGATTAATAACTGTGCTTATAAATAGACTCAGGCACAACATATATATCTCATGGAATAAAAATACATGCAATTAGTTGATCTATGAAATCAGTTGAAGTAAATACTCAAAACAACCAATAGAAAAACACTGAACACTAAACCTACTGAATATTTTTCTAAAAGAAAACTCATGTTTGTAAAATACAACATTTCATCTTTGCTTTTAAAACTTGAAAGATAGCCAAACAAACGTTTTACTTTATTGCTGACACGGTCTGTACAAGTATGTCATATATGAGATATGGATTAATAATATTAAGACCATCAACCACTTGCTGCTGGATGATTATTGTTCCTTATTTTATTTTATATATGTGTATACACATATATAAATGTATACCTTGGTTGATAGTCTTCAGTCTTGGTGCTGAAGCTTCACTTTCTTCCCAATATCTTCAATTCACTACAAAAAAGCAACTTCAAAAGATGAAAATATATTTTAAGTATTGCTTTCCAGATCTCACCTAGATAAATTCTAATGGTGATAATGCTTCAGCAAAGAAAATAGACTAGTATTTGTATACACATCTATTTGAGAGTAAAGAGAGGGAAGAATGAAATTCAGAGATTTAAAAATACTGTACCTAACCCTTGTCACCTTAATGTAAAAATGTAGAGAGCTCCCACCCAATACTAACAAGGCCTGATCCTGCTTAGGTCCTGAGATCATGCAAGACTGAGTGCATTCAGACCGAAAGAACATGGAGATGTGTGGTGAGTGAGGTGGACAGGATTGAAGAGAAGTTGGAGGTAGGGAAAGGGCATGATCAATATAGTGCTTGTAAACATTTTTCACATTGAAAAAAAAAAAAAGTAGAGATTTTCTGCTAGTAAAAGAGATGGACCTAATCTAGGCCAATCTTTTTTCTAAAGACAGCTAAAGAATCTGTACAAAATAAAAACATCGGTTTCAAAGCACTGGGTTGTTAACAAATCTGTTGAGAGCCACAAGTGAAGGGGGAAGTTGGAAATTCAGGATTTCTAAAATTACAGCCAATTTTTCTTTAAGGCTGCTTGCTGCTTATTTAAGTCTGGTTTCTGTTCCTGATATAATCACTTGACCAAAACAACTTAGGGAGAAAGAGTTTATTTTAGCCTACAGTTTACAGTCCATCATCTATCAATGCCTAGAGAAGAGCTCAAGGCAGGAACCTAGAGGCAGGAGCTAAAGCAGAGCTCATGGAAGGATGCTGCTTACTGGTTTGTTCCCTACTTCTGTTCAGCTAGGCTCCTTATACAACCTACTGTGGACTAGGTCCTCCTCCAACAATTAGCAAGGGAGAAAATGTCTCATAGACATGTCCACTGGCCAATCCGATAGAGGCTGTTTTTCAGTAGTGAGCCCCTCTTCTAAGGTGCATCAAGTTGACAACCAAGAAAAGCCATCGCACCGTTGCCAGAGGATGTTGTCAAGAAAGCTCAGCAATACTGGGAACACTGAGGATAAGGAGTAATAAGGAGCTTCAGGCTGCCAGACACTAGACAATTCTCCATACTGAACTACATCCAGGTAAAAACTCAGCAAAATTAAAGTACTGATAAGTCATTGGGCATGATGGTATATACCCATAATCCAACACTCAGAATACAGAAATAGGAGGATTTCAGGTTTGAGGACAGCCTTGGTTTCAAGTTTCAGGCAAGTCTAAATTACATAGTTAAATTTCTATCTAAGAACTAAACTTCCCTGAAAATCCAAAATAAGAACCCCCCCCCAACCCCGGAACTAACTCAAAATCAAAGATATGTAAAAGATGATGTATCAATACTACTGGCAATCCAAATAGTAACATTCTAAAGAAATGTGTTACTTTAGAATGTGTTACAATTTTAATTTCCTAAAAAAATAAACATATGCTCTCCTAAGTACTAGGTACAGCATTCTTTATCACAAACACTAGAGACCTCGATTGTTTAGCCACTATCTTTTTTTATTTTGGAAAGTTTTGATAGAGGTGCATCTTGAAGACACAAAATGATCCAACATTCAACATTTCTGACTGTTACATGGGCTCTCCAGTTTCAGTTTTGAGTCATCTGATATTGTAGGTATCTACAACCAGAAAATTACTTTTTGGGAGCCCAAATATCAATAAAGTCCTTAAACTGAAAAATAAGTTTTGGTTTTCTAATCTAGAAAATCATGTTCTATGAATGCATGAAAGCAAAAATACATGGGTATGGTGTGAATATAAAATGTCTCACCCAGGTTCACGTGTTAAACCAACTGTATGTGCTGTTGTGGGAGGATGTGCAGCATCAGTGGAAGAGGCAGGAACATGAACTTCAAGGTCTTCTGGCCTCCCTCATTCTCTGTTCTCTCTCTGTCAACTCCTCCAGAATGTGGCCTTAACTCACAGTATGAACTGGCCATGTGACTATGGACTAATCTTTTGCAAAATCTTTGGTCAAAATAAATCCATTCTTAAGTATCTGGCAACAGCAATGGAAATTCTGAGTAACACACACAAAAATAATCTGATGCACTACTCAACGAATACTGATTAAATCACTGCAAATTTATTTCACAAGTTCTTAAACTTTTAAATGAAGTACACTCCTGATATAGACAGATTTAAACTGTTTACAGTAAACTAAGTAACTGATAACAATTGCAGAACAAAATGTGCTAATATTCAAGTGAAACCTCACAAAACCTAGGCTTAACCAATAAAATTTATTTGTGAAACAAACCCAGAGAGCTCAAGGGAAGACAGAATGTGCAAGTCAGAGGGCACATAAGCATAACCGAATTGCTAATACCCGCTATCTCAAAGACAGGGCAATCCACATTGCTACATTCTACATTACAAAAAGTATCATGTTAAACCAAGATTATATGTTGGCTTTGCAATGAAAATATCTTATGCACAATCTGTAGAAAGATGAGAGATAACAAACGTCAATAGAAACAGTGAATTCTATACTGTTAATTGATCTTAAGATTAAGTTATTATATGTTGCAGAATATTTTATATTCTTTAGCCCTTAATTGAAGTTAAAATTTAAATAAGAATGGGAAGGAAATGAAACTGCTAGATATTCAGAACATCAATATATAGATGCTGGTAGGTCCTGGGAGATTATTGTTAATTAAAATTACTTAGAAGCTAGATTCTTTGTGAGTGGTAATCAATAACAAAATTTATTTAAAAGAAACCAACTGTTCTGTAGATTGGAATATAAAAAAAAATCTTAGAAATAAGCTTCCATTTATGGAATAAAGTAAAAATACTTACAACAAGGAATAGACTGAATTGGTCCAAGCTGTGGGAAGGTCACAGGAAGAGACATCCCTGGAAGATCACTTTGGTTTGAATGTTTGGTAGTTTGGTCATCCCAAGCCACCACCTTTTTTTTTCTCTACTAAATTTTCAATATCTTTGAAGTCAGAATCAAAAGCAGCATTTCACAGGTCAGTTTCTTTCAATCTCCAATACTGTTTTTGTTTTTGTTTTTTTGTTTTTATGTTTTTTGTTTTTTTTTTTTTTTTTTTGGGGTGGGAAGCAAAGCATTCAATAAACTGCAAACAAGATGACAAGAAAAGAGAGATCTCTGTTATAAACCCACTGTTATAGTTCTTTGGTACAACAGGCAAAGTATTACAGTATCATCAAAATGATTTCCTATGTAACTTTACTTGACAAATTCTCTAAGCCTGCACCAAGTCTATGTGATGTCAAACTGTCCTTTTTTAAAAACTCTCTTTGTTCACTCTCTCCCTTAAGACCCACGAAAACATTAATATTAGTTGTTTCACAATTCAAATTTGTTTTGCAGAAAATTGAAAATATTAATATTAGTTTTTTCACATTTCAATTTGTTTTGTAGAAAACATTCTACAGGTAGTCCTGGTAGTTTCTATGTGATCCTGTCATTTTCTAAGCCCACAGCCTCTATGACTCACCTCATAGAAAATTGAAAATATTAATATTAGTTTTTTCACATTTCAATTTATTTTGCAGAAAATGTTCTACAGGTAGTCCTGGTAGTTTCTATGTGACCCTGTCATTTTCTAAGCCCACAGCCTCTATGACTCACCTCACAGCTTCTTCATAGTCCGTGAAGTTAGACTTACAACAGTTGCATCATTACCAAGTGTGGACATTTTTGTATATGACATATACAATATAGTATAGTAACTACACAGAGACAGAGAGTGAGTGTGGAAAAGGCCTGGGGATCTGTGGAGGGGAGGACACCTACAGCTGCATAGATTTATTGATCTCTGCACTTTTGGCAACTGTACTGTTCTGGGGAGAAAATTTACTAGGTCTGAAAGTGCGATGAAAGCTTTTCTTTTGATGTTCAGAGTATTCCCATAGTTTCAAGATTGGAAGTGACAAGTGTTTCACTATATTTAAAGTGTGCATTTAAGCAACAGACATTATATAGATTGCCTACTTTCTTGGGAAAGTCTGAAATTGTTATCTGTCAGACAGAACTGTGTAGAAGATTGACAGCTTCAGCGCTGCCAGCGGTACCAAGCTCAGGCGTAGGCCTGGGGGATTAAATAAAGACTCAGACTCGGGTCATCCGTTATGAGAGAATGCCAATGCCTTTATTGGGCATTTTCAATATATACAGCAAGCCAAGGAAAGAAAAACACAAACTCAGGAAAAACAAGAACTCAACTGGGGGAAAATAGGATGTCAAGTGTAAATTCCCTTCCTGGGCATCATCTTTCAACAGGATGTTTTGTTCTTAGAAAAACTGTAGAATGTTACATTGCAGACAGCAGGAAAGTCTCAGCCAGAGCACAGCATCCCTTGGGGTCCTACAGAGATAGACCACCCGGAACTGCAGTCATGAACAGATGTGAGGAAATTTTTTCTTATTTGTAAAGGAAAGACTGAACAAATAAGGCTCCCGCCAATGCCATTAAAATACAAAAGGAAAGAAAATGTAACTTTTAATTTCTTACCTTTTTACACCTGAAAGAAAATAAACATGACAATGCCATTTTTTTTTTTTTTTTTTTTGGTTTTTACTGGAGGCTCTATCATTAGGGACTATTATGTTATTTAAAATTATTCACATAGTAGTAAAAACGAAGAACTCAGGCTAAAATTATTTCCTTTTATAATATGTATTTAATATGTGAAAGTCATAGAGCTGACTTGCAACACTTAATCTTTCTATAAATATATAAGAATCGACCATCCATTAAGACTAGAACTCACTTAGCTTCTCCATACCTGCCTTCATAACTACAAGAAGCAACTTCAGCTTTCGAAAGACTCAGTTCAACATCTTTGTGTAGAACCTCAATTCTCCCTTAGTGATGAATCCCGTGTATCTGAATTAAAATAAGATTCTATCATTATGTTAAACTTTATTTTCCTTAAACTTTATTAAAGAAATATGGTTTCTATTACTTTCAGGTGCAAATTTTTAAGTTTCAAACACCTATATGAACTGCAATTTTTTTATATGTAGTATAAAAATTGGTAAAATTGTTTCTTTTTTTTAACTCTTCAGCAGCAGTTAAGATAGAAACATGTCACAATGAACTCAAACTGCCCTGTTTTAATGAATGTAAACCATCCTGTTATACAATGAACTCAAACTGCCCTGTTTTAATGAATGTGAACCATCCTGTTATACAATGAACTCAAACTGTCCTGTTTTAATGAATGTAAACCATCCTGTTACCTTGTAACACTCAGTCCCTGGGGTCGGCAAGGGTGAAAGTGGTGGGAGAGACTGCAGTCCATCCCCCTGCCTTAGGAGAGCTGTGCAGCTCAGTGTAATAGGAAAACAGTCAACAGACAAGAAGTTTCTATAGAACTTAAAACTAATATGTTAAAGAAATTTCAAGTTTCTGCCAGCCATTTGATTAAACAATAACTTACTAATCATTGTTAGAAACTTTGGTTTCCTATTTCTCATATCCAGAAACTACGCCAGTGTAACTAGATAATCTCACCTATACACCTCATCCGTCCATACATGCACACTCATAGACATGCACATTATGTAAATATTTCATATACTATAACGAACCTCAAGCTTTTTCTTTTATACATATCAGGTGAAAACAGTCCAGATGCTCAGCCCATTTGCTTTCCCTTTACTTTCTGTCTCAATTTTCTTAATTATGTGATTTCTAAAGAATAGAAGAATTTAAGTTAATGTATATGACTTGAAAGCTTAAAATACAAATTCTCTGTTATTTACTGTTTCTCTCCTATGTACTAGAAAGCTAAACCATAAACATTATATTTGTTTGAGCAAAGGATAATTCTTGTTCAAACTAAAGACATGAACATTTTCATTCTTTTCTTGTTTTTCATCTATTTTCAAAATAGGGTCTAAATTTCCTACTACTTCCATGGCCTTCTACTGACATTGTCAAGTGCTGAAATTACAAGCACACAAAGGCATATCCACTGGTGTTCTGTAACTTTCTCTACAAGATTAACTAGAACCTATCATCTCTGACATAGGAGTTGTCATTTATTTACTACGTGAATAACGTGTTTTTCATACTATAACGAACCTCAAGTGTTTTCTTAAACACTTATACATTTTCTTAAACATTTAATAAAATGAACAATACGTTTTTCCTGAATCTCTGCTCCTGGTTTTTCATTTGCTTTTTATAGAAGCCATTTTGTAACACATTAAACCCTATACCACCACATATAGGATTGAAGTGCTGTATTCAACCACAAACCAGCTGGCTTACTACCATTCCAGATGGTATGACGTAAGAATCAAGTATGCAGTATTAACTCAGTAAAACTTTTTACAGGAAAAATGACAACGCTTGAACAATTAACACAAAAATGTGCATTTAGATGCTTCAAATATCCAAAGGCAAATATATGGTCACAGGCTTACAAATGCAGGACCTATGACAATGCTGTACTAAATTCACATCCTACTCTACCTGTTTTGTTTGTTTTTAAGTAGCATTAATAAGTACAAAATCTGCTTAAGTAACATTAATTAAAAAAATTCATTTGTCTTCATACAGATGTATGAGTAACAATATCCAAAACTGGACTACATCAGTAATTCATTCTTTCAAATGTCTATCTACAGAGTTACTCTAATTATCTTCCAGACTGCAGACTGAGGGTCAGACTACAGCCTTACCAGATGTTGTCTTAAGGTCCTCACCCCAGTGCCAACTTGATTCTTGGTAATGATGGTCTGACTACATAGAAAAATCATAGAGGATAGATGCAAAAACAATCAAACAAAATCTCCACTCATTTCTACTTGTCTCAGGCTCTGGCTGAATCTTTCATGCACTATGATAGCCAATTCCGAGTACATCCAACTCTCATAAAAGGCCAGTGAAAGAAGAACACAAAGTGGAAATAATTAAAGAAAGCCTATTTAGTCCCAAATCAGAGGAAGCCTGCCTGTTAAGATAAAGGATAGACCAGAAGTGAAGATCCACTTAAATATATTTAAAGTGCAAGTTATACTAGCCCTAACCAAACACCCACAAGTTAACAAAATGATGTAATTATTAAAAAAAAAATCAAGCCAGGTGCAGGACTTAAACCCCAGCACTCCGAGACAGAGGGCAGGCAGATCTCTGTGAGTTTGAGAGCAGCCTGGTTTACAAAGTGAGTTCCAGGACAGTGAAGGCTACACAGAAAACCCTGACTCAAAAACAAAACAAAATTCTGACAATTAGCTTTCCTGTGTAAAGCCATTATGACCCTTTACATAATCCATAGTAGCATATCCAATAAAAAATGCATGTATTACTGGCAAGATTATACACCGTTAACAATACATATTCTATGCTGCTACAGCAGACCAGACAAATGCACATGTGGAAAACAGCTGCATAAGAAATATAGTAAAACCCACATTTAAATAACTAACATTATTTGGATTTGTATTAAAAAGTCAGACCCCACAAGCAGACCATCATGTACTTAGGTAATGCCATGTGAACCTTCTATTTTAATTGGTCAATAAAAGGTTAGAGTCTGTGATTGGGTAGTTGTGGGGAAAGATAGGACTGGAGGCTCAAAAGGGAGTGGTAGGTAGAGGGAGAAAAAGAGAGAAGGAAGAAGAGAGGAGGAAGCCACTATGAACCAGAACTACATGGCCAGGAGAAACCACAAGTAATAAGGAGTCAGCGTTGGGAAATACGTTAGTATTGTATTAATATTGTATCATTTGCCTAATCTTGACATATGACTTATAATTAAAATATTTGGATTGTGTGTCATTTATATGGGCTATTAGGGTTGGAAATTTTAGCAACAAATTGGTGCACCTTATGTCCAGCTTAGAACCAAACTATGCTGAGATGAAAATCCACTCCCCATTCCCCACAAAATAAACTAGGGCTTCACTCTAAAGCTGCATCAGGTGGAAATTAAGCGTTCAATGAGTCTAAGGTGTCTACAGAGAGCTGACTGAGAGGCTCCCTCCCCAAGCTCCAAGCAAACCTAGGCAACCAGAGGTAGCTTCCCAACCCTGAGCTAGGACACAAGGTGGCGCCAACGTCACAATATAGTTGGGGTTCCCTGAAAGAAAAAACAGGGACCCAAAGTCAAGGCTGCCAGAGAAGCAGCTTTCACAACTGAAGACCTGCAACTGAAAAAACAGCAGCCATCTTTCCAAAGCTTTCTCACAGACACAAAGAGCTGATGTAGGCATCTCAGCCATGAGTCAACATTCCTGTGCACGCTTTCTGATTTCCGATATGGCCCCCCAACTTCTAAAGAGGGCACAGGACAGCCAAACCAGCTCTAGCAAATGGTTACACTGCACGCTGCCTAAGATCAATACACATGCTGCAGGCTATAGCTCAGACAAAAGACCCAGAGGGCTCAAAAACACAAAAGCCAAGGGTCTTTGTGCAGTCAGCCCCTCCCTACTAATAAAAGAATCGGAAGGGATCACAATGTTTTAAACCAAACACCAGAGGAAAACAAAGACACTAAATAATAAGACCAAATAATAAAAATTAAAAAAGTAATTACTGCAATCTTTTCCTCCTTCACTTCCTCCCATGTGAGTAAGGTGCTATAGAGGATTAAGGATTTTCTTAACTAGTGATTTAAAACAGTGATTTTGTTTTCGTTTTTAACATTCTTAGATTCTCAGAGTATATGTCACCAAAGTCAAAGAAATTAAATTTGCCAAGAAACATTGAAGAAAATTTTGCATATTCTAAAAACTAACTTTAAAAAGTGTACCAGGATCCACTCTAAAGTAACATTTACCAGCAAAACTTGTAATTATAAACAGTATGATCTGCCCTCATTAAGCAAAGCAACTATTTTGATTGATTAGCACTGAATTTTAACTTAACAAACCTGTCCTGAATGATTCAGTCATCACAGAGACAACAGTACAATACCACAGTAATGAAAATGTAGCTCCAGCTTTTGTCTACATAACAAGGAACTACAGTAAGGACTGAAGAGTGCTAATGTGCACATACATTAAGAGTCGTGGCCCCAGAGAAACAAAGTGAAATTATCTAAACCAGGCAATCGAGCAGTGATGTATGAACAGAGATCTTAAATGCTAAACGTGTATCAGCCAGCTGCCCAGGTTTTAAAAATATAATACTGACATACATATTGAGAACAATTTGCTGTGGGGATAAACATACACAAAAGTGACCATGACTCAAAATTAAGAAAAAATTGGGAAGTAATACCCAATAAACACAGACAAGTGCTAAAATGGTCAGAAAGGAAAGAATCTAGATTGGGGGAATGAAAACTCAGAAAGAGGTTACTTGGAATCAAAAAAAGGAAAATAAAATTAAATAAATAAATAATTTGGGGGTGGGGGCAGAAACTGATGGAACAGTCTCACTGTGCAAAAGAAAGTGGGTGAGTAGGTATCTTAGAGTTTTATTGCTTTGAAGAGACACCATGACCAAGGAAACTTTTATAAGGAAAACATTTCATTGGGCTCACTTACAGTTTCAGAGGCTTAGTCCATTATCATCACGGTGGGAAGCATGGCAGCATCCAGGCAGACATGGTGCTGAAGGAGCTGAGAGTTCTACATCTTCATCTGTAAGTAGCAGCAGGAGACTGTGTCCACACTGGGCACAGCTTGAACATCTATTAAGACCTCAAAGCCCACTTTCACAGGGACACACTTCCTCCTACATGGCCACACATACTCCAATAAGGCCACACCTCCTCATAATGCAGCTACCTATGGGACAAGCATTCAAACACATGAACCTATGGGGGCCATTCCTATCCAAACCATCACAGTAGATAAGTCTTCAGACAGGAAGTTCATAACTAAAACTATATATAACTTAAAATTTCCAGATATCTTCACCAACCCACAAGACAAACTATTCAACCATTGAAGAGATTAGACCCAGGAAGAGTAGACAGAGCTGGTAGAAGAGACAGCAAAAACAAAGGGGTAATTAAGTGATACCCTTTCCAGACTGAGAATATGGCCCTCTCCTGACTTCTTTGGCAAAACCAAATGGTTTCTGCTGTGTATGTACCCTTTCTCAATGAAGAAAGAACATCAGATCCTTTCCCAGAGAAACCACAAGCAAGCACCACAAAGGACCTCAGGGCCAACCCTAATCCTGAGTCCCTGCATGAAGATCCTGAGAGATGAAGTGAAGCCTAGGTCACTCTACAGACTCCAAGATGTTGGAGGCACCAAAGCTGTGAGACATCTGCCAGGAAGAATGGCTTACTCGGAGTGGAACCAGCCTCTTAGAGATATATTCTGCAGTCAGAAAAGACGGAGGGATGGAGCCATCTAAGCCCTCTGATATCAGATATTAAGCTAGAGAACTGGTTTTCAACCTTTCTAATGCTGTATCCCTTTAATACAGTTCCTTGTGTTGTGGTGACCCTCAACTATATTATTTTCGTTGCTACTTCATGACTGTAATTTTGCTACTGTCATGAATCGTCATGTAAATATCTGGTTTCAGACTGTCTTAGGCAACTCCCCTGTATATGGGTCATGGCCCACAGCTGGGAATTGCTCTGCTGGGGATTCGGTGTTTACATGCTGCGTTACCAGTCTTGTTTGGTCCAGCTTTTTCTGACTATGCCCCCATTCCTCCTTTTAGGAATAGTAATGTATATCCGTGACACTGTATGCTGAAATTAATTCACTATTCAAACTCACAGGGTTTTACTGAGACTGTGGAAGGCTATGGGGGCTTCTGAAGTAGGATTAAATGCACTTTGTATTTAACAATGGCCTCTGAGCCTTTGGAGCCTGGGAGTGGAATTTAGTGGTTTGAATGAGAATGTCTACCATAGGCTCAAATATCTGAACCCTAGTGGTGACTTAACAGGCTACACCTCTCTAGAGGCAGGCTCTGAGGATAGTATGTAGACTAGCCTCAATTCCAGTTCTCTCTCTCTCTGTTCATGTTTGGGGTTTAACGTGTGATCTCTCAGCTCCCTGCCATGATGGTCTCATCCCTCTGGAAGCACAAGCCAAAATAATCTCTTTCATAAACTGCCTTGGTCATAGTATTTTTTTACAGCAACAGAAAAATAAATAATACAGACTATAAATAATTGAGGATTAAAACATTTTTTTTCTTAATCCTAAAATGTTCACAATAAAATTGGGCACCAAAAAAGTAAAATGTACTCAACCTCTGTATTCCACTAACTATTTCAGACAGTGACCCGTCCTCCTGCACAGCAGAACTGCTCCTCCAGCTTCTAGATCTTGGCAGCCATGTACTCATCCTAATCAACCAAGAAAAGGCAAGACAATAAACAACAGTTACAGCTCTGTAAGGAACATACAAAATAGCTTAAAAACCTAATAATATACCAGGACACCCCATAGGTTGTATGAAGGGAGACTATGCAGTAATGGATATGATGGATGGAAATTATCAAAGAGCCTTGCGCCGAAATCATGTAAATCCCCAACTGCGATTGCTGAGTGATACTTTTCATGTTGACATCATTTCACTATCAGGGGATGGAATGTAAGGAGCAGGCCCTTAACAGAGCTGACTCCATATTGTAATAGAAAGAAAACAAGTCTGAAGTGAAGTTGTTTTGAAGTGCTGTGACAACCAGAAGTTGTTTTGAAACCTTATGAATCAAAATATTTGTGCACAAAAACAAGTTTTTTTTTTTGAATAAGCGTGATAACCAGCTGCAATGAAGTCATAGCCGTGTACGTCAGAAGTAACCCTAATTCAAGCATAAAAAGGAGGCCTTGGCCGGAGCGCTTCATCACACTGGTAGCCATGACTGGCTAACGTGATCCTCCGTCCAGGCCTCCTCTATAGCTGAGAGACTGAGCACTCTGCGCCTGATCATCAAGCTGAGAGATGGAGCACTCAGCTGCACCCGATCATCAAAGCAGCAGTAGAGAGACCAATACTCCTATCTTCTCGGTCAAGCACTCTCTGGACCCGAGATGCTGGAAACTACACTCATAAGGACTCAGGTCGTATAACTCATGAATAATTATGTACTTACTGCTATGTTTACCTCTTTTTTAATTACCAACTTATTATTTGTGTACTGACATTGATAGAGTCAATGCACAGGAAATGTGGCAATACCTCGTCGTTATAATAGCTTTAGCATTGGTGATAATGTATTGTTTGCTGTACATTATTAAAGAGCAATTAAATATCAAACCTCTGTCTCTGGCTTACTCTCTCCCCTCTCGGGGAATCGACAGTCTCACAGTCAATCACAGTCAATCCTGTACACGATTCCTGAGTGGAGAGAGACCCTAAAACCTTATCACTACCTACTCACAACAGATAACAGACTGGGCTCTCACAAGCTCCCTGCCACACAATTAACTTAAAAGCCCCCTGACAGATGTATAAATACAGTCTCACTTTTTTAACCCTAAAATAATTAGGCTTCACTGTTTTGATTATCATGTCTTTAAAGTAAAGCTACTGGTGAGAACAGTGGTATTGAAAGATAAAAAAAATTTGTTGACCCCCTGAACCCTGTCCATAAAAGCAAAAGACACAAAAGCCTGTAAGTCAAACACTGTGGAGCCTCAGTCACAGGGAATTAGCTGACCATTCGAACAGATGGCCCTAACTAAGCAAGCCCTGAGGTTAATGGTGTCAGGATGCTATGGGCCTGAGATAAGCCTGACAGTGCTTTGAACTAACAGCCCTGAGACAACTGGTACCAGGATGCTATAAACTTGAGATAAGTCTGACCCCTTTGAAGCGGAGCTCATGATAAATAGTGTGAGGCTAGTCCGAAATAGCCAACTATAAAGCGACTCGACATCCATCTTAAGAATTTGAGATCAAATGTATTGATGACCTAGTGACCTGTTCCCCCTCTTTCCCCCTTCCCTAACCCCACCCCCACCTGGCTTGTAGATTCTTCCCTTAAAAGCTGTAAAAATCTGTTGCTGGGTGCTGATTTCCTCTACCCGTGCGAGGGTTATGAGTGAAGGATGCCCTAGCATACTAGTTTTGAGTAAACCTCTTGCTATTGCATCAAGCCATGTTTCTCGTGAGTGATTTGGGGTGCGTCTGCAGTTCTCCATGGATCGTGAGGTCCTTTTCTCTTGGGCTTTACAGTATGTGTTGTCCAAACTGCAAACGATTTGTTTTTACTGATTATTAAAATTTTATATGTTCACTGTATTTTCTCAAAAATTGACATATAAAAAGAAAATGTTTTACTCTATATAGATGATTAACTAACAACACTATGTACTAGATACTTATATATTTTTCCCAAGTCTCAGTATTACTAGCAATGCTGAGATAAACTAAAATATATTAAATTGTTTTGTGCAAGAATATCTACTTCCTCAGGACAAAATCCTTGACAGTAAAATAAACTTTAAGGTTTAGAGTTTGTGAACAGTGAAAATACAGAGTTGGTGTATAAAGTCACATGCTATACCTGAAGCCATATCATAAAATAAAAACAACAAAATTATCTAGACATGTAAATATCTTTAATCATTAAAACACACCTATTTCCCAGCCATCATTTTCTGCTTGCTTCCTGCAACACTGCCTCATGGTGGGTGGAACTTCTGTATGGGGAGAAAAAATAAGTCAATGTTATACCATAATGTACTCTTCATTGATCTTCTGTCAAGGGAAACGGGAAATTTGAAAATTTAAATGTCCAATTAAGCAAGACAAAAGATTAATGCCAAGTAAACCTTATCAAAATGCATTCTTCTCAGGTTGCTTTATCAGTTCAATCTGTCCAGAGAACACGCTCCCTACAATCTAAGCCTCATATGTAAACAATTCAACTTTTCATCTGTGTCAGAGGGGTCGATGGAGAAAGAATCTATGCCCTCCTGAATAACCACAGTTAACATTCACTTTGCATAAAACATCAATAAATCCACTTTAAAAGTCACCTTTTTACAGCTGACTAGTTAAACAATCTACTAAAATATTCCCTTTTTCATCTGACCTAAAATGGCTCTTAAACCGTGTCATACTAGCCACTCAAGCAAACACACACAGCATAACACATTCGCCATACAAATGCATCCCCTAATAAGTTCATTAAAAAAAAACACATCATAAGGGGCTGATTATCGTGATAACAAATTTAACATGAGTCTGAAATATAATACAGCAAAGGGGTATTACTGCAGCCCCATGCCAAGATGTGCTCTTGAGAAATTACTACATGCGAGAGGTCAGATATAAGGAGGTTTATTGGGAGAAGAAGGGGTGAAGCCTGCAGACTGGGTAGAGGCAGACAGACAAGAGCAGAGCCATGAGGGCAGAGAAGGGAGGGGGCAGGACAGAAAACACTGGCATTCTTAAGGCAACACTGTACCATACAACAGCAGAATTACTAAATGCTGGCATTGAAAGACCCTCATTTTATTTTCACAGCATGTCTCAAGCTTCAGGCTTAGGGACTAACTAGTAAGCCAGTTAAGTCATTGTTAGATCAAAAGAGGCACAAAGTCAAGTTTTTCTAGCTACAAGTTTGGCTATCACTGCATTATGGTTCATAAATACAATATTCACATAGCTTTCTGTAATTATATAAGTTTATATCAAAGATTATTATATGAAGCCTTACATACACTATCAAACTCAAATTGGCTTTGGTAAGATTTATGAGAATCTTTAAAACATATTTTATCAACACACATGACTCTTAGTTTTTGAAATGACCTTTGATTTGGTTTCACTTTCTGACATTTGTATTAATGACATATTATATACATGAAAGATGGCTAAAGACACACAGAAGTTGTCAGCTAAGTCACAGGAGTGAAAAAGACAATTTATATGTTTTAGGGGCATATGTAAAAGGCCCTGAGAATAAATTACTAATTCTGAGTACAGAGAATTTTTGCTTTTAAACTTGCTCTAGGCATGTGCAAGGGTGTTCAGTGGTGTACTCACCATCAAACCCAGAAGTTCCATGTTTCTCTTAAATTCTCCTTACGTAGCTTATTTTCCAGTTCTAAAGACTTCATCCCTTAAGATTCAAAGAAATTCCTATTATAAAATTACTGGTTCAAACTCTGAATCTATACACCTCCTTTTAAAAGCAAATGACTTGAGAATTCTGCTAATGTGTGTGTTACAGTCATTAAATGTAACTATATGCAGTCATATGAATGAGAATGTCCCCACAGACTCAGATATTTGGACACTTGTCAGCTGCTGGTGCTGTTTGGAAAAGATTAACAGGTATGGCCTTGCTGAAGGAAGTAAGTCAGAGGTGGTGAGCTTTGAGAGGTTAAAGACTCTTGTCATATCCAGTCTGCTCCCTCTGCTTCCTGCTTTGTGGCTGAAGATGTGAGGTCCCAGCATTCTGCTCCAGCTGCCATGCCTGCTGCTTGCTGCACTGCTTCCTGTCATGATGCCTATTTAATACTGTTCAAGCAGAAGGGGTCCATGACAGATATCAACTGGAACAAAGGACTAGGGAGGCATGAACAAATGATATACATGCATGGAAATTCTATAATAAATCCCATGAGTTTGTATGCTAACTAAAACTTTTAATTAAACTTCTGGGGGAAAAAGTGAAAACTGGAGCTGAAGAGATGGTTCAGCTTCTCTTGCACACAACCAAACTTTTGTATTCAGCACCCACAAGGCAACTTGGAACCCTCTGTAACTCCAATTTCAGGACATCCAACATTGTCTGCCCTCTACATGCACGCTGTAAATATACATTCATGTAGACAAATACTCATATGCTGAATATCATAATTATCACTACTCAAATCACCCTGCTAGGGGCAACAGCACACAATCCTCGCCACCCACCAAAATGCTCTGGGTTCACAAATGAAACACACACACACACACACACACACACACACACACACACACACACAGCCTTCTATACTTCAAACAGCACAGTGGGTGGGTACACTGAGCCAGTTCATTGTTTCAGCTGGATCCTGTCACAAAGCAGGCTCAGCAGGCAGTCTCTTCTAAGTTCTTGTAGGAAGCTCCAAGTATAAACAAAGAGGCTGACTTCACCTAGGTGTTAGAATCCTGCAGGAAGTTGTAAGTGTAAACAAAGCAGATGCCCTCACCTAGGTGTTAAGTCCTGTGTGGCATGCAAGGTCTGTTCAGCCTGCTCAAGGCTGGGAAAGGCACAATGAAATATTATTTAGACTTAGGAAATTTAATAAATGCAACAACATAGTCATGGAAATATCATACTAAGAAAAAGCACCAGTTTGTAAAGATAAATACTCTACCATCCCACTCAGACCAGATACTTCAAGTACTAAAGAGAGACTGAAAATAGGACAGTGTGTTTTAGGACTGGGGGAAATAACAGAAGCATCTTAGGTCAGGATAAAGGGATCCACTGATGAATGGTGGTAATGTCTGTGGCACACTGTAGTAATGTTACTGAACATACTATGTAAAAGATGGTTTGGACCAGAGGTGGATGGGCAGCCAAGAGCACAGTAGCTTCTCTTTCAGAGGACTGTGGTGGGCTCCGTTGCCAGCACCCACGTGGTGATTTGCAACTGTCTTTAACTGCAGTACCAGGAGTACCCAATGCTGTCTTCTAGCGTCTGTGTTTACCAAGCATGAATGTGGAGGAGAGACGTACAAGCAAGCAAAACACCTTTACACATAAAACTAAAAAAAAAAAAAAAAAAGAGATCATCAAAATATGTTCATTTTTATGTTATGTTGTAAGCATTTCAGCACTTTACCAGTTTTAAATACTGTATTCAATGGCTGAAAATTAAAAGCATGAATCAGAGACTGGCCAATAATAGACTATGGAGCCCAAAGCTAGGCAGAGTCATCCTTTCCATGAAATGTATGCAACAGGGCCTATTACTTTTTTTTTTTTTTTTTTTTTTGAGATCAGGGGCAATAAGAGACCAAACACAAAAGCAATTTACAAAGGCCATGTTCAACACTCAGAAATGGTTAAAAATGGAGCACAAATCCACAGGCCTAAGAGAATTTTGAGACAACGGGTAAAAGTCACTGACTTTAAAAATCAGTCATTTAATTCTAAGTCTCATTTCATTAAAAAACAGAGTTGAACCTGACCAACTCTACAGTCTAATATCATTCTATACATGTGTTTATCTAAACAAAACAACAACAGAAAATCCTTCACTGGCTCCTCTATTTAGAGTATTGAGTGATCTTTAAGAAAACCAAGGTTCATGTCCAGTACCTTTATGGAGGCTCACAACCACCTGTAACTGCAGTTCCATGGGATCAGATGCCCACTTGTGACCTCCACAGGCACTAGCGAAACATGTGCTACAGACATACATGCAGGCAAAAACACCCATACATATAAAATAAAAATAATTTTAAAATTCCCTTAACAGATTTATACAATTCTAGTGTATATATAAAATTAAAAACAAAATGCTCTTAAGACAATAAATATATTATGAAACTTTATGCTTTTCCAAAAAAAAAAAAATGAGACCTGTCAGTCCACAACACATGGCTATTCATTAAAAGCTTTATGGAAGGAGAGGTCTGGCTGTTGTGTTGGCATGGTGGCTCACATCAGGATAGACCACACCAGGCCAAAGCAGTTCCATGTGGTAGACGTTTTATTAGGTAAGAACAGAGACAAAGAGGAGACAGAGAAAAGACAAGAGGAAAAAGGATCGAAGGTGGGGAAAACTCTGCCTTTTATCTAGGCTGTGATGTAGGCAGTTCCCAGGTTGAGTGTGAGGAGTGCGCTCCAAGAAGGTATGCAGGGTTGTCATGGCAACAGATGTCACCTATGTGTGACATTCCTGAGTTTGGAGCCGGTTTGCCACACTGGCCTTTGGAATTACTTAGAAAATATTCTACATATCCTTAGAATTTGCTATTAAACATCCTTTTGGTGGGACATTGGTGTGTCAAGTCATATCACATTAATAATACGATCTGTGGTACTAACTTTAGGCCATGTATTTACAACCTCCTGAAGGCCTACAAAATAATGATCAACCATGCTAGTGGTCATTTTATCTAAAGTGTTCCAATCCAATAAATACTCTAAATAATAAAGTTTCCTGAAGTCCTGCATAAAACTGTCAAAACTCTACTCTGAAAGAATAAACAAAGCTTCCCTTATAGAGCTCTTCTATGTGCCACATGAACGTATCTCTTCCCTGGGGTAATTTTCATTTGTGCGCTTCCACCATAATAAATTCAAGTAAAACACAAGACTTTTCACAAGTTCTCTGAGCTCATGCAGAGACTTACTGAACCAAAGAGTGGTACTGGTGATCCCCAAACTTGCAAATGGCATTAGAAAGAGGGTGTTCCACCTCACAAACCTCCCATTCCTTTCCAAAATAAGAAGGCTATCTAGACCAAAAACAAACAAAAAATGGCATTATCTTCTAATTTTCTATCTTTCCTTCTCATTTCCTACATCTTTAATAGGATACAGAGTTGGCAAATGTAAATTACATTTCCTAGGTGCCTCTCAAATCAAAAGTATACATGTGACTAAGTTCTGGCCAGTAACATATGAGCAGAGACCATAGGCAAAATATCTGCCATATTCTTTATTTTTACCCTCCCTAGTACTGAGGATCAAATTCCTTTATTTTTACAGAAAGCTGGTTAATTCAATATCAAGAATGCATCTGTAAAGTGTCGTCTAGTGTTGGAAATTGGTGCTTCCAAAAAGCTGCACTTCCAGACCTGGGGGTTCCTGCCCGCCTGGCTTTGAATGATAATAAAGAGTTGCCATACAGCCAATGGCTGGGCAGAAAGACAGAGGTAGACTTTTAGATTGTGCGGGCAAGGGACTGGGAGAGAGAGGGGAAGAAGAAAATCGAGCTGCAGGAAAGCGTCCTACAATGTAGGTGGAAAGGGAATAGGATCCTATTGGGGAGGTAGTGCCCAGAAGGTAACAGGAAAGGAAGGATAAAACATAAATTTAAAAGGTATTAAACCAGGGATACGGGAAAGAAATGTGTGCTAAGTGTCAGGAGGATTAGAAATGTCCAGCCATTGAACTTAGTCAAGGCACATCAAAATTAGCTGGCGCACGCGCACGCATGTGTACATTCGTGCGTACAAGCACGCGCGTGCATGTCCCGTGAGGTTTGCATTAACCTGGACACAGGAGATACACAGCCCAGTCAGCCAATGCACGCTTTATTTAACGTTTCAACTTATTTTAAAGGCAAAGCAGAATAAAAAAATTTCCCAGTTTCTACTTCTCACCAGCTGCTGTTTCCCTAGAAATAGCTTATCTTGGTTCAAAGTGACCCAGACCTCCTTGCAGACTGAGGAAGCTGTCAGCATCCAACTCTGAGATGTGCTAGATGTGATGTGTTGTCTACTTAAGCTATAAACAAAGTCAGTCTCTCATGAGAAAATGACCACAGAGCCCACTTCCTCGGGTTTGTAGCTCACTTGGCAGAAGCGCAGGATCCTCGGCTTGAGGCAGTGCACCTGCTCGGTATCTCAGTCTGCTGAGAGTGACAGACCAGCCTAGGGTGCAGCTAGTTAGCTAGGAGCGGTCTCCTCATGCCATTTCTCTACAGTGAAGTAAAATAGTTTCTACTGTAATCCCTACATAATGGCTAAGCAAACATAGGAACCTGTGGCCCTGAATAGTCAGAGAAATGTTGCCCTCTGTGGATTAGCTGCCAGTCTCTGGACTACCACAGGCAAGAGGAAAGTCTCAATATTGTTTGCACTGAATCCACAGTCTTTTCCAATAGCTTAGCCTGTGCCCTAATAAATAAACTTAAGAACATTTAATAGTTTTAGTATTAGTAATTTATTTCACATTTCAGTTACATAATTCAGACTGTGTCTAAAAGTGAAAAATGAAATGAAGTACATTCTTAGTAATCTCGGATGTAAGAAAGAGATGGAGTTTAGAGAATTATACAACCCTTGTTGTATAAACCTTCAAGTTCCTCTGAAACGTTGAGTGTGATCAAGCAAAACTAAGCCGGAAACCAACAATCTGGTTCACTTTTCTACTACACTCAAGTACAATCACATACAATCACGTACGACACACATATCAATCAAACATTTTTTGTCTACTCCTGCTCTCATGGAAAGCCATGGGGACAGACACTTCAGTCCAAACACAAGAAGCCAATTACAATAACAACAACAACAACAATAACAAAAGCTTGTTTGGTGGCACACACTTGTGCTGGGGAGACAGAGACTCCATGTCCTCCCTAGCATTGGTATCAGGCTCCAAACCCAGTGACATCACACCTAGGTGACCCCCACATCTTTGCCAAGGCAATCGCCATACATTCCCAGAATCCACCTGGCTACCTCCCTCCCTTACCTGAGAGAGGCTAAGTCACCACCCATATAAATAGACAGAACCCCCTGACCCCTCTCTCTTCTTCCTCTTCTTCTCCCCTGCCACCTTTTCCCTATCTCCTGAATAAACACCAGTTGGAACTGTTTGGTCTGGTGTGGTCTGTTCCAAGCCACGTATGAACAAATATCACCTAGCCAGCCAGCCAAGCCTACCTGTCCAATTCCAAGCCAATGAAAAAATCTGATTTAAAACAATGGTGGATGGCATCTGAAGAATAACACCAAAGCTTGTCCTCTGGCCTCCATACATGTAAGCTCACATATGCAGAGCCACAGGATCAAACTAGCCTGTAAAAGGTTTTTCATGATCCAGTAAGATAGCTCAATAGCTAAAGGTTTTTGTGGCCAAGCCTCATGTAATCAGTTCAATACCTGGAACCTACAGGGAAACCTGACTCCTACCAGATGGCCCTGACCTCCATTTGTTGAGTTTAGTCTGTCACTAGGTATTGCAATGCTAACTGCAGGCCCCCAAGGCCTGATTGTCCCAGAGACAAGAGTCCACTCATAGATCCAAGTGATGCTATGTGATGTTGCCCCAAAATTATTTCTGACTGTAGAATAGAGATGCCAACAGTCAATACCTGGGCAGAAGAGACAGAGGCAGACTTTAGCATTCCAGGTCTTCCCCGACAGAGAAGAACCAGGAGGGGAAAAGAAGATAAAGGGAGGAAGCTGCCATGGGTTAGGTGAGTTGTAAAATAATGACCATGTGGGTTGGCTAACTGGAGTTAAGTGCAGCCCAGACAAAACATGGCAAATTATATAGTGGGATTATTGACTGGGATAGA
>JANHMN010000127.1:0-34622 GCA_030674055.1 Rhabdomys pumilio | reverse complement strand
GGTTTTCGATCTCCAGGGTTGCCTCTACTTGTGTTTTTTTTTTTTTTTATTACTTCTATTTCCATCTTTAGGTCTTAGACAATTCTATTCATTTCCCTCACCTAATTGGTTGTGTTTTCCTGTATTTCTTAAAGGAATTTTTATATCCTCTTTAAAGGCCTCTATTATCTTCATGAGATGGAGTTTAAGGTCACAGCCTTGCTCTTCACGTGTGTTAGGATATTCAGGTCTTGCTGTAGTAGGAGAGCTAGGTTCTGATGCTACCAAAATCATTAGTGTCTGTTGATTATGTCCTTGCACATGGCTTTTGCCATCTGGTTGTTTCTGGTGTTGGCTGGCCTTGATGTCCTTGGTTGCAGCAGACCTCCTGGGACACAGGTTGAGCTATGCTTCCAGGGTTAGTGCACACCTCCTGGGAGGCTGGCGGAGCTGTCATGTGGTGTTCAGTGCACCAATTGGCTAATGCACATGTATGTCCAGGCTGGAAGGAAGATGGAGCACTGACTATAACTTTCTCTTTCTTGAGGGAAGAAAACACAAGGTATAGGAAGGACATTTTTCTGGGGAGTGAGAAAATTAACTTTCGATATAGGTAAAATAGGATGAGCTATAAAAATTTCTTGCTTTGTAAGTAGTCATTATTTAGTTAAACAATTTGTTGGTAGCTTCATAGCCAGTGGTAAAGATACAATAGGCACACTGTTGTCAGGGATTTTAAAATATATGAAACACTGGTAAGAATTGTAGAAATTAGCTATGTATTACTATAGAGAATTTAGTGAATAATCGTGTGAGTAAAGATTATGACTTACTTCCCGATTACTCATAAGTCAGATACTCTTTAAATAAGTTAATCTTAATGCTGTTTTTTTTTTAATTCTTAAGGTGCTTAATATTTTTCTATCTAAAAATGTCTGCAATGATATCAAAGTATATTTTCCTTTCAAAAAGACATGGTCATTATCAGACTTCACAAATATGTACTCACATAAATTTCTGAAGCACTTAGTGTAGTGAATTTATAGGTATCAAAAAGAGTGGGACCCATCCAACCCTATAAATGTCACCATCCTTTCAGGTAAACACTTGTCAATTTGAATGCCTAAACCTGAGCATGTGGGCTAGAGTTTCAAATTAGGACTCGCTGAAAGAGGAAAGCAGAAGGATTATTTCTCAGTTTATGTTTTGAAGTGTGTTGCTCAGACAGAGAACATGCAGTTGTGTGTAGTAGTTTGAACTACTTGTTACTCCCCTTGACAATACTTTAGCACAAATGTTGATTTTATTTTTTCCCTTCCAAATGGTGTGGTGATATTGTCACATTACAGAAGGAGAAAAAATGGCTGCGTGGTTCCTAGCATACTTCTAAACAGTCACCCAAATAAACAGCTGGCATAGGAGACGCCTCTGAAACATGAAGCATATTTTCACTCCTGTAATTCTGCATGTGAAAACTTCAAACTTACTGAATCTTTCCCCAACTTCCTCCCTTCCTCTCCTGAATTTTATTAACCCCCCCAACTTAATTTCATACCCTCATGTAGAGAATTGACAGTAGACAGACCCAGCAGCTTATCTCATTTTTTATTATAGCAATCCACTGTAAAAAAAAAATAGACTTTCTGTTTCTTCACAGTGTGTGTGTGTGTGTGTGTGTGTGTGTGTGTGTGTGTGTGGTGTGGTGTGTGTGTGTGTTTGCCAGCAAGGCACAAGGATTGCTTGCTCTTGCTATGTAACCTACTCATATTTTCTACCTGGATTTGTTTCCCTAAAAATAATACTGAGGATGAGTCACCTTATAGACTTTATAATTTACTAAGTACCAATGACCTGCAGCTTTAAAATCCTCGAACCGGGGTGATATCGTAGGGAAGACAATGAATCCTTAGTACTTTATTTTTATAGTTTTGTTTTCACTTTGGCATCCAGAAAATTTATAGCCAAATGATACACTGCTCTTCGGAATATGTTGGGCTGTTGAGATTGTTCAGCAGATGAGGGCATTGGCCTCTAGTCCTGACTACCTGAGTTTCATCACTAGAACCCATAGGAAGTTGGAATAAGGGAACCAACCCCGTTCAGTATCATCTGACTTACACACACACAAAATAAATAAAATAAAAATAAATTTAAAAGTTACTTTAAAGGAGAATAATTTCAGTGAAGTATGTTAAATATATAGAAAGGAAAGCCTTATGTTGGTCAAAGGGCACAGAATTTCAGATAGGAAAAATATAACTAATAGGTCTATTGTACAATAAATTCACTATCTGACTAAAATGAACAACATTGTATTAAAATTTGCTAATAAAATAGACTATCAATGATTCTCATCACAGAATTTATACTATACATAAATTGGTATTTATGTTAAATAACCATTTAACAATATATATTCATTTGAAAACATTTTTTATATAATAGAATGTGCAATTTTCTTCTGCCAATTTAAAGAGTAAATACAAGTATATTAAATTTAACTGTGCACTTCAATGAATTTTAAAAATCTGATTATATTCATTTAACTAGCACCCAGATTAAGAAATAAGAGTATTGGATCCAGAGGGATGTCTTCATGGTTAGAAGGTGTGTTGCTCTTTCAGAGGTCTTGATTTCAGGTTTTAGCACCAATGTTCGGCAGCTCACAATGGTCTATATCTCCAGTTCCAGGGGATCTGACTTCATAGGCACCCACAGTCATGTGCACAGACATGCACATATATACATGAGTAAAGAAACTGAGTGTGACCAATCACCAGAATATCCTCATATTCTCTTGTAGTCATTATTCATCATCCACAAGTACTCACTATGTTGACTTTGAAAAGCATGAACTATTCTGCTCAGGCTTTGTAAACACATAGACACACACACACCAACACACACACACACACACACACACACACACACACACACACATCTTAAAATGTATTTATACTTTAAATTGGGAGAAGGAAATATATATATATGTATATATATATGTATATATGTATATATATATATATATAATACTGTATGCACTCTTGTGTCTGGTTCTTTAAACAACTTCATCTATACTATTTAGTGAAGTTGTAGATTGTTCCTGTTCATTGGAGGGATATTCCACTGTGTGAATATGCTTTATATGCTATATAGTTGAGCATTCCATACTCAGGCTTATAATATTAATGTTTAAAAATACATCATTTCATGAATACATTTATGCATAAACTATATTAAGCAATAGGATTTTGAGGTCATAGGGTGTATATGTGTTGATCTTTTATGTATTATTTTCGTTCTCAGCATAATTATACCAATTTTTCACTCCCATGAACAAAGCTTGAGAGTTCTATTTGCTCTGCATATGTCCTAACACCCTGAATTGTTTGTCTTTCTTACTTTGGTGGGTGTACATAGTGACACTTAATAACTGTGTCAAGCCCTATAATCTTACTATCTGTGTTCTAACATCTCCTTTCTTAAGGTTTCATTCTATTTATATTTCTTTAGCTCTGAACTTTATCCGTTTCTTGGTTGTTGTCTTGTGGCTTTGAAGATCAGACCCAGGGCTTTACTTTTGCTAAGTATACACCTCTTACTCATATTCCCACAGTCAGTAAGAAACAAGGTGTTGTAAAATGCACATATTGTGTACATATTTATATATTACATATTATATATGCATGCTTATATATACACTCGTATCTATATATGAGAATCTAGAACAAATGTTGCTATTTATTGAAAATCCTAAATGGGGATTTTAGGGGAGATGACTCAGTGGTTAAGACCACTTGTTACTTTTCCAGAGGACTCAGCCACCTGAAACTCCAGTCTTAGGGGATCTGATGTTCTCCTTTGGCCTCTGCAAGGACTTCACACACATGGTACACAGACATTCCTGTAGGCAAATACACCTATAAACATAAAAATAAAATACTAAAAACTAAATCCTAAATGTTGTCAAGTATGATAACTCATCCCTGCAATCCCAGCACTAGGGAGGCTGAGGTTGGAGTTTCACTGTGGCTTTGATGAGGTGATGTAGTTAGTTCACGGACAGCCCAACTTACAGAGTAAAATCTGGTCTCAACAAAACAAAACAAAAGCAAAAACAAAAACAACAATAACAATAAAACCCAACCAAACCAAACCAAAAATCCTAGACTTTCCCCTTTCCTGTATTATAAATCCAATCAGTTGAAAAGTAGAATTCATTTAATTCTATAACCTGTCTTGAAGGATACCATTCCATCAATTTTTAGTGCTTGACCTTTAGTTCAGGCCTTTATCCTCTTTTTTTTTTCTCTTCAAAATATCTTTAGATTTATTGTAGTGATGTTTTGCCTGCACATATTTCATGTTTAGTACACGTGTGCCTGGTCCCTGTGGAGGTCAGAAGATGCCATCAGATCTTTTGGAACTGAAGTTACAAGTGGCTGTAGATATCGGTGCTAGGAATTGAACTAAGACCTCTTCAGAAACAGCCAGTGTTCTTAACCAGTGAGCCAGCTCTCCAGCACCCTGCTCTTTTATCCTCTCCTCACTGGCCTGCAGGAATAGTGCTCTGGGCACATATTCTCATTTTAATCTGGTTCCTTTTTAATTTTTTTAGATTTAGTTATTATTTTGTGTGTATGAATGTTTTTTGCCTGCATGTATGTATGTGCATTAACACATGGGACTGGTCCCCACAGAAGTCAGAACAAGGAATAGACTCCTGGCTGCACATTCCCATTTTGATCTTTGCTTTCTCTTTTAAACATGTTTTTATATTTATTTATTTTCTGCCACATGTATAAATATTTTGCCAATATGTATGTATGACCAACAGCATGTGTGCCTGGTGCCTACAGAAATCAGAAAAAGTTATCAAATTCCCTGAAATTGAAGTTAGAGTTGTGAGACACCATAGGCTAGGAATAGAACCCAGGTCCTCTGTAAGAACAGCAAGTGCTCTACAGTTTTGAGCTGTATCTCTAACCCCTATACTCTTTTTCATCATTATTTCTTCTCACAGCAAATTTAATCTATTTGGAGAAAAAGACATCCTAATAGCACAGGTGTTACCCGTCTCTTTTATGCCTGTCATATGAAAAAAAAACACATCCATTCCTTTTCAGCTACCTTCTAAGGAATATCATTAGGTCAGGTCACATCATGAGGACATAGATTTTTGTACTAAGGCATTATTGATATTAACTCAAGAATATGATTTTAAAACTGGATAAAATTGCATGTACTAGTAGTCCAAGCACATAGGAAGATTCTTTAGGTTCAAATCTAGACTGATTGATATGTTAAGACCCCCCCCCCCTCTCTCTCTCTCTCACACACACACACACACACACACACACACACACACACACAAATAATTTGCTATCTGAATGAGAACTATTAATATATTCTGTTGCCTAGCTCACTTAAGAAATAATGTTTAATATTGCACAATAAGTTTTGCTTCTAAAAAGCATAAACTAATATAGCACAGCAATCTGTTATCAAAAATTGTGTCTTGCAAATTATTAAGTTGAGTTCTTAGCAGTTTATGGAATCAACTTAAGATGTTTCAAGTTTAGAAAGAGAATTTTTAAATTTTGTTTTATATATGAGTGCTTTGCCTGCCTTTATGTAAGTGCATTGTGTGTGTCCTGATCTTATTGGAGGCCAGAAGAGAGTGGAAGATCCATTGGAACTGGAGTCACAAACTATTGTAAGCCACTATGTCAGTGCTGGGAACTGAACCCTGATCTTCAGTAAGAGCAGCAAGTGCTCTTAATCACTCAGCCATATCTACTGTCTCCCTTACCTGTTTAAATTTTATACACTAACAAAAGTACTGGGTTAGTTCTTTTTTAACATTTTAAGTTGTTGTTGTTTACCACTGTAGAGGTGATGGGGCCTGGAGAGTAGAGCATAAAAATAAGGTGGACTAAAGTCTCATGAAATAGCCAACTTTATTCATAGCATCAGACAATATGTACTGTGAGGATTAAGGAGGGTCACATGAATGAAATGTCCAATCACAAGGACAAGTTGTACATGATGGGCAAGCAGTATATGACAAAAACATGTTTTTCCATAGAGGCAGATAAACAAACAACAATAGCCAGTTTTAATGAATAATCTGAAGTATACTCACTCCTATCTGATACACCTGGTAGGAACAAAAATCACATTCCAAGAACAATTCATGTTTTGAGTAAACTGAAGTCACAAGACTCTGGTCTTGTGTTCTCGTAGTGCTCTTCCAAGCACTCAGAATTCTCACATGACTCCATTCTTGGACTGTGCTACAACTATTTCCGTCATCGTTATTATTATATTATTATTATTATTATTATTATTATTATTATTATTATTATTATTATTATTATGTGCATGTGAGTGCATGTATACTACATACCACAACATATGTGGATCAGAGGAAATTTTGGAAACTGGTTCTTCTTTCTATCATGGGTTCCAGGGAGAGAACGGAACTCATCATGCTTGGCATGAATTGCCTTTATCCACTGAATAATCCTTCCAACTCTAAGCTAGTTAGTTCTTGATCTTCAAGAGGTCAAACTGATTCATTTTTCCCTTTAACTTTTATGTTTGTTTGTTTATTTCTGTACTTATCTTAGTGTCACTGATATTATATTTGGTCATATGTATGATAATCTCATCCCTTGCCCCAAGTAGATTGGAAACTCACTAAAGGCAATTTCCATTGAATCCTTATAGTAGAGAAATCAGATAACACTGTGGAATCTTTTTCTATATTTCAAAACCAGGTTCTTAGGACCCTCCAGCCTTCACTAATTGTAGTGAAAAAGATGAAGAGTTTGAATAACCAACAGAGACATATGAAAGTACTCTACAAATATACCATTTTTGCTACCATTTAAAGAAATTTATACAGGAAGATAGTTAATAGAAAATTTACTTTGAGGCTGACCACTTTACATAATTTCTTAGAAGTTGTGGAAAAATAAAAATTCATTGCAGCCACATTTTCTTTTCATATTTATTTTTTTTCTCTGTACTGGGAAGATAGTCCAACAGGTAAAGTCACTTGTTTCTAAGCCTGATGATTTGAGTTCCATCCTCCATCCACATGGTAGGAGAGAACTGATCCCTGTGAATTGTACTTTGACCATAATCCTTCTACTATGGCATGTGCTTATACAAGTGCACACATACATATAAATGTTATTTTTCTCATTCTGACAAAAATGACTCAGAGATAGAGTACAATATTCAGCTATTGATATATATTAACTGGTAAAGTTGTTTTATACATAGATACACAGACACATAGCAGACAGACAGATGGGCGCGCACACACACACACACACACACACACACTCTGTTTTTCAGTGCTAGGAAAAGGACACAGGACCTCATGCACGCTAGGCAGGTTCTCTCCTACTGAACTGAACTGATCCTGCAATCCATCCAGTTCCTCTTTCATTGATGTCTGACTCTCTGTGGAATTCTTAACATATGCAGCCTATTCAAAACCTGCCACCAAGAGACCTCCATCAAAGACCCTTTTTTCTTCCACTGAAACCTCCAAAATCAATATTTACTATTTCTCTCTCAGTGTCTGCTATCTGAAAACATGAACCAAGATAACCCATTTTCTTACAACGTTTGAATAATAACTGTATTTTAACATTTATACCCAAAGAAGAATAGCAAAGATTGTAAAGTTTCTTCATATCTTAGGCTTTGGTATAGATTTATCTTGAATTTTTTTTATGCTTTACCTTTTTTCAGAGGTAGTGGTAGTGGGCTTTCCAGACAAGGTCTCGTTATGTATTCCAGGATGACCTTGAGTTCACTAATAGTACAGAGTTTCCTTCAACTCACAGTGATCCTATCTCAGGCCTTCCTCTTTCAGCTTCTTGTTTTATTTGAATAGAAAAGCCACTTCTCAGGAGGCTGAGATAGTTAGTTGGACTACTTAATTTTCTTTACACAGCAATCTAAAATGAAAAGTTTAAGTGGTGATACTTCAATTTATTGTTATTTTGTGGTGTTCTAATTTAAAACAGTGTCTAACTTTGTAGACCAAGCCTCGATCCCTGTTTCTGCCTCTCTAGAACAACTGGGATTGTAAGAGTGCACCAGCATACCTGGTTTTATGCCATATTCTTGATGACAAAACAGCCAATCAAGCAAGGAAGATAGGCTCCCTTTGTAAACTACTGAGGAGGAATGACTGAGTGACCTTTGGCCCTTTAAGGGTTATTTTGAAGCATCAGTATTGACCGTAGTAGCCTTGCTTATAAGGAGTCACCCCTGTGTAGCAGGGTCTTTTCAATTACAGAGCATTCCCCAGGCCTCAGAGGGCTCTCAGAGTCATTGTGTGATTTTGACCCATACTCTCCTCCTGCTCAGTAGTAGCCATGTCTTTACAGAAGAGTTAGCAAATGCCCCTAAGTGTTTAAATTACTCACCTAGAAAGGGTCTAGTGACTGGCCTCTAAGGAGCAGATTTGGCCAGGTCTCTGCTTTTCACCTTGATGTAATATACTATCCAAAGCAGCTATACTTGCTGCAGATTAAGAAGGCTACTTCAGATAGAACATGATTCGTAAAGATAGTCATCTTAAAAGAAAAAATATATAACTCATGTCATCATTTGTAGTATTTGAATATTACATTTTCCTTATCTGTTTCAGTTTAAAATGACTTCCTTGTTCATGTAATTGACTGGCAAATCCTTTGTTTACTTTACCCAATCTCAAGAACCAAGTAATACGTATTAATAATGCTTAGGTTGTCATTTAACATTTTTTATGAAATTCGAGAATTTCACCAAAGGGTAATTTAGGAAGGCATGTATGTAGAACTTTGCATTTTAATTAAGAAGAGTCGGAATGAAATGAGCCAGTGACAGTAACAGATGACTGCTTCTAAAAGCTGTATTACTGTTTGATGTGTGTTCAGGATTTTCTTGTGGATAATAAGTTGTAAGACTTGCTTCAAGAACAGTGACAGTCCTAAAACAATTAGAGAAGACAAAGCTGCTCTTTTAAAATCGTCTGCTCATAAATAAAACTCACTTGTAAATTATTTTCAGAAAAGCAATTGATAAAGTATGAGTAAATCACTCTAAAAAACAAAGCTGTCTCAATTTTTTGAATGCTCAAACCAAACCTCTCTTCTTGCTCAATGATTTCCTCTGACAAATAAGTACTTACAAAGAAATATAGACTTTGTGTACTTCCTAAGGCCAATGCACACTGTTTACACTGAAATTTAATATTTCTCATCTCAAATACACTAAATAAGAACATAATTTAAAAGTAATTCTCTCTTGTAGCAGACTGTTCATTAATCATTCTTTAGATAATTTTGGCACCATGAATTTTCAGTTAGGAAGAAAAAAAACTTTGCAATTTCTGGATTGATCAGAGAATCTGAGCACATCTGTGGAGAAAAAAAAGTCAATTTTGCTAAAACAGAGTTGTCTGTAACCCCAATTGTGAAGACAAGAAGGAAAAAAAATAATCAACTTTTCCCCATTTCCAGTGATAATTCTTCTTCACTAGGTAGATCAAAGGGTTAATTTGTGATTTGAGAAAAGACTATGACTTCCCCTGTTTTTTCTAAAGTGTGGTTGCATGTGGGAGGAAGGTAAAGAGGCCCCAGAATGAATTCACTAATTGGGGTTTTCACCTGCTGTGCGTCTAATCGAATACAAAGCCTTATTTGTAGCTGAAGAGGAAGAGAGTTTATGCAGAGTGTCAAAATTTCTGCCTAGTTTTGAAATTCCTATTATTTGGCACAATCAGGTTGGGAAAGGCAGACAAATAGTTACAGCTCTGAGCTGTTAAGGTGGACCAGGAATTTTGTAGCAGATGTACTTGTACCACCTTAACCCGTTCTCCATTTTTAGCACAAGGTGGTATAGTTCATAGGAGTCTGGTAGTGATATAGCTGGCAGGCTAATAGGCATGCTGAATTCTTTCCCAGTAAGCGACTACCGGCCTGTGAGGTTAATGAAGTGTGCCTTTATTTTAGTGAAGATGCTAAACTTCACATCTTTTTAGATGTTCAGCTTGATATAGGTGGCTCTCTGAAGCTTTAAGAAATCCTATTAAATGAAAACTGCATGCAATTGAAGGAGAGTTGGACTTTATCTGGAACCTGTCTGGTGAAATCTCTGGTGTAGCTGGCAGCTGTCTCAGAAAACTTTCCCTGGCCTGGCTTAGCCTACCTCCCTACAAAGAAAGGGCATGGAAAAAATAAGCCTTTGTGGGAGTGTGATATGTTCTGGGTCTGAAAGCTCTGCTTCCAGACTTGGTTGTTGATGGTTTAACAATGATCTAGAGGCATTATTATACATATTTTAATTAGTATGCCATCACATTTGCTCTAAGTGGCAGTGATTCACCGTCATTGTAAGCATTTGTTAGAAGTCTGATCCATGGTCTGTGGCCAGAGCTTACACTATGCAAAAAGAAGCATACAGCTATTATATGCTTACTGGATATCCAGGTGCATATTTACTATAAAATATGCGTTACTTTCTTGAAGTGACACCTATCCTCTGAATGAGCTTTTACAAAGTGGTACCGGTTCTATTTAACGTCGGCTACAGTAAATAAAACAATTCCCATAGAGTCTCTTAGAACTAGAGAAAAGCTGGCTTCTAGCTAATGGTGATGATCCTTAGGGCCACCCCTCCACACACATACACCATTACCTCTACCACCAGCACCCATCCCTGCTCAAACGTTCAATAAATACACTCCTTGTCATTTTCTTATTCTATTCAGCAGTTTTACACTGCTAACTTTGGAGTAACACTGAAAATCACAAGTAGCTTAGAAAGGTTTTGTTTGTTTGTTTGTTTGTTTGTTTTTTAAAGATGTGCTTGAGGACGATTAGAGCAGCCTGGCTTCTGTGCTTGCTTGGCCTTTCAGACTCTCCCCAAAATGGGTATATCCAAGCCTAACATTCCTACAATATTGCCATTTTGCCATTTTTTATTGAATATTTTATTTATTTACATTTGAAATGTTATCCCATTTCCTTGTTCCCCCCACAACCTCTATCTTATCCCCTCTCCCCTTGTTTCTATGAGGGTGCTCTCCTATCCACCCACCCACCCACTCCTGCCTCCCTGCCTGGCATTCCCCTACATTGGGGCATCGAACCTTTACAGGACCAAGGGCTTCTCCTCCTATTGATGTCAGAAACGGCCATCCTCTGCTACATATGCAGCTGGAGCCATGAGTCCCTCCATGTGTACTCTTTGGTTGGTGGTTATGTCCCTGGGAGCTCTGGGGGTTCTGGTTGGTTGATGTTGTTGTTCTTCCTATGAGGTTGCAAACTCCTTCAGCCCTTTCTCTAACTCCTTTATTGGGGACTCCTTGCTCAGTCCAATGGTTGGCTGTGAACATCTACCTTTGTATTTGTCAGGCTCTAATCCAAACTATTATAATTTTGGCCCCAGATTGAAAGGACCAACTGCTGCCTCCTAGGCACCTTCAGTCTTTACACCATGCATCTCCTCCAAGTTCCACATTTAAGTCACCATTTGTCCTGTTACCCTTTATCTTGTTGTGACATTTCTTGCTTTGTAAATGTTAATCATTCAGTTGTGGGATCCACCCTGGAATTGTAGGCCTGTGGTCATTTGAAAAAGAATGGCCTCCATAGGCTCATGTATTTGAATGCTTGATTGTCAGAGAGTAGCTCTATTTGAGAAGGAACAGAACAATTAGGAAGGTCAGCCTTCTTGGAAAACATATGTCCCTAGGCCTGGGCTTTGAGATTTCAAAATCCCATGTCAAGGCCAGAGTGTCAATCAGCAGATTAGGATGTAGCTCTCACAGACTTCTCCAGCACATTTCCTGCCTGTGTTCCAGCATGCTTCTCTGCTTCTGCCATGCTGATAATGAACTAAACCTCTAAAACAATAAACAAGCCCCAATGAAATACTTACTGTGATAAGAGTTGCCTTAGTTGTATCTCTTCACAGCAATAGAACACTAAGAGAAAGCCTTATCCTTGATTATAGGCTAGACTTTCCTGGAGAGCACTACAAATCTCAGTGCTCAGGACCAGTTCAATTAGAAAATAAGAATACGTGCTTGGGTGCAGGGTGTGGGATGTTGGACCGTTGTGACACTCCTCATTTGATGCTAGTGAATTTAGGAGCACCATCCTCCTTTGTCCCTGTCTATGTATACATCTAGTTCGTCAGGGATCCCTTAATGTCCTCTCTATATTATCATTTCTTACTTCTGCCACTGTCATTGTTCAGGCTCTCATTATATTGCAGTAAGCTTGCACTGGCTAGTCTATTCCCAGGCTGCCTTCTGATCCAGCCATCACTCCATTTATTCTAGTGACTTTTCTAAAGACAAATCTGATAAAGCCACATTTGTAGCTACAATCCTTCATCTTTTTGAAGGTCCTGCACACCTTTCAAGTATCAACACAGATCAACTCTAGATTTTCACAGTAGTCCTTTCTTATTTTTTTCTATAACCTCTGTGTTGACATTCCCCTCTGAAGGCAAATAGACGAACAAAGCAGTTTGAAAGAAGCACCTATTCATATTATCATTTTGATGTGACTTCCTGTAGATCTAATAGGAGCTTTATACAAATACTTGTCCAGTGACTATTTAGTCTTCTTTTCTACCCCAAGGAGTGAAACTGGGTTTGCTGTCTATGTGGTGTCCCCTGTCAGTGTCTATTGCTCTAGAAGGTGGCTTAAGTTGGAAAGGACTCTTTTTGGTCAGTATTCAAGGAGATACTTGAACAGTGGTACTTGAAGACAGTATGAGGAAAAAGCTATTTTAAAGATTTAGCGAAGGAAGGTGCAAAACCAAGAATGGTTAAACTGCGAAAATGTACAAAGGGAAAGAATGGCTTTGGGGCACCTGCAGAATGCTGAGCCTAAAGGGAAAGATTGCCCAGCAAGGCTTGTGGCTACAAGTCAAAGAACCCAGGTCCAGTCAGGCCTTGGGTCAGCAGGAGGGAGCTTGAGAAATAAATACTGTGCTACCACTTGCTTTCTTCCTTTTCATCTTCTTCTGTAGACCTTTCTTTCATCACTACCTCCCATTGGTTGAAAGTGAAAGAAAATCAAAGGGCAAGAAAGCCTGATTCTACAGAAGTTCAGCCTCCTAGGGGTACAGAGCCGAGTGGAGCACACTGAATAGGGATGGGATGGAGAAAGGAGGGCGCCATGCAGCCCAGTCTCTTAGGTTAGAGAACTAGTTTTTCGAAGGCTCTGGCAAAGTTTAAGTGATTCAAAGACTAATGCTTTAGTTCCAGGAAAGTTCAGCGAATCACCTTCTTAACTCCTTCATGCCTCATTCCATTTTTACTGCTATTTCTATCAACTTGCCTTTCCTTTGCTCTCATCTATCAGTGAGCTTGCTTGTGAGCATGCTAAAAAAACAAAAAACAAAAAAACCAGGGAGTTTTTCTTATGACTAGAAAGGCTTTCTCTGTGGTGGTGCAGTGGAGTAACTAAAGGCATAACTTGTAGAAACAAACTCTAATTGTAGCTCTTGTGCCGCCATGTTCTCGTTATGATGGTGGGACAGAGAGCTCACCCATGGTACGGTCTGCAGTTCCATTCTCCCAACAGAATCCCTGGTCCTTTTCTGGTCTGTGATTCAAATGAAAGCAGAACAACAATAATAATGGGGATAATAACAGGGGGGGGCAATTGTGACACAGCTTAGTGCATATTGTAGGTTCCATTACCTGCACCACTCCAAATCAAGAATAATATGAAAACAGCTACTATAAATAAGCAATATAGATGCTATCACTAATGAAGGTAAAGGCAACTCTGTGCTTTTATAAGAAATCTTCCCTTACTAAGCAAAAGTCATAGTATGGCTGACATCAACAATAAAGTAGTCAGTGTGATGCCCACATCATTTCTTAATACTTTCAGTATTTTCTAAAATAACACCAAGATTTTGGAACAAGTGTTTAAGTGCCTATAATGCCAGTCTAAAAAAGAACTTACTGCTATATTTTTGAGGATTGCCATCTGTCAAATTAAAAAAAAAAAATCTGAATAGTGATTCTATGTTTTCCATTCTTTGTCTTCTCCCTGACAAATCATTCTTAGGAGTTCTCTAATTGGACAGTAGGAAAATAGAATCCTGCATTAATAGTTTAGAGAAACAGAAGAACTCCTGAATCTTGAGCAGCTCACTTAACTGCAAAACTATCAACCAACCAACCAACCAACAGAAAACAAAGGAAAGCGAATGACAGCAAACATCAGCACACAGGGCTTGCAGATCCTTAGTCAATTGCTTTCTAATACTTACAAGTGTTCATGCGGTGGGGGGTTGTAGCTTCTCCTTGACGTAAAACAATATTTAAGTGATGTCCAGCATTGACAGGATGATTACTCTCACTGATTTGCTGTAGAAGCCACTGTTTTCTCATCAAAGGCCACTAATGCCTGCACTCTAGAGAAAGAGAGGCAGACTTGGAATCTACTTTTAAGCCTATGGACATCCTCACCCCAAAATAAGTCTAAGTGTGTCCTCCTTAGACCACACTAGCATCTGCCTCTTCATCTCACTAGCTCAAAATTGCTAAAGCATAGCAAACACCAGACTGAGTTGCTGAAGAGAAATGCCAAAAAATGACATATTTGCTTTAAAATAGCAACGCTAGTCTTACCTACAGGCACATATCTTTAGTGATAACGTTTACATTCTTCTTTAGTTTGTCAAAAGTGATGAAGAAGCCGCTGAGTCCTATACTTTCTCTATTTCTACCTCTTTTTGTGCTGTAACATACCAATAAATGGAAATTGATGTTTGCCGATCCTTTAGGCTTAAACAATCGAAGCAATAAATGTTGAGGGGAGAAAAGATGATTTAAAAAAATAAAAAGAAAAAGAAAACACATAAAACGTAGACTTAAGGGAATGAATCATCCAGAAAAAAAAAAAAAACCAAATGATTGAAAAAAAAAAAAGACTAGCTTCTTGGATTGTAAACTATGAAGTGTGGAGTGTGGACAATTCTTATGCTAATAAAGTTTTCCTTCCAACTGCAGTATCTCCAAGTTCAAAACAGTTGCGTATAGTTGAACTCTACCTTCCTATGGCAGCTTCTGATATGAGTCACACTAGGCCCTCAAGGCCTACTTACTTTGCAAATCCTGTGCTATACTGGAAAAAGAGATCCTTCCCGATTTTTCCTAGCACTGCAAGATAAAATCACCAGTGCCACTGTGCTCAGAGTCTTTATCGGCGCCTCTCAAACTTGAATGTGTCCAGTCTTTGATTTGGTAGATCCAGGTTGAGGCTCTAGGGGCTGGGGAGTGGTCCTTTCTAAGATGTCTTCGTGAAACTATTAGTTCTAGAAAGACGTTTTAAGAATCAGTGCTGTAACATCAACAGATGTTTCTTAAGAATCCAGAGTAATGGGGTGTTTTGGTGCACACCTTTGATCCTAGCAATGGGGTGGAAGAAACAGGTGGATCTCTGTGAGTTTGAGGCCAATTCTGGTCTGGTCTACTTAGTGAGTTCTAGGACAGTCAGAACTATGTGAGAGACCCTGTCTCAAAAAAAAAAATCCGTTGTAACCCAGGGTAAGTTTGATTTTGTTTTCCTGTCCTACTTCTTTAATTTTCAGTTGAGGAAGATGGGGGTGGAGAAGGGAGGTGAATACTTTCTCATGTGATTATTTTTTCCTTTCATTTTCTAAAAAGAAAACTCTAAGCCCACACGCTAATTATCTATGATGAGGTCATTTGCACCTAGGTCATTTATTTAGGCAACAAGTAGCCTTGCCAGAGGATTTTTATGGAATGATGGTAAGAGGGGATGTGGTTTCCAGGTTCCTGGGTCTACCTTCAACTCCTTTCGGTCTTTCTTTATATCTTTTTTTTTTTTTTTTTTTTTTTTTTTTTTGTTTTGAAAGCCTCGATGCCCTGGCCCTGGCTATCCAGGTTCCCAGGTCCTTAGGTGGGGGAGGAGCCCTTCCCAGCCCCGCCCCGTCTGCACGCAGCTCCCCCTCCCTGTCCGGCCCGCCCGCCAGCCCGCCAGCCAGCGGCGGCTCCTCCGCAGTGCTTTCGGCTGCGAGCCTGGGCGGCGGCGCTTGACTTTCGGGAGCCCCGTGGCACGGGCAAGCTTACTCCTCCACACTAAGCACCCGCCCCTGACTGCCTGTGAAACCCTTACAACCATGAGGGAACACCTCAAAGGGTAAGTGGATCACAGCCCCGGACCCCCTCTTATCCCCGCAATTCGTGCACTTGTGGCACAAGCAGCAGCCAGGGGAAGGCAAAACTTGGACCAGAGGCAGTGGTAGCTGGCGGCGGCTGGTATCAGCTAGACCGGGGCGTCCGGGCAGGTCTCCCCGCCTGTCCTGGGAGCCTCTGCAGGTGCGTCCCTGGGGCTTCCACCCCGGCGCCAGTGCTTGCCAGCCAGCTCCTTCCTGGCTGCTGGGACGGGCTCGGAGAGCTAAAGCGGATTTCTCGCTTTGCCCAGAGAGGGACAGCTGGTTCCTCCTGCGGGGATCGGCCCCGGGGAGCTTTTTGCTCCCTTGCCGGGCTCCCTGTGTGGACAAGAACCAGGCGGGTTGTTCCCCGAAACCGTCATTGGACCTGGCAGGAAGAAGGGGCGCACGCGGTTCTACCTTGCATTGCACTGCTAAGTGCCAAAAGGTCAACTTTCTGCCTGATTTCTTCCGAGGATTCCAACTGACATTTCCCTCGCTGTGTTTTCTCCTGTGCTTATTCCATGCTGCAGGACTTGGAGAAATAAAGAAACATGAACAATTAAAGCCTAGAAAGTCAAGGAATTGACTGAGAAAAGAAAGAGGGGCTTGAGGGTTTGAGGTTTCCTATGTATTATTATTATTATTATTATTATTATTATTATTAGTTTGTTTGGCTTCTTTCGAGGTTCAGTTTGAAGTCATTTCAGGGTGCCTTTTCTGTTTCTCTGGGTGTCTGCTGTTCCTTAAGCAAAGTTTGTGATTCCTAATTTGATCACAATGGAAAGGGCAAGACACTGCTTATTTCTGTTAAATGTGAAGTTAAGTTTGAAACTTAAATTGAATGGGGTTTAATTGTCTAAGGGAGCCATAGTATTAATTATAAAACGCTTTAATCTCAAGGGGAAAAATCCATCTTCTGGTTTAAGTCAAAGTAAGGTCTTTAAGTGAAATCAACATTCTTTCTTTAACAAATATTCTTCCTGGTTCCTGAGTTAACTCCCCCTATCTGTCCTTGTTACCCCATCATCGTGTGTGTGTGTGTGTGTGTGTGTGTGTGTGTGTGTGTGTGTGTGCCTAGATATTTTTATTTCCTTGTTTCAAACCCAGGGAGGATACCCTTGCTCTTAAAAAAAACGAGAGGGGCAAAGGAAACAACATGGCTATATGAAAGGTTTCTGACCCTTGAGCACTGTGGAATTGGTTTCAGTCGTCATTGTTTGATAATGCATTGGACATGACCCTGAAACAAAATTGCCTTGGCCAAAGTTGAGGGTGGGTGGGAGGTAAGCCTTGAAAAACAAATAGAACTGGGGAACAAGTAACAGCTGGAACAGCCACCAAGGCCGTCATCTTTGCCCTGAGTTCACCCAAATAGAATGAAATGTTAACTATCTCTGAGAATAAGAAATGGGAACAAGAATCGGATTGCTGATGCTTAGATTGACACATAGCCACTGAAGTCCCTTCCCCACAGTAGCAGAAACTTCTAAATATATTTTCCCATCCCCACCCTGCCAGTATTCCAGCAGTACTAGCCAAGTTCAACAATTCAGCATGCAAATGCCAAGGTTCCTCTAGAAAGAGTCTGATTCCCAGATTAAATGGAAATCTGTCTGTGCGTGTGTGCATGTGTTTGTGTGTGTGTGTGTGTGTGTGTGTGTATGCTCCAGATCATATATGAAACTAAACCCTAATTCCCTGTAAAATGCAAGAGAAGGCTACTTCTTTTTTTTTTTTTTTATATTGGTGCATAGTGATTAGTTCAGCCCAGGGAAATAGTGGAAAGAATATATATTTTCAGTACCAAATAATAGTGGTTGCAAAAAGAAATCTTCCTTTAATTAGGCAACTGCCACTTCCTCAGTGAATGCTTTAGATATTTGCTACTTTTATGTGCCTAATGTTTGTTTTTAAGAAACTACAAAAGCAATTCCAATAAGTCTGATTATTGTAGCACTGACAGCAGGAACAGCTCTGAGGCAGTTATAATAACCTTGCACACTACTTGAAACTAAAAAAGGTGAAAGGAAATTTAAATTCTATGGTAGGAAATTAGGTCAACCCCGTGCTCAGTATAGTAATGCTTTAATTTCTGATTATTGACAAGTAGGTGTTGTTAGGATCTTTTGTGACAGCCAGTGATTTACTATTTTAATTTATATTATGGTAACAAATAAAAAGAAAAGAGATTATTTGTGGTTTGCACACATAAAGGAGGGGGTGGACCTCGGTTGGGAGATTACTCAGAGAGGTGTAGCTGATGCCAGGCTTTGGGATCTGCGGGACCAGAATCAATAGCATGTTTTAAAGATTTGAAGGTTTTCAGGATTGTCGATGTAGTTAATGTACGTAAAGACTTCTGGTCTATATTGAACATCATTGTTCTCAGGAAGGCTGAACAAAGATGTACCTAGTAACTTGTGAACTACATGGAAAGTGTTTTCTTGATGTGTAAAGTATGCAGCCTATTTTTCTATAGTATCTGTATATATTCAAGTAGATGAAAATTTTCAGTTTTATTTTTTTGGAGTCAGTCACAGACTAACAAATGCGATTGTAAAATCCGAACTGATCACGTTTCCCTTCCAATCAGTGTACCCTTCAAGACAGAATATAGATAGATGTGAGCTAGGTACATTTGTGCTTCTCACTGTCTTCCTGTCTTCTGAGAGGTTTGGTGTGCTCCTGTAGGGCTTTGATTTCACTCGAGGTACAACATTCTCACATGGAGTGCAGTGGACTATTTGGTTCTTATCCTCCAATTTGATGTTCATTCGCCTGTGTTACCAAGCATCGTAGTGTTAAATGATGAAAAGATGATCTTTCTGATTTCGAGGATCAGGCACACCCTTTATTCTTCTCTTCTTTCCACTTCCTTCTCTTAGTGTTGCTTTGCATGGAAGTGAAGCTAAGAGACTGCAAAGGTGAAATCTAAGTCTGCTTTTCTGGTTACTTTGCACTGCTTGAAAAGGAGAGGTGTGTGTGTCAAAGGGGAGGAAGATAAAAGAAGGTTGATTCAGGGAATTATTTGAGTAGTTCTTTTACCCACTTTATTCAAATACCCTCGAATCCCAGATAATTGGGAGAATAACATGTATCAAACAAGTCAGGGCAAAGGGTGCCGTGGGCTGGCAGCTTCTTCTGTTATCTCACAGTGGAAACACTGATTTTGTTGAGGAACAATGAATTAAACTATAATTTTTAATACCTGTGTCATAATTTTTAATCTGCTCAATAACTGCGATTAAAAGGCTAGAAGCGTCGGTATGTTGATAAACACGAGCTTTCTCTCTGTTTTGTTTTGTCTTTTGGACATGGGGCATGGGGAACTATATCAAGTTCCTGGTGGCTTTCTGTGGAATTCTGCTGGAAATTGTATGCACATTTCTCATTCTTTTGAAAATTCTGTTTCAACTTTATTTCATTGCTCTGATTCTCTTATTTGAATCAGTTTCAGATGGATGCTTTTCAGAGTGGTTGTGTGTCCCTGCTGCCTGGCCAGGTTTATCAGCTTAGCCAAACAGTTTCCTGCAGATCCATTAAAGATGTTATAGTTGACGCAATGTCCTGGAGATGGGATGTAGCTATTGCACTGTGTGTCTAATAAGGGCCATATGGGTGGACATGTCTATCCCCCCCCCTTCTCTTACTGGTGCTCACATTTAGATGGGCTTGGAAAGGGAGGAAGCTGGAATTCAGGATGGAGCCCTTGTCTATGGAATTGGAAGGCACAGTCACTTTTTGAGCTACAAATCACTCGAGAACAAGCAACACTTTTTCCATGAAGCTGCAAGCTGCAGCCTCCTTTTGCTGTGCATATAAAGTACCAGTCCCGCCCACCCCTTCTCTACATTATAAAGCAGCTTGGTCATGGTCTTTCCCAAACCTTCCTAAAGTGGCTGCTTTCTCTCCTTACTCCCCATGACTTCCGTGTCATTCCATGATACTCGATCAGCTCATGACCCTGATTGACACTCTTCAAATGTGAATTTTCTCTGCAGAAAAGCAAAACATAAATGAACACGTTTGGGAGTGAGACAGCGATTTACAAGCATTTTCTGACAAACTGATTTCAGTAGCCTCCCCAGCTCAATTACTGAACTGTAAATATTACAGGGAGAATGGTCTTTGAGGTGGTCCTGTTTTGCCAGTTTTCATATGTCTCTGATATTTATGATTATATTTATCAAACTACTTGAATGTTTCCCCCTTTTGACTTCTTTTTAACCAAATACATGGCGGGTATAGTTTTTGCTCTATGGGAAGTATCATTCTTAATCTTCCAAGTCTATATTGTAATAGATGGTAACTTAGGGACTACATGATAGCAAAATGACTATGAATTCAGATGCATCAGTTCTCAATGTCTCTTAATCCTTTGTCGTTTTACCAGGTGAGTACACTTGCATCAAATTACACTATTTCTGGGTTGTAAAGCTCTAAAATTCAAATACTATGTTGAGTCCATTTGACATTATTGCTTCCCCAAATCCCTCTTTTTTGTGTGGGGGGCCTCTGTACTTTCTGGTCCCATTGACATGCCCATATTTAAGCTCTTTCTCCCCTCCCAGGTCCCCACATTTCCCATTAAAAGATTATAAATAGATTCAGCATATGAATGCTGAAATATTGTTCCAAGCTGCATTTTATTCTATAAAAGCTCACCATGTAATCTCTAAAAACAGGAAATATGATGCTATGGTGGTTTAGGTAGATGGGCCAAAGTAAGGAAAAGTATATGTAGTTATCTCTCCTGGTTTTGTTCATGTGATTGAATTAGGAACAAAGGTGTTTTGTTCCTTTTGTGGTAGGAGTTAATAGCAGGCCACCACACTTTAAGAAATAGAGAAGTGTGACTATTTCATTCAGGTCTAAGAAAATGTATGAAGAAGCGAGCTGGTGTACAGAGTAGTGAGTTTAAAAGACATTCTAACAGTAGTGGGTGGGAGGAAGGATGATGACATATATTAGTGGAGTTCTGGATATGCATTAAACTGCTCACAAATATGAAGTGTGGCTGTGGAAAAGAAAGAATAATGGAACAGGGGCCAAGGAAACACATGATTTGTAACAAAACTAAGTGATTTGTAATTATGTAACTGACACACCTGAATGACAACTGTCATTTTCCTTTCTCTATGTTTCACAGTGTAGAACTGAGGCAATCCTGACCTTTGTTTACTGATTATATAACAAGGTCAATGTCAATTTTGTCAAAAAGGGTAGTGACTCAATGTGTGGGTGTGAAAAAGAAACAAATTCTAGAACTAATCCAGTTAGTACTGCTGCTTTTCCCTTGGAAAACAAAGGAGCCATTTTAGCTTGCAAGATAGTCTAAATGACTCTATGAAAGCCCTTAGAAGTAGCCCTGGGAAGTAAAATGATTTGTGTTTGCTGTTGATCATTGTAGGTTCTAAAGTCTGTCTTTATCTCTTATGTTTTAGCCACGAGACCCAAACAACTTGTTGGGACCATCCCAAAATGACAGAGCTCTACCAGTCTTTAGGTAAGGACATGGCTATGTTTCCTTCAGGTTAAATGTCAGCTGACTTGAAGTCTGATTTGTAGTATGCCAGCCATTTGTTTTGGGAATTTATCAGGAGACTGCTTCAAGGGTGAGCAGCTGCATTCTTCTCTTTCCAGTTGACAGGAAGACATTCTCATCTGAAAAAAAAAAAACCTTCACAATTTCACTGTTTCTTGAAATTTCAGTATACCTAAAGGTCTATATGGTTTTATTTACTGCACTATAAAGAGAGCTGTTCAAGTTCTTTTGTTTTTCCTTCCTTGTGAAACCCAAGGGATAACTTTTGCTAAGGCACAGATGTTGTGTAAAATGATTTTCTGCCCCTTTTCCAGTGCTCAGAATGCCGATGATTTATCAGGTCACCAGTCTGATCACTTAGATACTTTTTCTACATTAATTTGTGGGTGTTTATATGAAAGCCAGACAGGTTTTTATCCCTTTATAATTTGGAATTTTTAAAAGGTTTTTTTATTATTACTATTTATTTCACATGTTATGGGTGTTTTTTCCTTAATATATCTCTATACACCATGTTACTAGAACAGACCAGAAGGGGTCATCTGATCTACAACTGAAGTCACAAACATTTGTGAGCCACCTTGTGGGTGCTGGGAATAAAAGCGGGGTCCTCTGAACAAGCAGGCAGGCAGTGCTCATATAAGCTGAACCTTCTCTTCTGCCCTAATTTGGATTGTTTTGGGGATTAATCTGAATTCTCTGATGTGGCTAGCTTTTTAGTTATGGTTTTACTTAAATAGTCATGCATTCTTTTATTTCTGAATTTATTTGAAATTATAAACTAATATTCCATAAGGTATAAAGTTAATGTATACTGTATACTGGGTATAATGGTTGGTGCACACCTTTTATTCCAGCACTTGGAAGGCAGACAGGCAGGAAACTGAGCTGGAGGCCAGCCTGGTCAACACAGCATGTTCCAGGCTAGCCAAGGAAACACAGTGAGACCTCTTGTCTTAGAAAACAAATCAAGCACACAAAAAGCCTACAGAGTATAATAATGAAGTGAATGTGATAAAGCCCATGGGAATCAAGAGTGTTTTACACACTTTTTCACACACAAACTGTGTATAGGCATGCAAGGTTGTATGGGTGTGGCATGGAACAGTCACGTCTATGAATTGTCTGCCATAGTTCTTATTGGATGATGAACTGCAGGTCTGGAGGCGTTAAGAAACACAGGAGGACTTGTTAGCTACAAAATAAAACTACAAAACAACCTTTAGAAAAGAATTTTGCTGGGCTTGGTGGAGCACATCTTTTAAGCCTAGCACTCAGATGCAGGCAGAGGCAGATCTCTGTGTATTAAAAGCCAGCCTAGTCTACATAGTGAATTCCAGGGCAGCCCGAGCTAGTTAATGAGACCCTGTCTCAAAAAAAAAAAAAAACAAAAAACAACAACAACAACAAAAACAAAAACAAAAACAAAAAATCTTTTTTAAAAAATTGTAAGTGATAATTTCTTCCAGAAAGTCTGGAAAATATAAGTAAAAAGCATGACAAGAAAAAAAAAAGGCAGCTGTAATTCTACTAGCCAGACATATCCAAAACTTTTCAAGTACTATTATGTCATTTCAGTGTAGCTATGTTTAGAAATTAAAAGTGAAGAAATACAGTTAAGATCAGTTAATCTTTAAGCACTACATTTTCGGGCACATAACTGATCTCAGCTTCTAATCTTGGAACGTTTTGTACCACCTGTAGAAAACCTGAATGTCGTTTACAGAGCACACTTATAACTACTCGAGTCTCCATGATCTCCAGCTGGATTATTGTAATTTACTTGAAAAAAAATCTATTATAGTATTAACATGCTGACCTTTTTAAGTTTACAAATACAGATAAACTTTAAAAACCCCAAATCATTTATTAATTGCTTCTTAGAATTAGCTGTTTAGTAGGCTAGTTAGTTAGTGCCTTCAAATGTTCCTTCTTAAAACAAGTTCATTAGACTGGACATGTAGCTTAGTCGTAAGAACACTTCAATATTACCTCTGAAGCCTGTTGTTTTATCCTCATCAAACAACAAATAGGCATACACTTCTTATTTTTAAATGAGTGATTCACTGTTAAGAATCTATTTTTTATGTAAAAGTAACATATTGTGACCATATTTCTATGTAATTATATATTCTTTTCTATCATTTTTATTCTGTAATGAGACACTACAAACATGTTTGACAAACTATAGACTCATTATATAGATTTTTGCATAGATAGTTTCATTTTTTATAAGAACCATATACACATGTAATAATATTTTAGTGTTTTCTCAGTAGTTTGAATAGTTTTTATTTTATTTTGCAGTGTGGAATATAGCTTATAACATTGGACTAATCATTCCACATTTGGAATGCAATGACATTTTATAGTTGCAGGGAATTTTGCATCATATGTATTGTAAACTTTCTTTTATTAAATCAACTTTATTGAGGTGCTATTTGCATATAATAAAATGCAGCTATATAACTCTGTATTCTATTCTAAATCCCTGAGAAATTCTGTTTCTTCCTAGCATAGTAACAAACATCCTACAAAAGAACTAGGGGTTGACATTTGTTTTTCAGCTTTCAGAGCGAATATTTCCAAGGTCATTTTGTGGTGGTGGTTGTTGTTGCAATAAAGTATTTCTTTATCTGAATGTTTGCTCATCAAATAACATCTTCCATTTATTGAGGGACTACGCGTCTATGTCTTACCCATGTCACATGCTAGCAATTTACCTCCCATGATAGGTGGGATTAACTCACATTTCTCAAAACAATGAATAGAATTCAGGTACATAGAGGCAATCATCAGGAGTGCACAAATGTTTGGAGTATTATATTATCAATTAACCAAGGTGGTAGTTAGTTCCTTGGTATTATTCTCTCAGTAAAGTCTGTCCATATTAGTTATGTATATAAAAATTTATTATATATTTTATAGATGTACATATTATTACACGTTATAAATGCACCCACTTTATGGGTTATACCTAAGGATGGATTAATTACATAAATGACGGTTTTTGAACAAATTATACTGATTCTGAAAATGATACAATCAATTCCTAGGCTACAGGGTTTCCTTTTACCTATGGAATGATCAGTTTCATTTGTTATGCCTTCAGCTCTGGTGGTGTCTTATGTAATTAATGCCAAAATTGCTCTTACTCTTCTCACAGATTATATTCTGCCTTTGAAATAGAAGGAGAACACACTGAAAAGAAGTCTTTGGTTTTAACTTTTTATTTACTGGGTTCTATTTTTCCTTCTTCAAGAGATAACCCTTTAGTTTTGAGTTGTTGCTTTGAACTGGATAAAATGGTTCAAAGTCTTCAGATGTACTCCGTTCATGAAAGGAAGAGTGATTGTGTAGTCTGGTGCATCATGTTTTAGACCATATCTAGCCTTTTCTCTTGATAAAGCCTGAACATAGAGTATGTCTATGGTGACATATTGAAAATACTCCCTGTACTCCCAGTCCAAACATCTTCCAGTGTTACTTGTTCCTAAATACACACAGGTCTAAGGAAGTTTCCATTTTCTAATTTGTTCACAGTCCCAAGCAACCTGTTCAACATGCATCTATCTTCTCTGTGTCACCATTAAAAGAGCTGAGTTATTTCCCCTACTTTGGATCTAAGCAGCATGATAGTGGATTTTGTAAGGGCTGGAAACTTGCACATGAACTAGCACATCGATTATGATAGCATAGTAACAAACATCCTACAAAAGAACTAGGGGTTGACATTTGTTTTTCAGCTTTCAGAGCGAATATTCAGAGCAACTCAATTATGAAACTAGCACATCAATTATGAAAGGTAAAACGTTAATTCAGATATTAATATTAGACACCTCTAGTCAATAGATTTTAGGTATTTCCTTTTGTATTCTTTCTTCTTCATTTTCTACAGTGAACATGTTATTTACACAATTAGCAAATACATTTTAACATTGATGTATCCATCTCATTCTTTAGTGTCCCTGGAGCTATAACGCCTTAAGCAATGAAAATCCATAATAGAAAAACAGAAGCAGCTATTCACATATACACACATATATACTCATTTTCAGTACACATACATAACACATAAAAATACCTTATATCCTTACATATAGGTAATTTATGTGTAAAGACTTGGATTCTTGCAGAATTATTCAGGTAACTGTTACTTCAAGAGGATTATATCATATATTTTAGTCTCTAAATATATTCAATGACACACACACAAAAGCAGGCTTAAACATTTTAGCGATAAAGGGACAAGAGATGCAGCACAAGAGTAAAGTGCTTACCTAGCATACTCGAGGAGCTGTATTCTACCCCCAGTGCATGCATGTACAGCTGGTTTTTGCATAAATACACAAACATTATTTGTAAGGTGTTGGAAATTTTACCCAGGGCTTTTTACATGCAAGGGAGGTACTTTCCCACTGAGTTATAGCCTCATCCCCTCCCAAGACTAACTTCCTTTAATTTAAGAGAAACATAAGACTAATTTTATTTTACTCCTAACATATATAAAATGGCCTTTTGGCATGGGTTTTCAAGAAATGCTAGAAATATGAGTATTTTCCCTTGTTTTAATAAATAAATAATTTGAAGCACTAGTTGCTCTTGCTGAGGACCAGGTGTGGTTCCCAGGCTCCACAGGCAGCTTACACCTTTCTGGAACTCCAGTTCTAGGAATCCGACGCCCTCTTCTGGCTTCTAAGGGCATTGGACACGTGTAGTAGATATATATATATATATATATATATATATATATATATATATATATAAATATATGGAAAACGTTATTACACATAAAATAAAAATAATCTTTTAAAAGAGTAGTAATTTAAATGTTTACAGTAACTGTTTGGCAGTCATTAGGACTTTGGAATTCCAGAAAAATTTTATACAACATTAGTAATTCTGTAAATATATTCTCTTAGATTTCCACTAGGAAGAAATAAATAAGAACAACTTGGCACTAGTTTTTCTTTTAATTTCTAGCATTTATTTATCTGTACCCACATTAAGAATGCAGTCATAGTGAAGTCATTGAAATATTAAAAAGGATAATGTCTTATATGTGCTTTATTTTTTTTTTTTGAGATGGTCTATTCATTCTGGTTTCTTATAAGTAGTCATATGTTTCATCCATGAAGTGAGTTTCATGTTTCTATCAGCATTTTTAGAAATGTAATGGGATGATTATTACAAAGCTCTGTGTGACTCCCAAACACATTTACAAATCAGTGGGAGTTCACTGGTAATATACTCTGCAGGTTATTTTGAAATATAATTTCACTGATTTATATGCAGTGCAATTAAATGATTAAAGAGCTGTCCTTTTCTCAAAGTTGGCATTTCACTTAAGTTTATCATTGAAATTTTAAGAAAGTATTTAAAAAGCTTCTTATTCCCCATAGTAGATCATTTTAAAATCTTTTTTAACAATCCTGGTGTGGTGACGCACACCTTTAGTCCCAGGAGTCTGGAGGCATAGCCAGGCCGATCCCTGAATTTGAGGCCAGCTTGGTCTACAGAGTGAGTTCCAGAAACACCAGGGTAACACAGGGAAACCCTGTCTCTAAATAAAAATGTGCATCTTAGTCTGCTTTATTTGTGGTACTTCATTTAAAAATAAATCTTTATGTGCTCCTGTACAATTCCTTTCCAAATTAGTAGTTTTTACATTAACGATGCCATCAATTCTGAAGAATAATAGTGGTATACACACAGAAGACTTGGACCAAAACATAATAGGCAGAGAAGAACACTTCAGAAAGTTAACTGATTATTCCATTTTATTAAGGTGTAGATAGGCTTCATAGATGCTCTGATAGGATTTTTCCATTTATTTTCCTTCCTTGATGTCTTTGTAACCAAGAGTGACTTTTTTCTCCCTTCTTGAAGTTCTAGAAGGATCTAGCATGTCTTATCTGTGGTTCAAGTTTTGAAACCCATGATCCAGCATGGTATTTACTTGAATGATGAAAAAGTTGTCAGTTTTTAAAATTTAGACTTAGCAAGTGTTTTAGGAATTCTCATCTTTATTTCGATGCCCTTTGCCTTAAAGAAACTTCATTTTAAAGCAAGGTTTCTATTCTCACCTTTAGTTTTTCTACTACTCTAGACTCAAACTAGAAAGGAAGTCTAGATCTAGATTCCATCTTGCCAATGACCCCAGGCTGTTCTTGTCCTTTTCCTTGGTCTTAGTTTCCCATACATCATGATAGGCAGGTATCTAAATATTTGTTTTTCCTCTTAACTCCTGGCTAGAATTAGGTTTGATCTTGTGGATACAGTTGCCCCACCCCCAACTTTAATTACTTTGTTGTCACCAGCTTAGAAGGTAGAGATAATAGGAAAATCATATTTATAATAATTATAATTAGATTTGTATGGCACTATCTAGCGTATAAAGAGTCTTCAGAAATAACCTTGTTTCACCCTTGAACATCTGTGAATTAGATGGTCTAGGTTCTCTATCATTCTCAGTTTCAGTTCTCATGTCTTAGCAGCCCTTGAGTGTACTTACTCCTGCTTTTGATGTGGAAAATAATGTTATCACACCAGAGGATGGGGTAACTGTTTCCTCTATTTGGACTTGGGCAAGCACAAGCTCAAGTTGATGTGACATTTGCAATGACATATGGATTGAAGAATCAAGTCCTGAACACATATTTTATGGCTTCTAGTTCACTGTTCTCAAAGGAATATCCATTATGCGTAGCATGATTTATAAAGCTGCTTTATCAGCATAATTAAGCTGTGGAATCCCAAATGATACTCTTTATTCCATAGCTGACATATTTAGCATAGGAGATTTACTCAGATTTGCAAAATGGAATATAGACGGTATTAACATGGTTACCTTTTACCGCTGCTATCCTGCTTAAAAAAGGAAAACAGAAAATTTACCAGCCTCTTCAGTATTAATTGGGAACAATTGATTTTTTTTCCATTTGCAGCATAGAAATGTAACTTCAAAAATCAAAATTTATGGCATTTTAATGGAAATTTTTATTGGAGCATTTTCTTCTTCAAATGATTTGATTTAAAGCCTCTAATTGAGGAGTATACATAAACATAGTTCTAATTTCCATTTCTCAAAGCCTGTATCCCAAGAAAAGTCACAAAGAATGTTTCTTAGACTTTGTCTATTTTACAGCTTGAAATAATTACCAGATTTGAATTTTGTTGATTCATGTAAGAGGAACCTTAAGGTTACACCTGCAGCTGGGAGAAAAATGCTAGATGTGGGCAACTTTACGTAGCTGGGTTTGCAGATTATTTACCTTTTTTGCACATGGAGAAAGAGCATCTAAAAACGTGACTGCTCTTATTCAGACATTTCCAATATTTCTTTTTCTTTTCAGGCACATGTCTGATTACCTTTATGTCTCTTGGGAGCAGCAATTTTGCTGAAAAGAGATTCAGAACAGTCACATAAAGTAGATATTGAATTTTAAAGTCCGTCCCCTCTATGGTGGTAATAAAATGACTAAAAATACTCTGAAAGACTCTTATGACATAGGGAATGACTCATTAGCTTATTTATGAATTGGTGATATAGTCTTTGACGGTGTTTCTGAATTTGCCATTCCACAGTCCTGACTTGGATAACTCCAGGGAGGTCCTTTTGTCCCTTAATAAAATGAAATTTGTTTAACTTGGAAAAATATTGTATATGAATGTGTGCTTGTATGCATATCTGGATAGGTGCATGTACTCATATAGATTTACATATTTGCATATTTGTACTGTGTTCATTTCAATGCAAAGACAATGAATTGTATACTTCACTTTCTGGTCCTGTATAGAGTAGTCCTTACCTAACTAACAATGGTTGTAACAATCCTATCTGTTCCTTAAAAATAATTTTTAAACTACATCTTATTTATTTGTGTATCTGTGTCCAAGTGCCTTTACCTGCTGAGCCATCTCTCCAGCCCATATATAGTTTTTGTAGGTAGTTCTATTGAACTTCCTGGCAAGCACTCTAGGACATGTATAGCTCACCAACCAATTATAGCATCACTCAGTTACCTAGTTCCATGAGATGAGTTTATTAGGTTTGCATCTCATGACAATACAAACTTGATATAAAAGATGCAAATTATATATTTTTTTTAAATTTTTATCCCTGCAAAGAGCTACATTTTGAGTAATAATGTTCTAAGAACATTTAATTTTTTACAGCATAGACCTAGAATCAAATCATGTGACCTTCAGGCAACATAGAGTAGTTAACTAAGCAAGAATACCTGAAAAAGATTACTGATGTGTTTTCATGTTCTGCCAACTAAGTCAAGTTCAGACAAGGTAACTTGGCGTTTCTAGCCCTCCTTAACAATTATTTTAGAAGAGGAAATATAGAAACCATCCTCTAATAGGATGAGGGCCAGGGATTAATTGTTGGCAACCCCATGCTTAGTTTAATGCTTTTCCCTCCCTTATAATTAAACTTGATGTGGTCTATCTAAATTTTGAGTTTTTTTTTTTTTTATCTACTGTATAAAATGTTGTGTGCATATTCGGTTTAGATTTAGGTACAATGTTTTGCAGCAGCAAAATAGTCTACTTTTTTTTGAATCTGGAGGGATGTGTATTTAAATTCTAGTCATTCCACAAGGTTTCTGTGGCCAAAGGAAGAAGCCACTAATAATTCTGAAACTCAGTTAGCTGGACTCATAACTTAGGAAGAATTCCAGAGATTAAATATACATAGAATGATAAAATATCTGATATAGGAACTGTTCATGGAGTTATAATTGCTATTAATAATGACAATGTTTAAAACAGTCAAGATTCCGAAGTAAAACTTTTAACTTAATACAGATAACCTCAGCGATATCATAGGTATGTATATCCAACTTTATAACTCTGTGTTCCTAACTATGGTCTTAAAAGTTGAAGTCAGGTATAGTAGCTTCCATCTGTAACCCTAGAACATGGGTAGCTGAGGCAAGAGGATCAGGAATTAGAGGGCACCTTGGTCTGAATAGGAACACTGTGTCTTAACATCATGCCCCAAAGCCTGATCCATAGAATAAATGCTTACTGATTAACTGATGGTGTTAGTTAGAGCATGGATGGGGGAATAGCTGCAGAGATGGAATAAGACCAAAAGGAGCCTTGGATATTCAGGGGTTTGATGCTAGATATGTTTTTGATTTGGACAGTGGCTAGTCAAGGTCCACTCAGAAAATGAAAATCACTCTAGTTATTTTTAATGAAGAGATTTTCATGGGAGGAATTACTTACTCAAGAATCTTAGAGCTATAAATCCACAGGGACAGAGGTACAGTGGTAAGAGCTGGTATCATCAGAATTCTGACATCAGGACCATTTATCTGGATCCAGAGTTATTGGAGAAGCTTATTCCAGGAAGCTACAGCTAGGAGACAGAACTACTGACAGATGTTTTGTGGAAGTACAGCAAGGAAGGGAAGAATAAACAAACTAGCCTCTATCTCCACTGGCCCATGATTCCTGTTAGATAAAGTTACCTGGAAGCCAACTTCTCTTAATGAAGAGTAGAGCAGTGAAAAATTAGAGGGTAGATGTGAAACGAACAAACAAATTATTGAAGGGCAGAAGCCCTTCATGCATGATAACTAATCAATCATCTATGCCAATACATAGAGAATGAGAAGATAGAAAAACATTTGTAGGACTTTCTGAGTTTGAGTTAGATAAGGTAGTATAAAAAAGGCATCCTGGATTTTAAAGAAACTGACCTGACAAAAGGAAAAAAGGAGGGTAGCATTTAAAAACAAAGAATCAAACAAAAATAAAAACTAGTCAACAACAGAGCTCAGACACAAATGATCATTCATAGATTTGGTTATAATGCTTGCTTTACTTATTGTTTTTGGGTTGTTCATTTGTTTGTTTAATATCCAAAACTCTCCCTACTTAATAAAACAACAATGACAACAAAACCTTTAAAGAATAGAAAGTCTTGCTCATCTTTGTCACTCATGCCCTGAACATACTAGCCTCTGAATATATAAGTGTTCTCTTTGAATGAACAAAGGTAAAAGATTTTGTTAGGAGAGAATACACATACCATTCAGAGATGATAGAAAGAGATAGATGGTGGTTTCCTAAGGATGGTTATTAAGCTGGTAAGACGGAACTCTCTGGAGAGGTAGGAAAGTCTCTCTAGAATGAAATTAAAGCCTCCTAGTAATAGAGATAGTAGTAAGTAATAAATTTTATGGACAATTTGATATCTTTGGGAAACCTAGTGATCTGCTATTCTGAAAATAATTTTGTCTAGTATCAACAACAATTCATAATTAAGGTAAGCGAAGACCCTTGAAAAATGTATTGGTGTGGCTTTAAATTGTAAATGACAAAGAAAGGGGAGGCTGTATATAATTTGATATACTCTTAGTATCATTTATTCATAGATTCTTTGCTTCAGTAAATGTTTAGGAGTGTATCATTGTGAATCCTAAGCTCTGAGGCAACAGGCTGTAAACTTTAGGGAAAAGCAGACCTTTTGAAGGTGTTGAAATTTTCTCTGATTTTCTTTTTCTCAAACTTTAAAATACATATCTGCGTTCCTGAAATGTCAGAAGATCCATTTAAGCGTAAAAAGCAAATGAAAACACCTCATATCTTAGCACCAGAAATAACTATGATTTACATTTTAGAACACTGCTTCAAGTCTTTTTCTCCTGTACATTTTATACAGTTATTGGTGTTTATTATATTGTTGCCTAACTTTTTCAATAGTTAACATTTGCTTTCTCTTGTCTTTTTTAACATATATATTTATTTGTGTGTATGTATGTGCTACAGTGCATATACGGAGGTCAGAGAACAAAGAGTCAGTTCTTCCCTTTCATCATCTGGGTGTGGAGGATACAATACAGGGTAGTCAGGCTTGGTGAGAAATGCACTTCCCCTCCCCTCCCCTCCCCTCCCCTCCCCTCCCCTCCCCTCTCCTGTCCTCTCCTGTCCTCCCCTCCCCTCTCCTGTCCTCCCCTCCCCTCTCCTGTCCTCTCCCCTCCCCTCCCCTCTCCTGTCCTCCCCTCCCCTCCCCTCCCTTCCCCTCCCCTCCCCTTCCCTCCCCTCTCATCTCCTCTCCCCTCCCCTCTCCTCTCCCCTCCTTCTTTCCCTCTCTCCCTTTCTCCCCTTTCTCTTTCTCCCTCTCCTCTTTCTCTTTTTTTCCTTTTTCTTTTTGAGACAGATCTCACTGTGTAGTATTGGCTGGCATAGAAGTTGTATTGACCAAATTATCTTTGAATTTACAAACATACCTGTCTCTGCCTCCTAGGTGCTAAAATTAAAGGACTGCATCTTTACAACTTAGCATGTTATTTTTCCCATGTTGCTTAGTATTGGTTTTACCAATTTTGTAGAAAATGTTGACCAAGTTTTCAAAATTAATTTGTGACAACGAAAACTTAAATTCCTGTTGTTTTATGTAGATAAATCTTTGAGATTTAGAAAATTTGTTAAAAACAGGCTTCTAAAAAGAAAACCAAGTAAAGTGTTGTGATGCCTTCTGTTTCCATCTTTCTTACAGGTAAATGATGTTACAGAAGAAAGCCATTATACTAAAAAATAGACAGCCAGTTATCAGTAGGGCTGACTTCTGATAATGTGTGTTTGTGTGTGTGTGTGTGTGTGTGTGTGTGTGTGTGTGTGTCCACGTGTGCGCCTGCTATGGCACATAAAATGTGTAGATTTAGGTGAACAGTTTCCCACCACAAAGATTTTTTTGAAATAGGTCTCACTATAGAGCTCTGACTGTTCTGGAACTCACAGAGAGTCCCCTGCCTCTGCCTCCTGAGTGCTAGTATTAAAGGGGTCCAGCTTACCATAAACATTTTTGTGGACATGATTTTCTTATTTATGGTCTCTTAGAATTTTTCAGTACTATAAAAAAAGTGTTTTCCTTCACTAAGCAAATTCAGACTAAATTGTTATAAATTTCAATTATTTTAATAACTGATAGTAACCATTCAATTACTTTCAATTTATCTTTCTGGAAAGAGAATATTTAGCAGAGAAATTTTTCTTCCCCAAATGTTAGTGTTTACATTAACTGTTTTCTTTTCAAGATTCTTCCCTGTATAAGGCTTGCAGTCTCTTCCTTCAGTTACATTTTCTGGCCAAGACACAAAATATATGGATCTGCTAATTATTTCCAGTAGGCAGGTCATGCTCATTTTTTTCAATGTTCTGAATCTGACCTAATCCAGATTCTTATGCCAAAAGCCTTTCCATATTTGGTTCATGGAAGTTCAATCTTTGAGTCAAAGGGAAATAATGTTTCTAAACTTGTCGGTCTGTGTTGCTTCAAAGTCTCTCAAAAGACTGTACCAATTTGCTTTCTTAATAACTAATTAACTGAAAGTGCCCAAAGACCATGTTTTCAACAGTGTAAAAACATTGCTACTACTCATACTGTTGTAATTGAGAGAAAAAAATTATTGTTTGTGTGTTTTTAATGACATCCAGTGTCATCACTGTGACACTTGCTGAATGTTTTTCTTTCCTTTGAATAATGAAAAAGCAAACCTATTTCACCACTTAAAATTCTTTCGAAATTTTCTAATCTAATGCAAGGTTTTTCTTGTTGTGATTTGAGGTCTCCATAATGAGAGAAACCTGATTTCCTACCTTGTTTTGTTCCAAGCTAAATAAGCCTAATTTCTTTATCCATCTTCAGCAGACCTTTTATCTGCCTGTAACAACTCTTTACTTCACATTTTAAAATATGTGTGTAGGGCCGGGATATGGTTCAGTAGTAGTAGTGCATTCTTAGTTTCTGTTCTGTATTCCATACCCTGTGGATCTGTCTTTCTGTCTCTGTCCCTGACCCTGTTTCTCTCTCTCTCTCTCTCTCTCTCTCTCTCTCTCTCTCTCTCTCTCT
>JANHMN010000126.1:0-34627 GCA_030674055.1 Rhabdomys pumilio | reverse complement strand
GGTTTTCGATCTCCAGGGTTGCCTCTACTTGTGTTTTTTTTTTTTTTATTACTTCTATTTCCATCTTTAGGTCTTAGACAATTCTATTCATTTCCCTCACCTAATTGGTTGTGTTTTCCTGTATTTCTTAAAGGAATTTTTATATCCTCTTTAAAGGCCTCTATTATCTTCATGAGATGGAGTTTAAGGTCACAGCCTTGCTCTTCACGTGTGTTAGGATATTCAGGTCTTGCTGTAGTAGGAGAGCTAGGTTCTGATGCTACCAAAATCATTAGTGTCTGTTGATTATGTCCTTGCACATGGCTTTTGCCATCTGGTTGTTTCTGGTGTTGGCTGGCCTTGATGTCCTTGGTTGCAGCAGACCTCCTGGGACACAGGTTGAGCTATGCTTCCAGGGTTAGTGCACACCTCCTGGGAGGCTGGCGGAGCTGTCATGTGGTGTTCAGTGCACCAATTGGCTAATGCACATGTATGTCCAGGCTGGAAGGAAGATGGAGCACTGACTATAACTTTCTCTTTCTTGAGGGAAGAAAACACAAGGTATAGGAAGGACATTTTTCTGGGGAGTGAGAAAATTAACTTTCGATATAGGTAAAATAGGATGAGCTATAAAAATTTCTTGCTTTGTAAGTAGTCATTATTTAGTTAAACAATTTGTTGGTAGCTTCATAGCCAGTGGTAAAGATACAATAGGCACACTGTTGTCAGGGATTTTAAAATATATGAAACACTGGTAAGAATTGTAGAAATTAGCTATGTATTACTATAGAGAATTTAGTGAATAATCGTGTGAGTAAAGATTATGACTTACTTCCCGATTACTCATAAGTCAGATACTCTTTAAATAAGTTAATCTTAATGCTGTTTTTTTTTTAATTCTTAAGGTGCTTAATATTTTTCTATCTAAAAATGTCTGCAATGATATCAAAGTATATTTTCCTTTCAAAAAGACATGGTCATTATCAGACTTCACAAATATGTACTCACATAAATTTCTGAAGCACTTAGTGTAGTGAATTTATAGGTATCAAAAAGAGTGGGACCCATCCAACCCTATAAATGTCACCATCCTTTCAGGTAAACACTTGTCAATTTGAATGCCTAAACCTGAGCATGTGGGCTAGAGTTTCAAATTAGGACTCGCTGAAAGAGGAAAGCAGAAGGATTATTTCTCAGTTTATGTTTTGAAGTGTGTTGCTCAGACAGAGAACATGCAGTTGTGTGTAGTAGTTTGAACTACTTGTTACTCCCCTTGACAATACTTTAGCACAAATGTTGATTTTATTTTTTCTCCTTCTGTAATGTGACAATATCACCACACCATTTGGAAGGGAAAAAAATGGCTGCGTGGTTCCTAGCATACTTCTAAACAGTCACCCAAATAAACAGCTGGCATAGGAGACGCCTCTGAAACATGAAGCATATTTTCACTCCTGTAATTCTGCATGTGAAAACTTCAAACTTACTGAATCTTTCCCCAACTTCCTCCCTTCCTCTCCTGAATTTTATTAACCCCCCCAACTTAATTTCATACCCTCATGTAGAGAATTGACAGTAGACAGACCCAGCAGCTTATCTCATTTTTTATTATAGCAATCCACTGTAAAAAAAAAATAGACTTTCTGTTTCTTCACAGTGTGTGTGTGTGTGTGTGTGTGTGTGTGTGTGTGTGTGTGTGGTGTGGTGTGTGTGTGTGTTTGCCAGCAAGGCACAAGGATTGCTTGCTCTTGCTATGTAACCTACTCATATTTTCTACCTGGATTTGTTTCCCTAAAAATAATACTGAGGATGAGTCACCTTATAGACTTTATAATTTACTAAGTACCAATGACCTGCAGCTTTAAAATCCTCGAACCGGGGTGATATCGTAGGGAAGACAATGAATCCTTAGTACTTTATTTTTATAGTTTTGTTTTCACTTTGGCATCCAGAAAATTTATAGCCAAATGATACACTGCTCTTCGGAATATGTTGGGCTGTTGAGATTGTTCAGCAGATGAGGGCATTGGCCTCTAGTCCTGACTACCTGAGTTTCATCACTAGAACCCATAGGAAGTTGGAATAAGGGAACCAACCCCGTTCAGTATCATCTGACTTACACACACACAAAATAAATAAAATAAAAATAAATTTAAAAGTTACTTTAAAGGAGAATAATTTCAGTGAAGTATGTTAAATATATAGAAAGGAAAGCCTTATGTTGGTCAAAGGGCACAGAATTTCAGATAGGAAAAATATAACTAATAGGTCTATTGTACAATAAATTCACTATCTGACTAAAATGAACAACATTGTATTAAAATTTGCTAATAAAATAGACTATCAATGATTCTCATCACAGAATTTATACTATACATAAATTGGTATTTATGTTAAATAACCATTTAACAATATATATTCATTTGAAAACATTTTTTATATAATAGAATGTGCAATTTTCTTCTGCCAATTTAAAGAGTAAATACAAGTATATTAAATTTAACTGTGCACTTCAATGAATTTTAAAAATCTGATTATATTCATTTAACTAGCACCCAGATTAAGAAATAAGAGTATTGGATCCAGAGGGATGTCTTCATGGTTAGAAGGTGTGTTGCTCTTTCAGAGGTCTTGATTTCAGGTTTTAGCACCAATGTTCGGCAGCTCACAATGGTCTATATCTCCAGTTCCAGGGGATCTGACTTCATAGGCACCCACAGTCATGTGCACAGACATGCACATATATACATGAGTAAAGAAACTGAGTGTGACCAATCACCAGAATATCCTCATATTCTCTTGTAGTCATTATTCATCATCCACAAGTACTCACTATGTTGACTTTGAAAAGCATGAACTATTCTGCTCAGGCTTTGTAAACACATAGACACACACACACCAACACACACACACACACACACACACACACACACACACACACATCTTAAAATGTATTTATACTTTAAATTGGGAGAAGGAAATATATATATATGTATATATATATGTATATATGTATATATATATATATATAATACTGTATGCACTCTTGTGTCTGGTTCTTTAAACAACTTCATCTATACTATTTAGTGAAGTTGTAGATTGTTCCTGTTCATTGGAGGGATATTCCACTGTGTGAATATGCTTTATATGCTATATAGTTGAGCATTCCATACTCAGGCTTATAATATTAATGTTTAAAAATACATCATTTCATGAATACATTTATGCATAAACTATATTAAGCAATAGGATTTTGAGGTCATAGGGTGTATATGTGTTGATCTTTTATGTATTATTTTCGTTCTCAGCATAATTATACCAATTTTTCACTCCCATGAACAAAGCTTGAGAGTTCTATTTGCTCTGCATATGTCCTAACACCCTGAATTGTTTGTCTTTCTTACTTTGGTGGGTGTACATAGTGACACTTAATAACTGTGTCAAGCCCTATAATCTTACTATCTGTGTTCTAACATCTCCTTTCTTAAGGTTTCATTCTATTTATATTTCTTTAGCTCTGAACTTTATCCGTTTCTTGGTTGTTGTCTTGTGGCTTTGAAGATCAGACCCAGGGCTTTACTTTTGCTAAGTATACACCTCTTACTCATATTCCCACAGTCAGTAAGAAACAAGGTGTTGTAAAATGCACATATTGTGTACATATTTATATATTACATATTATATATGCATGCTTATATATACACTCGTATCTATATATGAGAATCTAGAACAAATGTTGCTATTTATTGAAAATCCTAAATGGGGATTTTAGGGGAGATGACTCAGTGGTTAAGACCACTTGTTACTTTTCCAGAGGACTCAGCCACCTGAAACTCCAGTCTTAGGGGATCTGATGTTCTCCTTTGGCCTCTGCAAGGACTTCACACACATGGTACACAGACATTCCTGTAGGCAAATACACCTATAAACATAAAAATAAAATACTAAAAACTAAATCCTAAATGTTGTCAAGTATGATAACTCATCCCTGCAATCCCAGCACTAGGGAGGCTGAGGTTGGAGTTTCACTGTGGCTTTGATGAGGTGATGTAGTTAGTTCACGGACAGCCCAACTTACAGAGTAAAATCTGGTCTCAACAAAACAAAACAAAAGCAAAAACAAAAACAACAATAACAATAAAACCCAACCAAACCAAACCAAAAATCCTAGACTTTCCCCTTTCCTGTATTATAAATCCAATCAGTTGAAAAGTAGAATTCATTTAATTCTATAACCTGTCTTGAAGGATACCATTCCATCAATTTTTAGTGCTTGACCTTTAGTTCAGGCCTTTATCCTCTTTTTTTTTTCTCTTCAAAATATCTTTAGATTTATTGTAGTGATGTTTTGCCTGCACATATTTCATGTTTAGTACACGTGTGCCTGGTCCCTGTGGAGGTCAGAAGATGCCATCAGATCTTTTGGAACTGAAGTTACAAGTGGCTGTAGATATCGGTGCTAGGAATTGAACTAAGACCTCTTCAGAAACAGCCAGTGTTCTTAACCAGTGAGCCAGCTCTCCAGCACCCTGCTCTTTTATCCTCTCCTCACTGGCCTGCAGGAATAGTGCTCTGGGCACATATTCTCATTTTAATCTGGTTCCTTTTTAATTTTTTTAGATTTAGTTATTATTTTGTGTGTATGAATGTTTTTTGCCTGCATGTATGTATGTGCATTAACACATGGGACTGGTCCCCACAGAAGTCAGAACAAGGAATAGACTCCTGGCTGCACATTCCCATTTTGATCTTTGCTTTCTCTTTTAAACATGTTTTTATATTTATTTATTTTCTGCCACATGTATAAATATTTTGCCAATATGTATGTATGACCAACAGCATGTGTGCCTGGTGCCTACAGAAATCAGAAAAAGTTATCAAATTCCCTGAAATTGAAGTTAGAGTTGTGAGACACCATAGGCTAGGAATAGAACCCAGGTCCTCTGTAAGAACAGCAAGTGCTCTACAGTTTTGAGCTGTATCTCTAACCCCTATACTCTTTTTCATCATTATTTCTTCTCACAGCAAATTTAATCTATTTGGAGAAAAAGACATCCTAATAGCACAGGTGTTACCCGTCTCTTTTATGCCTGTCATATGAAAAAAAAACACATCCATTCCTTTTCAGCTACCTTCTAAGGAATATCATTAGGTCAGGTCACATCATGAGGACATAGATTTTTGTACTAAGGCATTATTGATATTAACTCAAGAATATGATTTTAAAACTGGATAAAATTGCATGTACTAGTAGTCCAAGCACATAGGAAGATTCTTTAGGTTCAAATCTAGACTGATTGATATGTTAAGACCCCCCCCCCCTCTCTCTCTCTCTCACACACACACACACACACACACACACACACACACACACAAATAATTTGCTATCTGAATGAGAACTATTAATATATTCTGTTGCCTAGCTCACTTAAGAAATAATGTTTAATATTGCACAATAAGTTTTGCTTCTAAAAAGCATAAACTAATATAGCACAGCAATCTGTTATCAAAAATTGTGTCTTGCAAATTATTAAGTTGAGTTCTTAGCAGTTTATGGAATCAACTTAAGATGTTTCAAGTTTAGAAAGAGAATTTTTAAATTTTGTTTTATATATGAGTGCTTTGCCTGCCTTTATGTAAGTGCATTGTGTGTGTCCTGATCTTATTGGAGGCCAGAAGAGAGTGGAAGATCCATTGGAACTGGAGTCACAAACTATTGTAAGCCACTATGTCAGTGCTGGGAACTGAACCCTGATCTTCAGTAAGAGCAGCAAGTGCTCTTAATCACTCAGCCATATCTACTGTCTCCCTTACCTGTTTAAATTTTATACACTAACAAAAGTACTGGGTTAGTTCTTTTTTAACATTTTAAGTTGTTGTTGTTTACCACTGTAGAGGTGATGGGGCCTGGAGAGTAGAGCATAAAAATAAGGTGGACTAAAGTCTCATGAAATAGCCAACTTTATTCATAGCATCAGACAATATGTACTGTGAGGATTAAGGAGGGTCACATGAATGAAATGTCCAATCACAAGGACAAGTTGTACATGATGGGCAAGCAGTATATGACAAAAACATGTTTTTCCATAGAGGCAGATAAACAAACAACAATAGCCAGTTTTAATGAATAATCTGAAGTATACTCACTCCTATCTGATACACCTGGTAGGAACAAAAATCACATTCCAAGAACAATTCATGTTTTGAGTAAACTGAAGTCACAAGACTCTGGTCTTGTGTTCTCGTAGTGCTCTTCCAAGCACTCAGAATTCTCACATGACTCCATTCTTGGACTGTGCTACAACTATTTCCGTCATCGTTATTATTATATTATTATTATTATTATTATTATTATTATTATTATTATTATTATTATTATTATGTGCATGTGAGTGCATGTATACTACATACCACAACATATGTGGATCAGAGGAAATTTTGGAAACTGGTTCTTCTTTCTATCATGGGTTCCAGGGAGAGAACGGAACTCATCATGCTTGGCATGAATTGCCTTTATCCACTGAATAATCCTTCCAACTCTAAGCTAGTTAGTTCTTGATCTTCAAGAGGTCAAACTGATTCATTTTTCCCTTTAACTTTTATGTTTGTTTGTTTATTTCTGTACTTATCTTAGTGTCACTGATATTATATTTGGTCATATGTATGATAATCTCATCCCTTGCCCCAAGTAGATTGGAAACTCACTAAAGGCAATTTCCATTGAATCCTTATAGTAGAGAAATCAGATAACACTGTGGAATCTTTTTCTATATTTCAAAACCAGGTTCTTAGGACCCTCCAGCCTTCACTAATTGTAGTGAAAAAGATGAAGAGTTTGAATAACCAACAGAGACATATGAAAGTACTCTACAAATATACCATTTTTGCTACCATTTAAAGAAATTTATACAGGAAGATAGTTAATAGAAAATTTACTTTGAGGCTGACCACTTTACATAATTTCTTAGAAGTTGTGGAAAAATAAAAATTCATTGCAGCCACATTTTCTTTTCATATTTATTTTTTTTCTCTGTACTGGGAAGATAGTCCAACAGGTAAAGTCACTTGTTTCTAAGCCTGATGATTTGAGTTCCATCCTCCATCCACATGGTAGGAGAGAACTGATCCCTGTGAATTGTACTTTGACCATAATCCTTCTACTATGGCATGTGCTTATACAAGTGCACACATACATATAAATGTTATTTTTCTCATTCTGACAAAAATGACTCAGAGATAGAGTACAATATTCAGCTATTGATATATATTAACTGGTAAAGTTGTTTTATACATAGATACACAGACACATAGCAGACAGACAGATGGGCGCGCACACACACACACACACACACACACACACTCTGTTTTTCAGTGCTAGGAAAAGGACACAGGACCTCATGCACGCTAGGCAGGTTCTCTCCTACTGAACTGAACTGATCCTGCAATCCATCCAGTTCCTCTTTCATTGATGTCTGACTCTCTGTGGAATTCTTAACATATGCAGCCTATTCAAAACCTGCCACCAAGAGACCTCCATCAAAGACCCTTTTTTCTTCCACTGAAACCTCCAAAATCAATATTTACTATTTCTCTCTCAGTGTCTGCTATCTGAAAACATGAACCAAGATAACCCATTTTCTTACAACGTTTGAATAATAACTGTATTTTAACATTTATACCCAAAGAAGAATAGCAAAGATTGTAAAGTTTCTTCATATCTTAGGCTTTGGTATAGATTTATCTTGAATTTTTTTTATGCTTTACCTTTTTTCAGAGGTAGTGGTAGTGGGCTTTCCAGACAAGGTCTCGTTATGTATTCCAGGATGACCTTGAGTTCACTAATAGTACAGAGTTTCCTTCAACTCACAGTGATCCTATCTCAGCCTCCTGAGAAGTGGCTTTTCTATTCAAATAAAACAAGAAGCTGAAAGAGGAAGGCCTGAGATAGTTAGTTGGACTACTTAATTTTCTTTACACAGCAATCTAAAATGAAAAGTTTAAGTGGTGATACTTCAATTTATTGTTATTTTGTGGTGTTCTAATTTAAAACAGTGTCTAACTTTGTAGACCAAGCCTCGATCCCTGTTTCTGCCTCTCTAGAACAACTGGGATTGTAAGAGTGCACCAGCATACCTGGTTTTATGCCATATTCTTGATGACAAAACAGCCAATCAAGCAAGGAAGATAGGCTCCCTTTGTAAACTACTGAGGAGGAATGACTGAGTGACCTTTGGCCCTTTAAGGGTTATTTTGAAGCATCAGTATTGACCGTAGTAGCCTTGCTTATAAGGAGTCACCCCTGTGTAGCAGGGTCTTTTCAATTACAGAGCATTCCCCAGGCCTCAGAGGGCTCTCAGAGTCATTGTGTGATTTTGACCCATACTCTCCTCCTGCTCAGTAGTAGCCATGTCTTTACAGAAGAGTTAGCAAATGCCCCTAAGTGTTTAAATTACTCACCTAGAAAGGGTCTAGTGACTGGCCTCTAAGGAGCAGATTTGGCCAGGTCTCTGCTTTTCACCTTGATGTAATATACTATCCAAAGCAGCTATACTTGCTGCAGATTAAGAAGGCTACTTCAGATAGAACATGATTCGTAAAGATAGTCATCTTAAAAGAAAAAATATATAACTCATGTCATCATTTGTAGTATTTGAATATTACATTTTCCTTATCTGTTTCAGTTTAAAATGACTTCCTTGTTCATGTAATTGACTGGCAAATCCTTTGTTTACTTTACCCAATCTCAAGAACCAAGTAATACGTATTAATAATGCTTAGGTTGTCATTTAACATTTTTTATGAAATTCGAGAATTTCACCAAAGGGTAATTTAGGAAGGCATGTATGTAGAACTTTGCATTTTAATTAAGAAGAGTCGGAATGAAATGAGCCAGTGACAGTAACAGATGACTGCTTCTAAAAGCTGTATTACTGTTTGATGTGTGTTCAGGATTTTCTTGTGGATAATAAGTTGTAAGACTTGCTTCAAGAACAGTGACAGTCCTAAAACAATTAGAGAAGACAAAGCTGCTCTTTTAAAATCGTCTGCTCATAAATAAAACTCACTTGTAAATTATTTTCAGAAAAGCAATTGATAAAGTATGAGTAAATCACTCTAAAAAACAAAGCTGTCTCAATTTTTTGAATGCTCAAACCAAACCTCTCTTCTTGCTCAATGATTTCCTCTGACAAATAAGTACTTACAAAGAAATATAGACTTTGTGTACTTCCTAAGGCCAATGCACACTGTTTACACTGAAATTTAATATTTCTCATCTCAAATACACTAAATAAGAACATAATTTAAAAGTAATTCTCTCTTGTAGCAGACTGTTCATTAATCATTCTTTAGATAATTTTGGCACCATGAATTTTCAGTTAGGAAGAAAAAAAACTTTGCAATTTCTGGATTGATCAGAGAATCTGAGCACATCTGTGGAGAAAAAAAAGTCAATTTTGCTAAAACAGAGTTGTCTGTAACCCCAATTGTGAAGACAAGAAGGAAAAAAAATAATCAACTTTTCCCCATTTCCAGTGATAATTCTTCTTCACTAGGTAGATCAAAGGGTTAATTTGTGATTTGAGAAAAGACTATGACTTCCCCTGTTTTTTCTAAAGTGTGGTTGCATGTGGGAGGAAGGTAAAGAGGCCCCAGAATGAATTCACTAATTGGGGTTTTCACCTGCTGTGCGTCTAATCGAATACAAAGCCTTATTTGTAGCTGAAGAGGAAGAGAGTTTATGCAGAGTGTCAAAATTTCTGCCTAGTTTTGAAATTCCTATTATTTGGCACAATCAGGTTGGGAAAGGCAGACAAATAGTTACAGCTCTGAGCTGTTAAGGTGGACCAGGAATTTTGTAGCAGATGTACTTGTACCACCTTAACCCGTTCTCCATTTTTAGCACAAGGTGGTATAGTTCATAGGAGTCTGGTAGTGATATAGCTGGCAGGCTAATAGGCATGCTGAATTCTTTCCCAGTAAGCGACTACCGGCCTGTGAGGTTAATGAAGTGTGCCTTTATTTTAGTGAAGATGCTAAACTTCACATCTTTTTAGATGTTCAGCTTGATATAGGTGGCTCTCTGAAGCTTTAAGAAATCCTATTAAATGAAAACTGCATGCAATTGAAGGAGAGTTGGACTTTATCTGGAACCTGTCTGGTGAAATCTCTGGTGTAGCTGGCAGCTGTCTCAGAAAACTTTCCCTGGCCTGGCTTAGCCTACCTCCCTACAAAGAAAGGGCATGGAAAAAATAAGCCTTTGTGGGAGTGTGATATGTTCTGGGTCTGAAAGCTCTGCTTCCAGACTTGGTTGTTGATGGTTTAACAATGATCTAGAGGCATTATTATACATATTTTAATTAGTATGCCATCACATTTGCTCTAAGTGGCAGTGATTCACCGTCATTGTAAGCATTTGTTAGAAGTCTGATCCATGGTCTGTGGCCAGAGCTTACACTATGCAAAAAGAAGCATACAGCTATTATATGCTTACTGGATATCCAGGTGCATATTTACTATAAAATATGCGTTACTTTCTTGAAGTGACACCTATCCTCTGAATGAGCTTTTACAAAGTGGTACCGGTTCTATTTAACGTCGGCTACAGTAAATAAAACAATTCCCATAGAGTCTCTTAGAACTAGAGAAAAGCTGGCTTCTAGCTAATGGTGATGATCCTTAGGGCCACCCCTCCACACACATACACCATTACCTCTACCACCAGCACCCATCCCTGCTCAAACGTTCAATAAATACACTCCTTGTCATTTTCTTATTCTATTCAGCAGTTTTACACTGCTAACTTTGGAGTAACACTGAAAATCACAAGTAGCTTAGAAAGGTTTTGTTTGTTTGTTTGTTTGTTTGTTTTTTAAAGATGTGCTTGAGGACGATTAGAGCAGCCTGGCTTCTGTGCTTGCTTGGCCTTTCAGACTCTCCCCAAAATGGGTATATCCAAGCCTAACATTCCTACAATATTGCCATTTTGCCATTTTTTATTGAATATTTTATTTATTTACATTTGAAATGTTATCCCATTTCCTTGTTCCCCCCACAACCTCTATCTTATCCCCTCTCCCCTTGTTTCTATGAGGGTGCTCTCCTATCCACCCACCCACCCACTCCTGCCTCCCTGCCTGGCATTCCCCTACATTGGGGCATCGAACCTTTACAGGACCAAGGGCTTCTCCTCCTATTGATGTCAGAAACGGCCATCCTCTGCTACATATGCAGCTGGAGCCATGAGTCCCTCCATGTGTACTCTTTGGTTGGTGGTTATGTCCCTGGGAGCTCTGGGGGTTCTGGTTGGTTGATGTTGTTGTTCTTCCTATGAGGTTGCAAACTCCTTCAGCCCTTTCTCTAACTCCTTTATTGGGGACTCCTTGCTCAGTCCAATGGTTGGCTGTGAACATCTACCTTTGTATTTGTCAGGCTCTAATCCAAACTATTATAATTTTGGCCCCAGATTGAAAGGACCAACTGCTGCCTCCTAGGCACCTTCAGTCTTTACACCATGCATCTCCTCCAAGTTCCACATTTAAGTCACCATTTGTCCTGTTACCCTTTATCTTGTTGTGACATTTCTTGCTTTGTAAATGTTAATCATTCAGTTGTGGGATCCACCCTGGAATTGTAGGCCTGTGGTCATTTGAAAAAGAATGGCCTCCATAGGCTCATGTATTTGAATGCTTGATTGTCAGAGAGTAGCTCTATTTGAGAAGGAACAGAACAATTAGGAAGGTCAGCCTTCTTGGAAAACATATGTCCCTAGGCCTGGGCTTTGAGATTTCAAAATCCCATGTCAAGGCCAGAGTGTCAATCAGCAGATTAGGATGTAGCTCTCACAGACTTCTCCAGCACATTTCCTGCCTGTGTTCCAGCATGCTTCTCTGCTTCTGCCATGCTGATAATGAACTAAACCTCTAAAACAATAAACAAGCCCCAATGAAATACTTACTGTGATAAGAGTTGCCTTAGTTGTATCTCTTCACAGCAATAGAACACTAAGAGAAAGCCTTATCCTTGATTATAGGCTAGACTTTCCTGGAGAGCACTACAAATCTCAGTGCTCAGGACCAGTTCAATTAGAAAATAAGAATACGTGCTTGGGTGCAGGGTGTGGGATGTTGGACCGTTGTGACACTCCTCATTTGATGCTAGTGAATTTAGGAGCACCATCCTCCTTTGTCCCTGTCTATGTATACATCTAGTTCGTCAGGGATCCCTTAATGTCCTCTCTATATTATCATTTCTTACTTCTGCCACTGTCATTGTTCAGGCTCTCATTATATTGCAGTAAGCTTGCACTGGCTAGTCTATTCCCAGGCTGCCTTCTGATCCAGCCATCACTCCATTTATTCTAGTGACTTTTCTAAAGACAAATCTGATAAAGCCACATTTGTAGCTACAATCCTTCATCTTTTTGAAGGTCCTGCACACCTTTCAAGTATCAACACAGATCAACTCTAGATTTTCACAGTAGTCCTTTCTTATTTTTTTCTATAACCTCTGTGTTGACATTCCCCTCTGAAGGCAAATAGACGAACAAAGCAGTTTGAAAGAAGCACCTATTCATATTATCATTTTGATGTGACTTCCTGTAGATCTAATAGGAGCTTTATACAAATACTTGTCCAGTGACTATTTAGTCTTCTTTTCTACCCCAAGGAGTGAAACTGGGTTTGCTGTCTATGTGGTGTCCCCTGTCAGTGTCTATTGCTCTAGAAGGTGGCTTAAGTTGGAAAGGACTCTTTTTGGTCAGTATTCAAGGAGATACTTGAACAGTGGTACTTGAAGACAGTATGAGGAAAAAGCTATTTTAAAGATTTAGCGAAGGAAGGTGCAAAACCAAGAATGGTTAAACTGCGAAAATGTACAAAGGGAAAGAATGGCTTTGGGGCACCTGCAGAATGCTGAGCCTAAAGGGAAAGATTGCCCAGCAAGGCTTGTGGCTACAAGTCAAAGAACCCAGGTCCAGTCAGGCCTTGGGTCAGCAGGAGGGAGCTTGAGAAATAAATACTGTGCTACCACTTGCTTTCTTCCTTTTCATCTTCTTCTGTAGACCTTTCTTTCATCACTACCTCCCATTGGTTGAAAGTGAAAGAAAATCAAAGGGCAAGAAAGCCTGATTCTACAGAAGTTCAGCCTCCTAGGGGTACAGAGCCGAGTGGAGCACACTGAATAGGGATGGGATGGAGAAAGGAGGGCGCCATGCAGCCCAGTCTCTTAGGTTAGAGAACTAGTTTTTCGAAGGCTCTGGCAAAGTTTAAGTGATTCAAAGACTAATGCTTTAGTTCCAGGAAAGTTCAGCGAATCACCTTCTTAACTCCTTCATGCCTCATTCCATTTTTACTGCTATTTCTATCAACTTGCCTTTCCTTTGCTCTCATCTATCAGTGAGCTTGCTTGTGAGCATGCTAAAAAAACAAAAAACAAAAAAACCAGGGAGTTTTTCTTATGACTAGAAAGGCTTTCTCTGTGGTGGTGCAGTGGAGTAACTAAAGGCATAACTTGTAGAAACAAACTCTAATTGTAGCTCTTGTGCCGCCATGTTCTCGTTATGATGGTGGGACAGAGAGCTCACCCATGGTACGGTCTGCAGTTCCATTCTCCCAACAGAATCCCTGGTCCTTTTCTGGTCTGTGATTCAAATGAAAGCAGAACAACAATAATAATGGGGATAATAACAGGGGGGGCAATTGTGACACAGCTTAGTGCATATTGTAGGTTCCATTACCTGCACCACTCCAAATCAAGAATAATATGAAAACAGCTACTATAAATAAGCAATATAGATGCTATCACTAATGAAGGTAAAGGCAACTCTGTGCTTTTATAAGAAATCTTCCCTTACTAAGCAAAAGTCATAGTATGGCTGACATCAACAATAAAGTAGTCAGTGTGATGCCCACATCATTTCTTAATACTTTCAGTATTTTCTAAAATAACACCAAGATTTTGGAACAAGTGTTTAAGTGCCTATAATGCCAGTCTAAAAAAGAACTTACTGCTATATTTTTGAGGATTGCCATCTGTCAAATTAAAAAAAAAAAATCTGAATAGTGATTCTATGTTTTCCATTCTTTGTCTTCTCCCTGACAAATCATTCTTAGGAGTTCTCTAATTGGACAGTAGGAAAATAGAATCCTGCATTAATAGTTTAGAGAAACAGAAGAACTCCTGAATCTTGAGCAGCTCACTTAACTGCAAAACTATCAACCAACCAACCAACCAACAGAAAACAAAGGAAAGCGAATGACAGCAAACATCAGCACACAGGGCTTGCAGATCCTTAGTCAATTGCTTTCTAATACTTACAAGTGTTCATGCGGTGGGGGTTGTAGCTTCTCCTTGACGTAAAACAATATTTAAGTGATGTCCAGCATTGACAGGATGATTACTCTCACTGATTTGCTGTAGAAGCCACTGTTTTCTCATCAAAGGCCACTAATGCCTGCACTCTAGAGAAAGAGAGGCAGACTTGGAATCTACTTTTAAGCCTATGGACATCCTCACCCCAAAATAAGTCTAAGTGTGTCCTCCTTAGACCACACTAGCATCTGCCTCTTCATCTCACTAGCTCAAAATTGCTAAAGCATAGCAAACACCAGACTGAGTTGCTGAAGAGAAATGCCAAAAAATGACATATTTGCTTTAAAATAGCAACGCTAGTCTTACCTACAGGCACATATCTTTAGTGATAACGTTTACATTCTTCTTTAGTTTGTCAAAAGTGATGAAGAAGCCGCTGAGTCCTATACTTTCTCTATTTCTACCTCTTTTTGTGCTGTAACATACCAATAAATGGAAATTGATGTTTGCCGATCCTTTAGGCTTAAACAATCGAAGCAATAAATGTTGAGGGGAGAAAAGATGATTTAAAAAAATAAAAAGAAAAAGAAAACACATAAAACGTAGACTTAAGGGAATGAATCATCCAGAAAAAAAAAAAAAACCAAATGATTGAAAAAAAAAAAAGACTAGCTTCTTGGATTGTAAACTATGAAGTGTGGAGTGTGGACAATTCTTATGCTAATAAAGTTTTCCTTCCAACTGCAGTATCTCCAAGTTCAAAACAGTTGCGTATAGTTGAACTCTACCTTCCTATGGCAGCTTCTGATATGAGTCACACTAGGCCCTCAAGGCCTACTTACTTTGCAAATCCTGTGCTATACTGGAAAAAGAGATCCTTCCCGATTTTTCCTAGCACTGCAAGATAAAATCACCAGTGCCACTGTGCTCAGAGTCTTTATCGGCGCCTCTCAAACTTGAATGTGTCCAGTCTTTGATTTGGTAGATCCAGGTTGAGGCTCTAGGGGCTGGGGAGTGGTCCTTTCTAAGATGTCTTCGTGAAACTATTAGTTCTAGAAAGACGTTTTAAGAATCAGTGCTGTAACATCAACAGATGTTTCTTAAGAATCCAGAGTAATGGGGTGTTTTGGTGCACACCTTTGATCCTAGCAATGGGGTGGAAGAAACAGGTGGATCTCTGTGAGTTTGAGGCCAATTCTGGTCTGGTCTACTTAGTGAGTTCTAGGACAGTCAGAACTATGTGAGAGACCCTGTCTCAAAAAAAAAAAATCCGTTGTAACCCAGGGTAAGTTTGATTTTGTTTTCCTGTCCTACTTCTTTAATTTTCAGTTGAGGAAGATGGGGGTGGAGAAGGGAGGTGAATACTTTCTCATGTGATTATTTTTTCCTTTCATTTTCTAAAAAGAAAACTCTAAGCCCACACGCTAATTATCTATGATGAGGTCATTTGCACCTAGGTCATTTATTTAGGCAACAAGTAGCCTTGCCAGAGGATTTTTATGGAATGATGGTAAGAGGGGATGTGGTTTCCAGGTTCCTGGGTCTACCTTCAACTCCTTTCGGTCTTTCTTTATATCTTTTTTTTTTTTTTTTCTATTTCTGTTCTGCTTTGAAAGCGCTCACTGCCCTGGCCCTGGCTATCCAGGTTCCCAGGTCCTTAGGTGGGGGAGGAGCCCTTCCCAGCCCCGCCCCGTCTGCACGCAGCTCCCCCTCCCTGTCCGGCCCGCCCGCCAGCCCGCCAGCCAGCGGCGGCTCCTCCGCAGTGCTTTCGGCTGCGAGCCTGGGCGGCGGCGCTTGACTTTCGGGAGCCCCGTGGCACGGGCAAGCTTACTCCTCCACACTAAGCACCCGCCCCTGACTGCCTGTGAAACCCTTACAACCATGAGGGAACACCTCAAAGGGTAAGTGGATCACAGCCCCGGACCCCCTCTTATCCCCGCAATTCGTGCACTTGTGGCACAAGCAGCAGCCAGGGGAAGGCAAAACTTGGACCAGAGGCAGTGGTAGCTGGCGGCGGCTGGTATCAGCTAGACCGGGGCGTCCGGGCAGGTCTCCCCGCCTGTCCTGGGAGCCTCTGCAGGTGCGTCCCTGGGGCTTCCACCCCGGCGCCAGTGCTTGCCAGCCAGCTCCTTCCTGGCTGCTGGGACGGGCTCGGAGAGCTAAAGCGGATTTCTCGCTTTGCCCAGAGAGGGACAGCTGGTTCCTCCTGCGGGGATCGGCCCCGGGGAGCTTTTTGCTCCCTTGCCGGGCTCCCTGTGTGGACAAGAACCAGGCGGGTTGTTCCCCGAAACCGTCATTGGACCTGGCAGGAAGAAGGGGCGCACGCGGTTCTACCTTGCATTGCACTGCTAAGTGCCAAAAGGTCAACTTTCTGCCTGATTTCTTCCGAGGATTCCAACTGACATTTCCCTCGCTGTGTTTTCTCCTGTGCTTATTCCATGCTGCAGGACTTGGAGAAATAAAGAAACATGAACAATTAAAGCCTAGAAAGTCAAGGAATTGACTGAGAAAAGAAAGAGGGGCTTGAGGGTTTGAGGTTTCCTATGTATTATTATTATTATTATTATTATTATTATTATTAGTTTGTTTGGCTTCTTTCGAGGTTCAGTTTGAAGTCATTTCAGGGTGCCTTTTCTGTTTCTCTGGGTGTCTGCTGTTCCTTAAGCAAAGTTTGTGATTCCTAATTTGATCACAATGGAAAGGGCAAGACACTGCTTATTTCTGTTAAATGTGAAGTTAAGTTTGAAACTTAAATTGAATGGGGTTTAATTGTCTAAGGGAGCCATAGTATTAATTATAAAACGCTTTAATCTCAAGGGGAAAAATCCATCTTCTGGTTTAAGTCAAAGTAAGGTCTTTAAGTGAAATCAACATTCTTTCTTTAACAAATATTCTTCCTGGTTCCTGAGTTAACTCCCCCTATCTGTCCTTGTTACCCCATCATCGTGTGTGTGTGTGTGTGTGTGTGTGTGTGTGTGTGTGTGTGTGTGTGCCTAGATATTTTTATTTCCTTGTTTCAAACCCAGGGAGGATACCCTTGCTCTTAAAAAAAACGAGAGGGGCAAAGGAAACAACATGGCTATATGAAAGGTTTCTGACCCTTGAGCACTGTGGAATTGGTTTCAGTCGTCATTGTTTGATAATGCATTGGACATGACCCTGAAACAAAATTGCCTTGGCCAAAGTTGAGGGTGGGTGGGAGGTAAGCCTTGAAAAACAAATAGAACTGGGGAACAAGTAACAGCTGGAACAGCCACCAAGGCCGTCATCTTTGCCCTGAGTTCACCCAAATAGAATGAAATGTTAACTATCTCTGAGAATAAGAAATGGGAACAAGAATCGGATTGCTGATGCTTAGATTGACACATAGCCACTGAAGTCCCTTCCCCACAGTAGCAGAAACTTCTAAATATATTTTCCCATCCCCACCCTGCCAGTATTCCAGCAGTACTAGCCAAGTTCAACAATTCAGCATGCAAATGCCAAGGTTCCTCTAGAAAGAGTCTGATTCCCAGATTAAATGGAAATCTGTCTGTGCGTGTGTGCATGTGTTTGTGTGTGTGTGTGTGTGTGTGTGTGTGTATGCTCCAGATCATATATGAAACTAAACCCTAATTCCCTGTAAAATGCAAGAGAAGGCTACTTCTTTTTTTTTTTTTTATATTGGTGCATAGTGATTAGTTCAGCCCAGGGAAATAGTGGAAAGAATATATATTTTCAGTACCAAATAATAGTGGTTGCAAAAAGAAATCTTCCTTTAATTAGGCAACTGCCACTTCCTCAGTGAATGCTTTAGATATTTGCTACTTTTATGTGCCTAATGTTTGTTTTTAAGAAACTACAAAAGCAATTCCAATAAGTCTGATTATTGTAGCACTGACAGCAGGAACAGCTCTGAGGCAGTTATAATAACCTTGCACACTACTTGAAACTAAAAAAGGTGAAAGGAAATTTAAATTCTATGGTAGGAAATTAGGTCAACCCCGTGCTCAGTATAGTAATGCTTTAATTTCTGATTATTGACAAGTAGGTGTTGTTAGGATCTTTTGTGACAGCCAGTGATTTACTATTTTAATTTATATTATGGTAACAAATAAAAAGAAAAGAGATTATTTGTGGTTTGCACACATAAAGGAGGGGGTGGACCTCGGTTGGGAGATTACTCAGAGAGGTGTAGCTGATGCCAGGCTTTGGGATCTGCGGGACCAGAATCAATAGCATGTTTTAAAGATTTGAAGGTTTTCAGGATTGTCGATGTAGTTAATGTACGTAAAGACTTCTGGTCTATATTGAACATCATTGTTCTCAGGAAGGCTGAACAAAGATGTACCTAGTAACTTGTGAACTACATGGAAAGTGTTTTCTTGATGTGTAAAGTATGCAGCCTATTTTTCTATAGTATCTGTATATATTCAAGTAGATGAAAATTTTCAGTTTTATTTTTTTGGAGTCAGTCACAGACTAACAAATGCGATTGTAAAATCCGAACTGATCACGTTTCCCTTCCAATCAGTGTACCCTTCAAGACAGAATATAGATAGATGTGAGCTAGGTACATTTGTGCTTCTCACTGTCTTCCTGTCTTCTGAGAGGTTTGGTGTGCTCCTGTAGGGCTTTGATTTCACTCGAGGTACAACATTCTCACATGGAGTGCAGTGGACTATTTGGTTCTTATCCTCCAATTTGATGTTCATTCGCCTGTGTTACCAAGCATCGTAGTGTTAAATGATGAAAAGATGATCTTTCTGATTTCGAGGATCAGGCACACCCTTTATTCTTCTCTTCTTTCCACTTCCTTCTCTTAGTGTTGCTTTGCATGGAAGTGAAGCTAAGAGACTGCAAAGGTGAAATCTAAGTCTGCTTTTCTGGTTACTTTGCACTGCTTGAAAAGGAGAGGTGTGTGTGTCAAAGGGGAGGAAGATAAAAGAAGGTTGATTCAGGGAATTATTTGAGTAGTTCTTTTACCCACTTTATTCAAATACCCTCGAATCCCAGATAATTGGGAGAATAACATGTATCAAACAAGTCAGGGCAAAGGGTGCCGTGGGCTGGCAGCTTCTTCTGTTATCTCACAGTGGAAACACTGATTTTGTTGAGGAACAATGAATTAAACTATAATTTTTAATACCTGTGTCATAATTTTTAATCTGCTCAATAACTGCGATTAAAAGGCTAGAAGCGTCGGTATGTTGATAAACACGAGCTTTCTCTCTGTTTTGTTTTGTCTTTTGGACATGGGGCATGGGGAACTATATCAAGTTCCTGGTGGCTTTCTGTGGAATTCTGCTGGAAATTGTATGCACATTTCTCATTCTTTTGAAAATTCTGTTTCAACTTTATTTCATTGCTCTGATTCTCTTATTTGAATCAGTTTCAGATGGATGCTTTTCAGAGTGGTTGTGTGTCCCTGCTGCCTGGCCAGGTTTATCAGCTTAGCCAAACAGTTTCCTGCAGATCCATTAAAGATGTTATAGTTGACGCAATGTCCTGGAGATGGGATGTAGCTATTGCACTGTGTGTCTAATAAGGGCCATATGGGTGGACATGTCTATCCCCCCCCTTCTCTTACTGGTGCTCACATTTAGATGGGCTTGGAAAGGGAGGAAGCTGGAATTCAGGATGGAGCCCTTGTCTATGGAATTGGAAGGCACAGTCACTTTTTGAGCTACAAATCACTCGAGAACAAGCAACACTTTTTCCATGAAGCTGCAAGCTGCAGCCTCCTTTTGCTGTGCATATAAAGTACCAGTCCCGCCCACCCCTTCTCTACATTATAAAGCAGCTTGGTCATGGTCTTTCCCAAACCTTCCTAAAGTGGCTGCTTTCTCTCCTTACTCCCCATGACTTCCGTGTCATTCCATGATACTCGATCAGCTCATGACCCTGATTGACACTCTTCAAATGTGAATTTTCTCTGCAGAAAAGCAAAACATAAATGAACACGTTTGGGAGTGAGACAGCGATTTACAAGCATTTTCTGACAAACTGATTTCAGTAGCCTCCCCAGCTCAATTACTGAACTGTAAATATTACAGGGAGAATGGTCTTTGAGGTGGTCCTGTTTTGCCAGTTTTCATATGTCTCTGATATTTATGATTATATTTATCAAACTACTTGAATGTTTCCCCCTTTTGACTTCTTTTTAACCAAATACATGGCGGGTATAGTTTTTGCTCTATGGGAAGTATCATTCTTAATCTTCCAAGTCTATATTGTAATAGATGGTAACTTAGGGACTACATGATAGCAAAATGACTATGAATTCAGATGCATCAGTTCTCAATGTCTCTTAATCCTTTGTCGTTTTACCAGGTGAGTACACTTGCATCAAATTACACTATTTCTGGGTTGTAAAGCTCTAAAATTCAAATACTATGTTGAGTCCATTTGACATTATTGCTTCCCCAAATCCCTCTTTTTTGTGTGGGGGGCCTCTGTACTTTCTGGTCCCATTGACATGCCCATATTTAAGCTCTTTCTCCCCTCCCAGGTCCCCACATTTCCCATTAAAAGATTATAAATAGATTCAGCATATGAATGCTGAAATATTGTTCCAAGCTGCATTTTATTCTATAAAAGCTCACCATGTAATCTCTAAAAACAGGAAATATGATGCTATGGTGGTTTAGGTAGATGGGCCAAAGTAAGGAAAAGTATATGTAGTTATCTCTCCTGGTTTTGTTCATGTGATTGAATTAGGAACAAAGGTGTTTTGTTCCTTTTGTGGTAGGAGTTAATAGCAGGCCACCACACTTTAAGAAATAGAGAAGTGTGACTATTTCATTCAGGTCTAAGAAAATGTATGAAGAAGCGAGCTGGTGTACAGAGTAGTGAGTTTAAAAGACATTCTAACAGTAGTGGGTGGGAGGAAGGATGATGACATATATTAGTGGAGTTCTGGATATGCATTAAACTGCTCACAAATATGAAGTGTGGCTGTGGAAAAGAAAGAATAATGGAACAGGGGCCAAGGAAACACATGATTTGTAACAAAACTAAGTGATTTGTAATTATGTAACTGACACACCTGAATGACAACTGTCATTTTCCTTTCTCTATGTTTCACAGTGTAGAACTGAGGCAATCCTGACCTTTGTTTACTGATTATATAACAAGGTCAATGTCAATTTTGTCAAAAAGGGTAGTGACTCAATGTGTGGGTGTGAAAAAGAAACAAATTCTAGAACTAATCCAGTTAGTACTGCTGCTTTTCCCTTGGAAAACAAAGGAGCCATTTTAGCTTGCAAGATAGTCTAAATGACTCTATGAAAGCCCTTAGAAGTAGCCCTGGGAAGTAAAATGATTTGTGTTTGCTGTTGATCATTGTAGGTTCTAAAGTCTGTCTTTATCTCTTATGTTTTAGCCACGAGACCCAAACAACTTGTTGGGACCATCCCAAAATGACAGAGCTCTACCAGTCTTTAGGTAAGGACATGGCTATGTTTCCTTCAGGTTAAATGTCAGCTGACTTGAAGTCTGATTTGTAGTATGCCAGCCATTTGTTTTGGGAATTTATCAGGAGACTGCTTCAAGGGTGAGCAGCTGCATTCTTCTCTTTCCAGTTGACAGGAAGACATTCTCATCTGAAAAAAAAAAAACCTTCACAATTTCACTGTTTCTTGAAATTTCAGTATACCTAAAGGTCTATATGGTTTTATTTACTGCACTATAAAGAGAGCTGTTCAAGTTCTTTTGTTTTTCCTTCCTTGTGAAACCCAAGGGATAACTTTTGCTAAGGCACAGATGTTGTGTAAAATGATTTTCTGCCCCTTTTCCAGTGCTCAGAATGCCGATGATTTATCAGGTCACCAGTCTGATCACTTAGATACTTTTTCTACATTAATTTGTGGGTGTTTATATGAAAGCCAGACAGGTTTTTATCCCTTTATAATTTGGAATTTTTAAAAGGTTTTTTTATTATTACTATTTATTTCACATGTTATGGGTGTTTTTTCCTTAATATATCTCTATACACCATGTTACTAGAACAGACCAGAAGGGGTCATCTGATCTACAACTGAAGTCACAAACATTTGTGAGCCACCTTGTGGGTGCTGGGAATAAAAGCGGGGTCCTCTGAACAAGCAGGCAGGCAGTGCTCATATAAGCTGAACCTTCTCTTCTGCCCTAATTTGGATTGTTTTGGGGATTAATCTGAATTCTCTGATGTGGCTAGCTTTTTAGTTATGGTTTTACTTAAATAGTCATGCATTCTTTTATTTCTGAATTTATTTGAAATTATAAACTAATATTCCATAAGGTATAAAGTTAATGTATACTGTATACTGGGTATAATGGTTGGTGCACACCTTTTATTCCAGCACTTGGAAGGCAGACAGGCAGGAAACTGAGCTGGAGGCCAGCCTGGTCAACACAGCATGTTCCAGGCTAGCCAAGGAAACACAGTGAGACCTCTTGTCTTAGAAAACAAATCAAGCACACAAAAAGCCTACAGAGTATAATAATGAAGTGAATGTGATAAAGCCCATGGGAATCAAGAGTGTTTTACACACTTTTTCACACACAAACTGTGTATAGGCATGCAAGGTTGTATGGGTGTGGCATGGAACAGTCACGTCTATGAATTGTCTGCCATAGTTCTTATTGGATGATGAACTGCAGGTCTGGAGGCGTTAAGAAACACAGGAGGACTTGTTAGCTACAAAATAAAACTACAAAACAACCTTTAGAAAAGAATTTTGCTGGGCTTGGTGGAGCACATCTTTTAAGCCTAGCACTCAGATGCAGGCAGAGGCAGATCTCTGTGTATTAAAAGCCAGCCTAGTCTACATAGTGAATTCCAGGGCAGCCCGAGCTAGTTAATGAGACCCTGTCTCAAAAAAAAAAAAAAACAAAAAACAACAACAACAACAAAAACAAAAACAAAAACAAAAAATCTTTTTTAAAAAATTGTAAGTGATAATTTCTTCCAGAAAGTCTGGAAAATATAAGTAAAAAGCATGACAAGAAAAAAAAAAGGCAGCTGTAATTCTACTAGCCAGACATATCCAAAACTTTTCAAGTACTATTATGTCATTTCAGTGTAGCTATGTTTAGAAATTAAAAGTGAAGAAATACAGTTAAGATCAGTTAATCTTTAAGCACTACATTTTCGGGCACATAACTGATCTCAGCTTCTAATCTTGGAACGTTTTGTACCACCTGTAGAAAACCTGAATGTCGTTTACAGAGCACACTTATAACTACTCGAGTCTCCATGATCTCCAGCTGGATTATTGTAATTTACTTGAAAAAAAATCTATTATAGTATTAACATGCTGACCTTTTTAAGTTTACAAATACAGATAAACTTTAAAAACCCCAAATCATTTATTAATTGCTTCTTAGAATTAGCTGTTTAGTAGGCTAGTTAGTTAGTGCCTTCAAATGTTCCTTCTTAAAACAAGTTCATTAGACTGGACATGTAGCTTAGTCGTAAGAACACTTCAATATTACCTCTGAAGCCTGTTGTTTTATCCTCATCAAACAACAAATAGGCATACACTTCTTATTTTTAAATGAGTGATTCACTGTTAAGAATCTATTTTTTATGTAAAAGTAACATATTGTGACCATATTTCTATGTAATTATATATTCTTTTCTATCATTTTTATTCTGTAATGAGACACTACAAACATGTTTGACAAACTATAGACTCATTATATAGATTTTTGCATAGATAGTTTCATTTTTTATAAGAACCATATACACATGTAATAATATTTTAGTGTTTTCTCAGTAGTTTGAATAGTTTTTATTTTATTTTGCAGTGTGGAATATAGCTTATAACATTGGACTAATCATTCCACATTTGGAATGCAATGACATTTTATAGTTGCAGGGAATTTTGCATCATATGTATTGTAAACTTTCTTTTATTAAATCAACTTTATTGAGGTGCTATTTGCATATAATAAAATGCAGCTATATAACTCTGTATTCTATTCTAAATCCCTGAGAAATTCTGTTTCTTCCTAGCATAGTAACAAACATCCTACAAAAGAACTAGGGGTTGACATTTGTTTTTCAGCTTTCAGAGCGAATATTTCCAAGGTCATTTTGTGGTGGTGGTTGTTGTTGCAATAAAGTATTTCTTTATCTGAATGTTTGCTCATCAAATAACATCTTCCATTTATTGAGGGACTACGCGTCTATGTCTTACCCATGTCACATGCTAGCAATTTACCTCCCATGATAGGTGGGATTAACTCACATTTCTCAAAACAATGAATAGAATTCAGGTACATAGAGGCAATCATCAGGAGTGCACAAATGTTTGGAGTATTATATTATCAATTAACCAAGGTGGTAGTTAGTTCCTTGGTATTATTCTCTCAGTAAAGTCTGTCCATATTAGTTATGTATATAAAAATTTATTATATATTTTATAGATGTACATATTATTACACGTTATAAATGCACCCACTTTATGGGTTATACCTAAGGATGGATTAATTACATAAATGACGGTTTTTGAACAAATTATACTGATTCTGAAAATGATACAATCAATTCCTAGGCTACAGGGTTTCCTTTTACCTATGGAATGATCAGTTTCATTTGTTATGCCTTCAGCTCTGGTGGTGTCTTATGTAATTAATGCCAAAATTGCTCTTACTCTTCTCACAGATTATATTCTGCCTTTGAAATAGAAGGAGAACACACTGAAAAGAAGTCTTTGGTTTTAACTTTTTATTTACTGGGTTCTATTTTTCCTTCTTCAAGAGATAACCCTTTAGTTTTGAGTTGTTGCTTTGAACTGGATAAAATGGTTCAAAGTCTTCAGATGTACTCCGTTCATGAAAGGAAGAGTGATTGTGTAGTCTGGTGCATCATGTTTTAGACCATATCTAGCCTTTTCTCTTGATAAAGCCTGAACATAGAGTATGTCTATGGTGACATATTGAAAATACTCCCTGTACTCCCAGTCCAAACATCTTCCAGTGTTACTTGTTCCTAAATACACACAGGTCTAAGGAAGTTTCCATTTTCTAATTTGTTCACAGTCCCAAGCAACCTGTTCAACATGCATCTATCTTCTCTGTGTCACCATTAAAAGAGCTGAGTTATTTCCCCTACTTTGGATCTAAGCAGCATGATAGTGGATTTTGTAAGGGCTGGAAACTTGCACATGAACTAGCACATCGATTATGATAGCATAGTAACAAACATCCTACAAAAGAACTAGGGGTTGACATTTGTTTTTCAGCTTTCAGAGCGAATATTCAGAGCAACTCAATTATGAAACTAGCACATCAATTATGAAAGGTAAAACGTTAATTCAGATATTAATATTAGACACCTCTAGTCAATAGATTTTAGGTATTTCCTTTTGTATTCTTTCTTCTTCATTTTCTACAGTGAACATGTTATTTACACAATTAGCAAATACATTTTAACATTGATGTATCCATCTCATTCTTTAGTGTCCCTGGAGCTATAACGCCTTAAGCAATGAAAATCCATAATAGAAAAACAGAAGCAGCTATTCACATATACACACATATATACTCATTTTCAGTACACATACATAACACATAAAAATACCTTATATCCTTACATATAGGTAATTTATGTGTAAAGACTTGGATTCTTGCAGAATTATTCAGGTAACTGTTACTTCAAGAGGATTATATCATATATTTTAGTCTCTAAATATATTCAATGACACACACACAAAAGCAGGCTTAAACATTTTAGCGATAAAGGGACAAGAGATGCAGCACAAGAGTAAAGTGCTTACCTAGCATACTCGAGGAGCTGTATTCTACCCCCAGTGCATGCATGTACAGCTGGTTTTTGCATAAATACACAAACATTATTTGTAAGGTGTTGGAAATTTTACCCAGGGCTTTTTACATGCAAGGGAGGTACTTTCCCACTGAGTTATAGCCTCATCCCCTCCCAAGACTAACTTCCTTTAATTTAAGAGAAACATAAGACTAATTTTATTTTACTCCTAACATATATAAAATGGCCTTTTGGCATGGGTTTTCAAGAAATGCTAGAAATATGAGTATTTTCCCTTGTTTTAATAAATAAATAATTTGAAGCACTAGTTGCTCTTGCTGAGGACCAGGTGTGGTTCCCAGGCTCCACAGGCAGCTTACACCTTTCTGGAACTCCAGTTCTAGGAATCCGACGCCCTCTTCTGGCTTCTAAGGGCATTGGACACGTGTAGTAGATATATATATATATATATATATATATATATATATATATATATATAAATATATGGAAAACGTTATTACACATAAAATAAAAATAATCTTTTAAAAGAGTAGTAATTTAAATGTTTACAGTAACTGTTTGGCAGTCATTAGGACTTTGGAATTCCAGAAAAATTTTATACAACATTAGTAATTCTGTAAATATATTCTCTTAGATTTCCACTAGGAAGAAATAAATAAGAACAACTTGGCACTAGTTTTTCTTTTAATTTCTAGCATTTATTTATCTGTACCCACATTAAGAATGCAGTCATAGTGAAGTCATTGAAATATTAAAAAGGATAATGTCTTATATGTGCTTTATTTTTTTTTTTGAGATGGTCTATTCATTCTGGTTTCTTATAAGTAGTCATATGTTTCATCCATGAAGTGAGTTTCATGTTTCTATCAGCATTTTTAGAAATGTAATGGGATGATTATTACAAAGCTCTGTGTGACTCCCAAACACATTTACAAATCAGTGGGAGTTCACTGGTAATATACTCTGCAGGTTATTTTGAAATATAATTTCACTGATTTATATGCAGTGCAATTAAATGATTAAAGAGCTGTCCTTTTCTCAAAGTTGGCATTTCACTTAAGTTTATCATTGAAATTTTAAGAAAGTATTTAAAAAGCTTCTTATTCCCCATAGTAGATCATTTTAAAATCTTTTTTAACAATCCTGGTGTGGTGACGCACACCTTTAGTCCCAGGAGTCTGGAGGCATAGCCAGGCCGATCCCTGAATTTGAGGCCAGCTTGGTCTACAGAGTGAGTTCCAGAAACACCAGGGTAACACAGGGAAACCCTGTCTCTAAATAAAAATGTGCATCTTAGTCTGCTTTATTTGTGGTACTTCATTTAAAAATAAATCTTTATGTGCTCCTGTACAATTCCTTTCCAAATTAGTAGTTTTTACATTAACGATGCCATCAATTCTGAAGAATAATAGTGGTATACACACAGAAGACTTGGACCAAAACATAATAGGCAGAGAAGAACACTTCAGAAAGTTAACTGATTATTCCATTTTATTAAGGTGTAGATAGGCTTCATAGATGCTCTGATAGGATTTTTCCATTTATTTTCCTTCCTTGATGTCTTTGTAACCAAGAGTGACTTTTTTCTCCCTTCTTGAAGTTCTAGAAGGATCTAGCATGTCTTATCTGTGGTTCAAGTTTTGAAACCCATGATCCAGCATGGTATTTACTTGAATGATGAAAAAGTTGTCAGTTTTTAAAATTTAGACTTAGCAAGTGTTTTAGGAATTCTCATCTTTATTTCGATGCCCTTTGCCTTAAAGAAACTTCATTTTAAAGCAAGGTTTCTATTCTCACCTTTAGTTTTTCTACTACTCTAGACTCAAACTAGAAAGGAAGTCTAGATCTAGATTCCATCTTGCCAATGACCCCAGGCTGTTCTTGTCCTTTTCCTTGGTCTTAGTTTCCCATACATCATGATAGGCAGGTATCTAAATATTTGTTTTTCCTCTTAACTCCTGGCTAGAATTAGGTTTGATCTTGTGGATACAGTTGCCCCACCCCCAACTTTAATTACTTTGTTGTCACCAGCTTAGAAGGTAGAGATAATAGGAAAATCATATTTATAATAATTATAATTAGATTTGTATGGCACTATCTAGCGTATAAAGAGTCTTCAGAAATAACCTTGTTTCACCCTTGAACATCTGTGAATTAGATGGTCTAGGTTCTCTATCATTCTCAGTTTCAGTTCTCATGTCTTAGCAGCCCTTGAGTGTACTTACTCCTGCTTTTGATGTGGAAAATAATGTTATCACACCAGAGGATGGGGTAACTGTTTCCTCTATTTGGACTTGGGCAAGCACAAGCTCAAGTTGATGTGACATTTGCAATGACATATGGATTGAAGAATCAAGTCCTGAACACATATTTTATGGCTTCTAGTTCACTGTTCTCAAAGGAATATCCATTATGCGTAGCATGATTTATAAAGCTGCTTTATCAGCATAATTAAGCTGTGGAATCCCAAATGATACTCTTTATTCCATAGCTGACATATTTAGCATAGGAGATTTACTCAGATTTGCAAAATGGAATATAGACGGTATTAACATGGTTACCTTTTACCGCTGCTATCCTGCTTAAAAAAGGAAAACAGAAAATTTACCAGCCTCTTCAGTATTAATTGGGAACAATTGATTTTTTTTCCATTTGCAGCATAGAAATGTAACTTCAAAAATCAAAATTTATGGCATTTTAATGGAAATTTTTATTGGAGCATTTTCTTCTTCAAATGATTTGATTTAAAGCCTCTAATTGAGGAGTATACATAAACATAGTTCTAATTTCCATTTCTCAAAGCCTGTATCCCAAGAAAAGTCACAAAGAATGTTTCTTAGACTTTGTCTATTTTACAGCTTGAAATAATTACCAGATTTGAATTTTGTTGATTCATGTAAGAGGAACCTTAAGGTTACACCTGCAGCTGGGAGAAAAATGCTAGATGTGGGCAACTTTACGTAGCTGGGTTTGCAGATTATTTACCTTTTTTGCACATGGAGAAAGAGCATCTAAAAACGTGACTGCTCTTATTCAGACATTTCCAATATTTCTTTTTCTTTTCAGGCACATGTCTGATTACCTTTATGTCTCTTGGGAGCAGCAATTTTGCTGAAAAGAGATTCAGAACAGTCACATAAAGTAGATATTGAATTTTAAAGTCCGTCCCCTCTATGGTGGTAATAAAATGACTAAAAATACTCTGAAAGACTCTTATGACATAGGGAATGACTCATTAGCTTATTTATGAATTGGTGATATAGTCTTTGACGGTGTTTCTGAATTTGCCATTCCACAGTCCTGACTTGGATAACTCCAGGGAGGTCCTTTTGTCCCTTAATAAAATGAAATTTGTTTAACTTGGAAAAATATTGTATATGAATGTGTGCTTGTATGCATATCTGGATAGGTGCATGTACTCATATAGATTTACATATTTGCATATTTGTACTGTGTTCATTTCAATGCAAAGACAATGAATTGTATACTTCACTTTCTGGTCCTGTATAGAGTAGTCCTTACCTAACTAACAATGGTTGTAACAATCCTATCTGTTCCTTAAAAATAATTTTTAAACTACATCTTATTTATTTGTGTATCTGTGTCCAAGTGCCTTTACCTGCTGAGCCATCTCTCCAGCCCATATATAGTTTTTGTAGGTAGTTCTATTGAACTTCCTGGCAAGCACTCTAGGACATGTATAGCTCACCAACCAATTATAGCATCACTCAGTTACCTAGTTCCATGAGATGAGTTTATTAGGTTTGCATCTCATGACAATACAAACTTGATATAAAAGATGCAAATTATATATTTTTTTTAAATTTTTATCCCTGCAAAGAGCTACATTTTGAGTAATAATGTTCTAAGAACATTTAATTTTTTACAGCATAGACCTAGAATCAAATCATGTGACCTTCAGGCAACATAGAGTAGTTAACTAAGCAAGAATACCTGAAAAAGATTACTGATGTGTTTTCATGTTCTGCCAACTAAGTCAAGTTCAGACAAGGTAACTTGGCGTTTCTAGCCCTCCTTAACAATTATTTTAGAAGAGGAAATATAGAAACCATCCTCTAATAGGATGAGGGCCAGGGATTAATTGTTGGCAACCCCATGCTTAGTTTAATGCTTTTCCCTCCCTTATAATTAAACTTGATGTGGTCTATCTAAATTTTGAGTTTTTTTTTTTTTATCTACTGTATAAAATGTTGTGTGCATATTCGGTTTAGATTTAGGTACAATGTTTTGCAGCAGCAAAATAGTCTACTTTTTTTTGAATCTGGAGGGATGTGTATTTAAATTCTAGTCATTCCACAAGGTTTCTGTGGCCAAAGGAAGAAGCCACTAATAATTCTGAAACTCAGTTAGCTGGACTCATAACTTAGGAAGAATTCCAGAGATTAAATATACATAGAATGATAAAATATCTGATATAGGAACTGTTCATGGAGTTATAATTGCTATTAATAATGACAATGTTTAAAACAGTCAAGATTCCGAAGTAAAACTTTTAACTTAATACAGATAACCTCAGCGATATCATAGGTATGTATATCCAACTTTATAACTCTGTGTTCCTAACTATGGTCTTAAAAGTTGAAGTCAGGTATAGTAGCTTCCATCTGTAACCCTAGAACATGGGTAGCTGAGGCAAGAGGATCAGGAATTAGAGGGCACCTTGGTCTGAATAGGAACACTGTGTCTTAACATCATGCCCCAAAGCCTGATCCATAGAATAAATGCTTACTGATTAACTGATGGTGTTAGTTAGAGCATGGATGGGGGAATAGCTGCAGAGATGGAATAAGACCAAAAGGAGCCTTGGATATTCAGGGGTTTGATGCTAGATATGTTTTTGATTTGGACAGTGGCTAGTCAAGGTCCACTCAGAAAATGAAAATCACTCTAGTTATTTTTAATGAAGAGATTTTCATGGGAGGAATTACTTACTCAAGAATCTTAGAGCTATAAATCCACAGGGACAGAGGTACAGTGGTAAGAGCTGGTATCATCAGAATTCTGACATCAGGACCATTTATCTGGATCCAGAGTTATTGGAGAAGCTTATTCCAGGAAGCTACAGCTAGGAGACAGAACTACTGACAGATGTTTTGTGGAAGTACAGCAAGGAAGGGAAGAATAAACAAACTAGCCTCTATCTCCACTGGCCCATGATTCCTGTTAGATAAAGTTACCTGGAAGCCAACTTCTCTTAATGAAGAGTAGAGCAGTGAAAAATTAGAGGGTAGATGTGAAACGAACAAACAAATTATTGAAGGGCAGAAGCCCTTCATGCATGATAACTAATCAATCATCTATGCCAATACATAGAGAATGAGAAGATAGAAAAACATTTGTAGGACTTTCTGAGTTTGAGTTAGATAAGGTAGTATAAAAAAGGCATCCTGGATTTTAAAGAAACTGACCTGACAAAAGGAAAAAAGGAGGGTAGCATTTAAAAACAAAGAATCAAACAAAAATAAAAACTAGTCAACAACAGAGCTCAGACACAAATGATCATTCATAGATTTGGTTATAATGCTTGCTTTACTTATTGTTTTTGGGTTGTTCATTTGTTTGTTTAATATCCAAAACTCTCCCTACTTAATAAAACAACAATGACAACAAAACCTTTAAAGAATAGAAAGTCTTGCTCATCTTTGTCACTCATGCCCTGAACATACTAGCCTCTGAATATATAAGTGTTCTCTTTGAATGAACAAAGGTAAAAGATTTTGTTAGGAGAGAATACACATACCATTCAGAGATGATAGAAAGAGATAGATGGTGGTTTCCTAAGGATGGTTATTAAGCTGGTAAGACGGAACTCTCTGGAGAGGTAGGAAAGTCTCTCTAGAATGAAATTAAAGCCTCCTAGTAATAGAGATAGTAGTAAGTAATAAATTTTATGGACAATTTGATATCTTTGGGAAACCTAGTGATCTGCTATTCTGAAAATAATTTTGTCTAGTATCAACAACAATTCATAATTAAGGTAAGCGAAGACCCTTGAAAAATGTATTGGTGTGGCTTTAAATTGTAAATGACAAAGAAAGGGGAGGCTGTATATAATTTGATATACTCTTAGTATCATTTATTCATAGATTCTTTGCTTCAGTAAATGTTTAGGAGTGTATCATTGTGAATCCTAAGCTCTGAGGCAACAGGCTGTAAACTTTAGGGAAAAGCAGACCTTTTGAAGGTGTTGAAATTTTCTCTGATTTTCTTTTTCTCAAACTTTAAAATACATATCTGCGTTCCTGAAATGTCAGAAGATCCATTTAAGCGTAAAAAGCAAATGAAAACACCTCATATCTTAGCACCAGAAATAACTATGATTTACATTTTAGAACACTGCTTCAAGTCTTTTTCTCCTGTACATTTTATACAGTTATTGGTGTTTATTATATTGTTGCCTAACTTTTTCAATAGTTAACATTTGCTTTCTCTTGTCTTTTTTAACATATATATTTATTTGTGTGTATGTATGTGCTACAGTGCATATACGGAGGTCAGAGAACAAAGAGTCAGTTCTTCCCTTTCATCATCTGGGTGTGGAGGATACAATACAGGGTAGTCAGGCTTGGTGAGAAATGCACTTACCCTCCCCTCCCCTCCCCTCCCCTCCCCTCCCCTCCCCTCTCCTGTCCTCTCCTGTCCTCCCCTCCCCTCTCCTGTCCTCCCCTCCCCTCTCCTGTCCTCTCCCCTCCCCTCCCCTCTCCTGTCCTCCCCTCCCCTCCCCTCCCTTCCCCTCCCCTCCCCTTCCCTCCCCTCTCATCTCCTCTCCCCTCCCCTCTCCTCTCCCCTCCTTCTTTCCCTCTCTCCCTTTCTCCCCTTTCTCTTTCTCCCTCTCCTCTTTCTCTTTTTTTCCTTTTTCTTTTTGAGACAGATCTCACTGTGTAGTATTGGCTGGCATAGAAGTTGTATTGACCAAATTATCTTTGAATTTACAAACATACCTGTCTCTGCCTCCTAGGTGCTAAAATTAAAGGACTGCATCTTTACAACTTAGCATGTTATTTTTCCCATGTTGCTTAGTATTGGTTTTACCAATTTTGTAGAAAATGTTGACCAAGTTTTCAAAATTAATTTGTGACAACGAAAACTTAAATTCCTGTTGTTTTATGTAGATAAATCTTTGAGATTTAGAAAATTTGTTAAAAACAGGCTTCTAAAAAGAAAACCAAGTAAAGTGTTGTGATGCCTTCTGTTTCCATCTTTCTTACAGGTAAATGATGTTACAGAAGAAAGCCATTATACTAAAAAATAGACAGCCAGTTATCAGTAGGGCTGACTTCTGATAATGTGTGTTTGTGTGTGTGTGTGTGTGTGTGTGTGTGTGTGTGTGTGTGTCCACGTGTGCGCCTGCTATGGCACATAAAATGTGTAGATTTAGGTGAACAGTTTCCCACCACAAAGATTTTTTTGAAATAGGTCTCACTATAGAGCTCTGACTGTTCTGGAACTCACAGAGAGTCCCCTGCCTCTGCCTCCTGAGTGCTAGTATTAAAGGGGTCCAGCTTACCATAAACATTTTTGTGGACATGATTTTCTTATTTATGGTCTCTTAGAATTTTTCAGTACTATAAAAAAAGTGTTTTCCTTCACTAAGCAAATTCAGACTAAATTGTTATAAATTTCAATTATTTTAATAACTGATAGTAACCATTCAATTACTTTCAATTTATCTTTCTGGAAAGAGAATATTTAGCAGAGAAATTTTTCTTCCCCAAATGTTAGTGTTTACATTAACTGTTTTCTTTTCAAGATTCTTCCCTGTATAAGGCTTGCAGTCTCTTCCTTCAGTTACATTTTCTGGCCAAGACACAAAATATATGGATCTGCTAATTATTTCCAGTAGGCAGGTCATGCTCATTTTTTTCAATGTTCTGAATCTGACCTAATCCAGATTCTTATGCCAAAAGCCTTTCCATATTTGGTTCATGGAAGTTCAATCTTTGAGTCAAAGGGAAATAATGTTTCTAAACTTGTCGGTCTGTGTTGCTTCAAAGTCTCTCAAAAGACTGTACCAATTTGCTTTCTTAATAACTAATTAACTGAAAGTGCCCAAAGACCATGTTTTCAACAGTGTAAAAACATTGCTACTACTCATACTGTTGTAATTGAGAGAAAAAAATTATTGTTTGTGTGTTTTTAATGACATCCAGTGTCATCACTGTGACACTTGCTGAATGTTTTTCTTTCCTTTGAATAATGAAAAAGCAAACCTATTTCACCACTTAAAATTCTTTCGAAATTTTCTAATCTAATGCAAGGTTTTTCTTGTTGTGATTTGAGGTCTCCATAATGAGAGAAACCTGATTTCCTACCTTGTTTTGTTCCAAGCTAAATAAGCCTAATTTCTTTATCCATCTTCAGCAGACCTTTTATCTGCCTGTAACAACTCTTTACTTCACATTTTAAAATATGTGTGTAGGGCCGGGATATGGTTCAGTAGTAGTAGTGCATTCTTAGTTTCTGTTCTGTATTCCATACCCTGTGGATCTGTCTTTCTGTCTCTGTCCCTGACCCTGTTTCTCTCTCTCTCTCTCTCTCTCTCTCTCTCTCTCTCTCTCTCTCTCT
>JANHMN010000125.1:0-34627 GCA_030674055.1 Rhabdomys pumilio | reverse complement strand
TATCTATCTATCTATCTATCTATCTATCTATCTATCTATCTATCTATTTCTCTTTGCAGGTTTATGATATAGTATTTGCACCAAATATTAGCACAGTTTGATAGTTTAATGCTGGTCTCTGCACTGGAGGCTATCCACGGAGGTCTCTGGCCTGTCCTAGCCTGGTGGGAGCTTTCAAGTGAAGGGAGCAAGCAGGAAGGGGGAAGTGCAACTACCCCTGCTACTGTTCTGGTTGCTGCCACAGGCTACCGCTGCTGTTGCTCTAAGATGCTGTGATGGCTTGCACTGGTCTGAGCAAGTGGAGGGCTGGCTAGTCAGGGAAGTTTCTAGTGGCCAAAGCTTCTTCTGGAGAGCAGTCTCCTCCCAGAAAGTGTTACAGCTCTTATAAAACAGATGCTCTCGGGCAATGGAGTAATTCTCACTCACACCTTTATTCCTTCTTGATAGGATCTTATGTACAGTTTGGGGGTGGGTTGGGGTCTGAAAACAGGTGCTTACTATTGGGTTGATCTGAGATGTTAGGGATGCCTCATCTACATATGGAGGGTCTTAGGTATAGCTTCCCCTACATGACTGATGGTCACAACTCTCCATGGTGGGCTGAGGCTATGTGACAGGGGGCTGGTATCAGGAGCAAGTGAAGCTCCTTTTGGGTTCCGGGGCTTCTAACCCAGGTCAACCTTACCAGGAGTTCTCTCAAGATTCTACCACACCATAAAATATCTCCGTGTTCCTACAAGCAGCACTTCTCCTCTCTCAAGTGCCTATAAGAAAGCCCACATTAATTCATGAAATACCAAAGCTAGACCTGGATGGAATGGTTTCTTGGACTTGCATTGCCCTTGGCATTGTGACTGTCAACTAAATTCCTTTAATTTCCTTAAAATTTCAAAGAACTTCACAACTAGGATGAAAGATTTAAAAGCTAAAGTGATACCAATCTGGCAAGAATAGACAGAGCTGGGATATGAAAGAATGCCCAGGATATAGGACACAGGGAGAGGCATCCTGAGCAGTCACTGTCTGACAAAAAAGTGTGTCTATGTACTTCGTAAAATTTTAAAAGCTGCTTCCTCTAGATTTGCTGATTTCTTGGCAGTGTGATTTCTGTTAGAAATGGTATTTAGTTTCACATCAATACATTTATTGTAATTAAAATTAATCAAAGCATTTAGGAGATTTCATGAACCTTGCCTTTTGGCATGAGATCTATGACAATAAAGAAAAGACAGTTGGGTTGATAGATAGACTATACCCTTCGAAACATTATCCAGAACACAAGATTTTTGGCAGGGCAAACAAAGGTACTCAAATCTCTGGCTGAAGGAAATTCCAATAATGTGAATCTGAGTTGCCAAGCCGTTCCTCGAGGCCAAAATGCAGGTAAATTAGACAGGTTATTAAATTATTGAGCTGGAAAATACAGATTTAAGAAAACATCTATACAAAGTTTGTCATTATTATTGAATTTAATATGAAGTAATAGTGTCAGTTATCTAACAAATAGATACAAACTTAAAACTCTGACAATACAAATTCATCAACCCACAGTTTCCATGATGAGGAGACTGAGCAGAGCTGCCCCAGGTTTTTTTGCAAGACTGTAGGAGGCTGTCCTTGCTGACGCCTGTGTGCGTGAGGTAACAAACCGCGCATGCGCAGCGTCTTGGGTACGCCTAATTTCTGACGTCATATCCACCATTAAACTGCGCATGTACAGCGCAGGGGAACCTGGGAATTTGAGCAAGCAGCCAATCATAATTGTCCACCCCAAAAGTTATATATACAGGTGTGGGAAGTTCGAATCCCTCTCTCTCCACCATGATGGGAAAATAAACTGCGTGCCACGAGAGAATCGTGCGTGTTCGTGTGAGTTCCTGCGGGCAGGGATATCGCGCGGGACACAAGACTAATCAGAGTTTTATCTGGATGCTGTTCTCATCTGCAGGGCTGACTGGAGACAAATCAGTCCTCGAGCTCCCACAGGTTGTGACATGGCTATTACCCTACAGTATATTTTTTAGTCACCACAGACAACCCATAGTTCCTTGACATATGAACATTTCCAGAATTACTCTTTAATTTATCAAGCTACCCAGTAGTACTTCTAGGGGTTTTTGGCTGGAAATATGGAGTTGTAGATGCTGTAACCCAACCATTCCACCTCCTCTGCCATATGGCATCAATTAGAAGCCGATCACTGTCCTCTCTCACAATCAAAAGACAAACAAATTCACTGAACCATGAGCAAATAGATCTACTCAATAACTACAGAATATCAAGTTTGGCTTTATGATTTTTAATGTAAGTCCTTCCTTTGATTGTGTCTTCAGCTATAACTTCTTTTCCGTTTAATTAGTTGTTTGAATTTTACCTATTATTTTAGAAAAATAACTTAAGCTTATGGCATTAGAATACTAACATATAAGATGAAAATATTCTCAGTTGATGTATTTGTCACTTCGTATTTTTTCCTAGTTTACAACAATACATTTTAAAGCAAACATTTGTGAACCTAAATACTTCCTTTGAAGATTCTGGTAACTGCTTTCCCTGATTAACGGAAAAACAAATTATTCATGCACTAAAATGAAGGAGGGAAATGCATTTGTTTATTGGCCAGTAATGATAACAATTAAACTAGTCACATCCGACATTATTGAAAGAAACATGCATTATGTATAAGTTTGTATATAATATGGTGCCTTGATATGACATTTCATAATTACTTGGTTATAATTCCCCTTGTCATTTATGCTATACTCAAAAACAAATAACCCACATGGCTTAATCATAAAAAAATTATTAATACAAATATAAGCATTCTCTGATTCTTAATCCAGAGTTTAAATGTTAACTTATTTTATGACATGTTCAAATGACGCTTCCATTTCAGTGAAGTGACTATTATGAAGCCTTGAGGAATACTTGGAGTGATTCAACCTAGTGTTTGGGAAGACAGTTGAGGACTGCTTCCACTATACCATAGAACATGTGGATATGAGACCACATGCTTGATACTGGGGCATATTTTTCTATTCCAATCATTTTTATGCTGGATTTCTGTTCTTTCCATTTTTTATTTGTTATTTTATTTATTTACATTTCAAATGTTATTCCCTTCCTGATTTCCCCTCTGCAAAACACTCTATCCCATCTCTCCTCCCCACTGCTACTATGTGGGTGCTCCCCCACCCATCCACCCACTCTCACCTCACTGCCCTAGCATTCCCCTATGATGGGGCATTGATCCTTTACAGGACCGAGGGCCTTCTGTCTCATTGATAAGGCCATCCTCTGCTACATATGCAGCTGGAGCCATGGGTCCTTCCATGTGTACTCTTCGGTTGGTGGTTTAGTCCTTGACAGCTCTGGGTGGTCTGGTTGATTGATATTGTTGTTCCTCCTATGGGGTTGTTTTTTTCCTTGAATAAAGTCTGCCAAGCATGCACTCCTTCACCCATCAAACTCTATGCATTTCCTGCAGAGCAGGTTACATCTAAAAGACTGGCTCAGGTCTTGCGACAGGGGTGCAACAGCAAAGCGACATGGTATCAACAGAGAATCTAGTGGACACAGAGCACTCTGTACTGTCTTTCCACATTGTACATGAATAGAAAATGGCTCTAAACTGAAATGTTCAGCTAAAAGATTATATTTACTGTTGGTCCTTGGGACATACATTTTCTTAATAGTGACAGCTTTTAGAATCAGGTAAAAATTTAGAACAAAGCACTTCCTTTGAAACTTACAAATGGCCAGTTCCATTCATTTCATTCATTCATTCATTCATTCATTCACTCATTCCTCAATTCATTGAATAACTAACAGGAATCACTAACAGGAAAAGCAGCTTTGCAATATGCCACAAGTCAGACCCTTTGGCCACATGAGAGATATGTTCATAAAAAGCTCACAGAATTTATTCAGATTTTTCATATTTTTCCTGTGAACAAAAATCGTTGGCTCACTCTCAGCTGCTCTTGCTTTCATTCTATTAGTATCATTATTAAAATATTTACAGGTAAAATACTAAGTTTTTCACAGGCATGCAGACTGAATCAATCATACATCTCTATAGCAGGCTTATATCTTAGATTTCTTCTTGCCAAAATAAATGGATAGAAACCTCAAGTGGCCATTGTTACTCAATAGTAAAACACAGAAGTTATTGTTTGGAAATGAAAATGTATTGCAAATGGAAGAGGAGAAGATCCCTACAGCAGGATACAAGTCATTGCAAGTCCCTGCTGTTAAACAGCTGGCAGCACACAAGTCTCTGGGAGTATTGAAGCAAGAGTGTACTCCCGAGACAGTGAATTCAAACATAGACCCCAGGTCAAAGGTAAACTGAGAATTGAATCTTGAGTAAGTTCAAACTAAAAAACTGAGAATTCTATGCTATCTTTGCTGTATAATCTAATCCATAAAAAGAGCTCTGCCACCCCCCCCCAAAGCTCACAATCAATAATTTGAAATTTATTCACTCTATAATAAGCAATAAAATCATTGTTTGGAATAGTGTGTGTTTGTGTGTGTGTGTGTGTGTGTGTGTGTGTGTGCTTAATGTGTGTGTATGTGTTATGTCTGTATGTGTGTGTGAATACATGTTTGTAGGTATGCCTGAGCCCAGGTGTTTATAAATATTGCAAACACTTAGATTCTTTAAAATACCATTTAATTGTGGCAGATAATGAGTACACTATGTGATTTTGGATGTTTTCTTACAATAAGTAATATCCTGAGCATAGAATTATTAGTCACACATACAAATTATGAACTCAATTCGCATAAATTCATAATCTATTCACCAAATATAGTTTGATAGCTTTAAATACATATTCAAACTCACCTTTCCAGCAAGTATAACCTAGATTGTGATCGTCAGAGTCGCAAAACTTCACTGTGATCTTTCTGTCTTCTTTGAAATTAAGTCTCTATACTCAACCAGGAATGTTAAGTGTGTAATGTCTTTGCCAGAATCTTAGTATACTGCCGCCACCAGAATCTCCTTGAAGAAAGTCTCTTAACTCAAGTCCATGTTAAAGTTTGCCTAGGATGTAAAATTAAGACAGAAATTACTTATGTTGTAGCAGAATATGTGCAAAGATAAGGAGATTTTCTTCCTTCCTTTCTTTTCTTTCTTTCTTTTTTCCTAAAGAGGTTTATACCAATTAACAATTTTGTTGGCCATGGATGATTTTTCTCCCTACTCAGATATTCCATATGTAATCTAGGTCTATTATTCTGTAAATCCAATGTGTCTGTTATGCTTGCTTAATGGTTTACGTTTTACTTATCTGATAATGCAGTTCCATATTCACATTCATAATCATATACACTGTGCCTTATTTTTCCTTGTCTATCCATATATATGTATAATTTTTCAGGAATTTTATATATACTTGTCTTCATTTCAATTTCTATTGCTGTGAAGAGGAACCATGAGCAAAGCAACTCTTATAAATGAAAACATTTAATTGGGGCTGGTCTTGCAATTTCAGAGGTTTAGTTCATTATCATCATGCTTCTAATCATGACAGTGTCCAGGAAGACATGGTACTGAAGAAAGAACTGAGAATTCTACATTTTGACCCAAAGCAGCGGGAGACTGTATGCCACACTAAGCAAACTTTAAGCATGTATGAGACTTTAAAGCCCACCTACAGAGTTATGCATTTCCTTCAATGAGGCCACTTTTCCTCCAACAAGGCCATACCTCCTAATAGTGACACTCCTGTAGTGAGAATTTTGAGGTCTGCAAAACCACAAAAATATTATAATGTGTTTTTGCTTTAATCCCAGGTGTGGGATATGAAACTGCTTCAGATTGTCCACAGCAGCTGACTATGATTTGCCTCGTGCTCTAGCAGGAGGATAATTTTGCCAGCTGCAGTTAGTTTCTGCAAGTGTATGACATTTGGAATTCTGAGGACTTTTCAGAAAGTATAGAAATGTGAGAGCCCCGACAGTGGGAAGGTTGTTGTATGGTTGGTTGCAGTTTGTTAACTATTTGTGTACAAAGGAAACAACAACAACAAGAAGAAATTAAATATCTTGACAGTGAAGATCAAACTTGCCCCAAGGAACACAATGCCCCTAACCATCAGGAAGTACTGTAATGATATTGTTGTTCCCTTTCCTACCTTTGACATTATTCGGGGATTCCATCTCTCCCCACTATCCTTCTTTCTCTCTTACCTTGTGGTAAGGGTTGAAAGGATGGAAGAAAATGATAGAGAAGGTAGAAGAACAAAGAACCCACTCATTAGCAGAAGAATGACTACACATTCCCTATAGGCCAGCCATTCAAACACATGAGTCTATGTAGGCCATAACTATTCAAACCACCACAATACTTACATTAGAATTTTGGTAGAGCAAGGCCCAACATTTTCAACTGGTCAACCAGTATATGTCATCTATACTTGTTAATGAGGTTTATTCTATAAAGAGGCAGTAAAACCTCCCGAGGCCCCAATATTTTGGAATATAGATGGGAGATATTCTATAAGTTGAATCAGTAGAACTGATCAGAATATCTTATCCCAGACTTTTCTCACTGACTATGCTTGCTATTCAAATTGGAAGTTCTACAGTGCTGTTTCTAGACATGTTTACATTATAATATAATATAATATATAATATATAATATAATATATAATGTTTACATTAGTCAGTGAAATTAAACAAACATTTACAGTATTGTTTTCAAAGTCACTTGATGTTGATGACAACTAACATGCTAAAATTTGGATTCAATTCCAAGAAAGTAAGAATTTTGAATTGAACAGCTTGACTCTAAATATATTCAGCCAAATTTTTTTTATTCCTGAGAATAAAGCACATTTTAATAGAAAACACATATACTTTTTCTTAAGTATTCTTTTTGTGTGTGTGTGAAGGTGTGGAAGACATGTCTGAGATCGTATATAAATTCTTACTCTGAGGTTAAAAAAAACTTCAGTATCTACTGACACAGAAGTATTTGTTGAATGAGATGAATATGTCATGCCAGCTTTTGACTCTGCTATTGTAAAACAAATGTAATAGAAGAAAATATTCAATAGTTGTATAGGCATATATCTCATCCTAGAGATGTCTAAGAAATGTATCTTTTTTAGTTCAGCTCTTTTGATTTATATCTCAAAGGTCCTGTATCATTGTGCAGGCAACACCTGTGGTCTTTGAACATGAACATGTAGCCCAGAATCTCTGTTGAAGTTCAGTCACCCCTTCCTGTCTTGTAACATTTGTTGAAAATGATCTCCGTCTGAGGAATATTTTCTCATATTTGACTTGCTCTTTTTCGTGTCACTGTATTTGTGACTAGCTGCAGCAGTTTTCTCTGTTGAATCTTCCTGATTTCTCCCAACAAAGTATCTAGAAATGGTCCTTGGAAATCTTCTCTCAGTTATGCTTTCCTTCACTCTAGGACCTGATAGGATAAGAACATACAATATTTTTTGTCTTAATAGTTTCTTCACTTCCCGTTTTAGCCAAGACAAAGAAATTCTCTTTAAACTTTTCATCAAACAAAAAGAGAATGCCAGTCATGCATAGTTATAGAGAAAAGCATTTTTAAATAAGTTCAGCATGGCCTAGGAGAATTATTTTAAATAAATTATTAGAATTTATTTCTCCCAATGATTACATAAGATAAAAAGATTGATGTTATTGATGAAATTATGAAGCTTCATAATTATAAGAATGCCAATAGATTCTGCAAAATAAGACTTTTAGTAACAGTAGTAGATGAGGTTGAAAAAATACATGTAGGATGGGTGGGACATACTAGGGCAACAGACTTCAGAGGAAAATCTGTATTCCTGAAAAAAAATGAATATGTGGGTATATCTAAAGAGTAAAGTAAAAGTGGCTGCTGAAAATGTTAGTGGGAAACTTCAGGCTAAGAGAATGTTGTTTGTAAAAATACCCGTGTAATAGGCAGATAAAATGTATGAAAACAAACCAAGGCCAGACAGTAAAGCACCAGGATACAGAACAGAAAAGCAGAGTTTCAGCTGAAGCCGAGGGAATAGCTAACCAATGACCAGCACTATTTGAGACCTATCCTATGGGCAAGACCAATCCCTGACGTGATTAATACTCGATTATTCTTACAGACAGGAGCCCAGCATAACTGTCCTCTGAGAGCTCCACCAGGCAGTTAACTAAAACAGTTGTGGAGACCCACAGCCAAACATTAGAAGGAGCCCTGGGAGTTGATAAGCCCTTAAAAGAGTGATCATGAGAGTGATAATGGAACTTTGTTTATTGCCTTGTTTGTTCTTTGACTATTTGTGTTTATTGTTTTGCTTGTTCTTTGACTATTTGCATCTATTGTATTGCTAGTTCCTCAACCTAGATCTGACCTTAATACTCGCATATAATTAAAATGGTATAAAAGGAGAGTGGAAAAAATAAAAAATAAAAAAAAATAGAAAACAAAAAGAGTTGTGGGAAGGATTAAGGGACCTGAAAGGAGCAGAAACTCCACAAGAAGACCAACACAGTTAACTAACCTGGACCCTTGGGGGCTCCCAGAGACTGACCTGCCATCAAAGAGCATACATGGGCTGGACCTACCTCCTAATCATCCACACATATGTAGGAGATTTGCAGTTTTGTCTTCATGCTCAACAACTGAAGCAAGGGTTATCCTTAACTCTGTTGCCTGTCTGAGGTTCCTGTTCCCCTATCTGGGCTGCCTTGTCAGTGAGAGAGAATGTGCAGTGTCCTGCAAGAACTTGGTGTGTCAGGGTGGGTTGGTACCCATGAGAGTACCTCCTCCTTCTCAGAGGAGAAAGAGAGAGGTAAGGGGAAAGTGACTATTCAAGGGGAAGCTGAAAAAGAAAGGAGGGATGTGATCAGGATGTAAAGTGAATAAATAAATAAATAAATAAATAAATAAATAAATAAATAGGGGAAAAAAGAATTTGAAACTCTAGATGGTCTTATGGTTACCTCTTTAACAACTATCCTGTGATCTGTGAAAAAAAACCTCTCATTATGAACACTGAATACACAAAATTTAAGAGTACCCTGGCAATAGGATGGGAGCAGGTGCAGAGACATATACCTAGACATTATGCAGAGAGGGTCTCTAATTTGAAGGTCTTCATTGGGTTCCTCTGCTTGAATCCAGGGAAGCCTGCAGAAGACATGGAAGAAAGATTGTAGGAGTCACAGAGGATGGAGGACAACAGGAGAACATGGTCCACCAAATCAATTAAGTAGGATTCATGTGGGCTCACAGAGACTGAAACAGCACAGAATCTGCATGAATCTCAGCATATATGCAATGACTGTTAGCCTGGTAGTTTTGTAAGACTCATAACAGGGGAACAGGTGTATCTCTAACTCATTTGCCTGCTCTTGAGACTCTTTTCCTCCTATCAGGAGGCATTGTCCAGCCTCAATATGAGGGGTTTTGCCTTGTTTTATTATATCTTGTTTTGTCCATTTGGCTATCATTTCTTGGAAGTCTCCTCTTGTCTGAAGAGGAAACTAAGGGAAAGTGGATCTGGGAGAGAAGGGAGATTAGAATAGCTAGGAGGAGTGAATGGAGAGAAAACTGTTTGAGAGAAGAATCTATTTTTAATTAAGAAATGAAAAAAATGGGAAGCAATAAAAATTGTATTGAAAAAACAATTCAGAATTCCATCAAAATAGGCACACACACACACACACACACACACACACACACACACACTATAATAATAAAAGAAACAGTAAATAAATTTCTGTATATTCTTTAAGAATGAAGAAAGCTGGAAGCTGATAGGGAATTTACAAACTGTTCTATATATCAAAACAGACAAAGATAAACAATTCAAATAATGAGTATTCTAGCCTGTCATGTGTGGTCCCTGATTACTAAATAGCTGGAGAAGTAATTAGTAAATCATATATGATAGCATCAAAATACAGATGGCATACATGGCAGTTTTCCATTGGGATGATCATACAAGCTGACAAAAGTGTGGGATCATTACAGTGACATGCTTAGAACATGATGGCATTTCACACTAATTATGAAGAACTAATTGGTGTCGGATTTGTGATTAAGATCTCACTTTAAAGAAGGAATGTCACTTATACACTTTTTTCCTTGGCAGGCCAGACAGACTAAGGAAGGAAGCTAAACTGGAGATAACAAGTCCCCATCCCACCGCACAAGCCATCAAATTCATCTTCACACATCTCCCTTCAGGTGGACTCAGACGTCAAACATTCTGTTCCTTAATTAGGCAGGATAAAAAAGACATAACATCTGATTTTCTATAAAGGTGTGTGAGTGTTTATGAAATCTTAAGACTGAATTAGATCACTAGTTGAGAGGGAAAGTATAGGAAACAATTTAGGATTGGCACAGGGGAGAGAAAAGTGTTGAGGGAGCTTTCCAGAAGAGTAAGTCACATTCCTGAATGTATGCCCTCCACACAGAATGGCTGTGATACTAGTTCTTTAACCTCCGGATCTATGCAGGGCTATGTGCAGCTCGGGCTACTCGAAAATGAACTGATCTCAGGACTCTGATTTCAAAGTACAGAAAAGGAAATTTGCTTTCAGGACTTCCTTTCCTGTTACTAATGCAGATCCATTCATCTCACAGTGAGAAAAAAAAAAAAACATGCAAATGCGCACATACCTGGCATTCATTTCCTTGTTTTATTTCAACAATTTCAATTTTATCTTAGCATTTCTAAGTTGGTGGAAGAGCACACTGAGCATACCACCGCTCAAGGTATGATGAAATTAGGGAGGTATGTCTATTATTCTATAGCTTCCAAAAGCAAAGCTCAAGGAAATGGAAAAGGAACACATTAAATGACATTTGGAGGCAAGCCACAAGTTCAACCAATACCCATAAAGAAAAACAGGACTCAAGCAAGAAAGATAAGTCAACTGACTGAGTTACAGGTTACCCTGTTGGCTGATGACTGCGGATCTGTGTGTAGTTACAATGGAATATTCCCATTCTTGGCTGTAAATAGCAAAGGAAAACCTGAGAATGCTTCCTATCACATAGTGATTTATCCAGTGGAACCTCACAGGAAACTGCCTTTCACAGATACCCATGGAAGCAAAAAAGAAAACAACTGAGGCATATACCTGACTCCTAGTCTCCAGCCTCACATTGGCCAGGGTTTATCGTATGAATTGGGAATCTTTTAAACCCACAATGAATACTCTCTGATTCCTCAGGGGCCAGCTACTGATGCTGAATATTTTCCCAGCATTCCTGTAGAGTTTATAGGTGAGTAGAGCTCAGTCTGATACCTTAGTTTAGGCTGCAGGAACAAAGGTGGTCAAAGGAAACTAGGAGGCAAGCAGTGGCATGGAAACAATGAGGCAGCCAAATAGCAAAAGTTTTGTGTTGAGCAATGGAGATTCTTTGAGTTACCACATCATACATCCTTCAGAATACCTGCTATTATGCTACAGTATGAGAACTTTTTATTAATAGATTTTTTTCTGAGTGAACAAATACTTTATTTAACTTTCAGACTTGGAAAACCCCATTGTAATCACATATTGGAACCACACATTGGAACCACAATCAAGATTGTACTCCGTTGTCATCTCCTGAGGGCCTGAGGGGATGAGAGATTAGCAAAAGGATGCAGTGTCTGTGCCAAGATGGTATTAAGACTTCAACTGACATTTATTAATGTTCCTCTTCCACCTATTCTGGATCCTTCTTGTTCTTAGGCAACTTCAGGGGTCACCAGCCACTGAAGGAAAGTAATCTAAGAGCTGGGTGCCTTTTCCTGTGCCTATGTGAATCAATAGACTCATCTTTCATTCCCACAGAATCCTTTTCTGTACCAGGAGTTATAGGCCCTCACCATGTATTCTGTTTATTAATAAAAGTGTATTCTTGTCTGAAATAATGCTAGGGGCAATGTAGAAATGAGTAGCCATTCATAAGAAGATCTTACATTTGAAGAAGATGCTATATTTAATTCTCTGAAAGCAAATGTGTTTGTGTCTATATAAAGCCATCCCACTGACGGCTTCATCCTCAGAGTAATACTGAAGGTCTGCTGTTTCCTAATTAGGACCTACTGACTGTCATACTGAAGCAGTTTCAGGTCATATGATCATGTGGGAAATACATGAAACACATTCCAATCCTATAACATGTGCCCTTCTATATAACAAGAAGTTTTCTACTGAGTACAACCAATGTAAGACCTTAGTAGATCAGTACCAGGTCATGAATAATACCTTAGGTCATATAGTCACTGAGCAGTTCATTATCAAGTGCTCAGTCTCCACTAGCACATTAGCAACAATAGTTCAAGCAGACACTTATCACCTACTACTGAGGATATCTCTTTGTTCTGACCACTGTAGGTTTGCCATGAGATTTTCTTGTTAGGACTTCCTAGAAAATTCCCATAATACCCTTATCTACCTTCTCAATCAGACTTTTCAAGAGACACAATAGCTGTTAAGTAAAGAGCTCCCAGTGTTATCCAATAAATCAGTCAAACTGCACTTCGGTGCTTCTTTTAAAGTGTAAAGTGGTCTGTTGATGGGGGATATAGAGTACAGGGAATTCTAATTCATTCTATGGAGAAAATTACTGGATGCCCAGACAAATATACTCTTAAAAAGTCCGTGAGCATTCTCTCCCGACAGTTTGTAGGTAATTCATTGTTTAAATGGTAACTATTTGTTTTGAGCTATTAGTGTGGTGGTGAAAATACATTAGAATAAAGAAAAATCATAAGCCAGGTAAAAAGCAGATATTTTACTGGATTTTGGCTACTCATTTGATTCACTTACAATATGACATTGTTGATATAAACAGACTGCTGTAATGTTTATATATATATATAATTTATTTTTTAATTCTATATTTTATTTACATTTCAGATGCCCTTTCAAATCAGGTATTAATGCAATGTTGGAATACCCAACAGCTTCTCTTTAGACAGAATTTACAAAGTACAGTGTATAATACAACAAAATTTTGTTTCTTCTATGCTTTGAAGTTTCATTTTTCCTATCATTCAATGTTAATTAATTTTTTTACTGTCTACTCCTGTGAATGAAGTGAGTGAAGAATGAATTCTACTCTAATAGGATGATCTAGAAATAAAGACAAGATATAAGATACAGTGTCTATGATTCAGTGACAGATTAACATACATATTATAGGTAAAAGAAGACACTGAAGTTCTGTGGATTTCACATTTCCCATAAAAAAATAGGAACTGATTAGCTAATTGGCAACATTGTTGTGTTCTAACTGGTCATAATAGAAAAGTATTAGAATTCATAGAAACATTTTATATAACATATTATATTATAAAGACTGTAACTTAGTTACTATATTTTCATGCTTTTTCCTCTCACTGTCTTCACACATATCTTTAAACTTTGTTTTCTTATACATACAAAATTCATCTCTTGTTTATAAGGAAGTTGCTTTGAGATAACTGACATAGGTATGAAAGCATTGCTCATCTCAAAAAAAAATGTGTCTACTAGGGAAGCCCATTTCACAACACCCCCACATGCAGGAGTCAATTGGGCCATCAGATTTCTGGGTAGAGGCAAAGTCATTAAGTGGAAAACTATTTTTGTAATACTAAGCTGTGTATAGATCTAAGATATAAGAGTGAGAAACAAGGACAGGCTTAAATCTACAATTAAAGTTTCTCTTTCCTAAAGAACTAGCTATGAAATATAGGTAGGTTTCATGAAACCTGTTGATGCCACTGCAAGATGGCAGGCTGGAGAGTAAAACCAGTACATGCACTAGTGCTATTACTATATATGTTACAGTTAATAATAATGTTACTAGCACTATTCCTCTTCATAGTTACCTTTGTTCCAGCAATGCTTCAAAAAATGCTGTGTTTCAGAAATTGGTCTATGAAGATAGAAAGACAAGCTTAAAGAAGATATATATATATATCTTCTTTAAGCTATATATATATATCCCTTCATTAAGGATTAGCTTGACTCCTAAGTCTGGATAGAATTTATTTTACTGGAAAGAAAGTACTCTTTGATGTGGTCTATTCTATATAGTAGAATTCAGGAGCCAGCTTGGAGTTCTTTCTTTGCTCTTTATGAATAGAAAGATATCTTTCACAGAATCAACAACAGCTTCTTAGAAAATTTTATCTCATAAGAGCAGTAAGGGTATTTGTTTTGGGTTCTAGCCATTTATGAAAGAAATAATTACTTCACCAGATATAATGCTGTATAATTTCCAGAGAGTCATATAAACTACATCAGTCAATGGGTAATGAAAGATGAGTCTTATTTTTTCTCTTTATGTATACCAGACTTGGAAAGATACATACTGGTGGGGGTCCAATGGTTGTAAGTTCTGATCAAAGACTCTGATATAAAATTGTGAAACTATGATGACACAATATGTCCATTGAGTTTTAAAAAAATAAATCAACAGAACACTTTTGTAATTTCATCCATCTCCTTTTCAGAGAGTGAACAAAGACTCATGGATAGATAACATGCCAAAATCAATTCTTATAATAAAAACTAATGCAAACACCCACCCTTTCTGGTTTCAGATGCCATGACTTTCAACCATGTAACAGTTATTTCTGTAGTAGTGGTATTTAATTGTAAGAGGTGATATCACTTTAGAAAGGAACTCAGGGTCCATATTTCCTTAATGTTCTTTTAGATTCTGACAAATGATACATGCGTCAAGATATATTTGCTTATGGAATACAAAATATGTGATATATACAAAACAACAATCACATGAAGAATTTTATATCATAAGTCCATGCATTGACTCTCAATCTAGACGCCCATGAGATCCTAGGGTAAATGAGTTATCTATCTGACTTTGTCACATTCCTTTTGCATCCACTCACCTGTTTAAAGAAGCTGGAACCGAAATTAATATGAGAAAGGTGGCTCCTTTCAAATTCTCTTTCCTACCTGGAGTGAACATTGTACATGTCTGCACTGCAGAAACCTTGATGGCTTAGAGAGAAATGAGAAGGGGAATTTGTTGCTACTCAGCACTGGGTTTCAGTGATGCTTTCATACTGTTGAATCCCCAGTAAAACCTAAGCAGTGCTGACATACTCAGAGACTGGATGCCCAGGAGCTTTTCCTGCCATCTGAAGGAGAATGACCAGAGGCAAGGTAGAGGAATGGAAATCTCTTCAAGAATTAGATTGTCTTCAGTGCCTGACATGGCAATATCAAAAAGAGCTAATGGCCATGCAAAAGTTAAGAGAGATTTTGGCTCCTAGACAAAACCAAATAACTAGAAAGACAAATATTTTGTGAAAATTTCAAGCTAAAGGAGAATGGCAAGCAGTTAAATAGGTATAGTACTAACAGAATTTCAGAGACCAGTGTTCTAGTCTTTGCTGCAGCATAAAGTCGTGGCACTTGTTCTTTCTTTACAAGTCTCTTCACCCCTTCACTTCTTTCATAAGTAGACTTGTGAGCACAACTATTTAACTGATTTTGGATATGTGGATCTTAACACCAAGGGTGTATAAAATAATAAATAAAGCACAAAGCATTTCTTATTCTTTTGAAGGCAGTGAGTGTCAATTGCATAATAGTGCAATTTTATTAGTAAGGTCAATTACACATTTGGTTGTAGAACTATCAGTAGAAACTACATTTGCAGGTGGTTATTATATTATTATATATAAAAAGGCACAGAACACTCCATACACTCGTCACTTATAATTTTATTATAATCCTTGTCCTATAAATTAAGGCATGAACAAAGTTCCCAAAAGACAATATGTTGAACAGATGAGTTCTTAATCAAGAACTCAATCCTTTTTCTCCCCTGTGTCTTTCCATCTCTCGTCTGCTTTCTCTATTTCCCCCTCACTTGCTGCTCTTTCCCTCATCCCCAAATCTATCTTTCTACTGTTTATTTCTCTCCCTGCCAAGAATTTTAAATTCAGCTTGCTTATCAACTTAAAAAGAAAAAAATCAAAATTATATATGCTGGATATTGAAATTATATTTTAAGCATGCTTCAATACCGAATAAACATTTATCTTCATTTATTTGGAACCTTCTAAAATTTTTATATGGCCTGAAATAATTATTAAAAATATCTCAAATTCCAAGTATTTATCAAACCATATCAGTGATCACATGTCCTACTTACAGATCCTTTTTATCTTATTCTCACAAAACAGGACTTTTTATCAGTATCTTCTAAATTCTTCTCATACATTTTCTTTGCATATTACCCAACATAGGTCAGAGATACTGAGACAGGGGCTCTGAAATGGAGATTTGCATAAAGAAACTTTAGTGAAGAGGCTGCCCAGGAGTCAACAGCTCTGGGAGAAAGCAGGGCTCAGCAAAGGGAGACTTTGGTTGCAGTATTTGCTTCTATGTGGTCACAGAAAAGCACACAAAGAGGTCAAATGTTTTGATAGCCTTTACTATGTCGAACATTTGCAAATGGGACTGTGCTTTTGCTCATGTTCCTATCTCCATTAATTACTGGATACAGGATCTGGGTTTAGGGTCTTGTCTGGGAGTCGACTTAGAGATGAAGAATTGTCCTGTGAACATCTGCTATCAACACTGGAAGCATCTGGAAAATGAATGCTTCTTTCCTAACAGTCAGGAACAAAAATGAGTAAAAATGGAGGTGTCCACTATATCAGCTTATATAGAATATGGCATACTACGCCTTGTAGGTCACACCCTACATACCAGGAACTAGAAATCATGTCTTAAGTAGTTATCAAATTCCTCCTGGCCATTATTTCACATACGAAAACCACCTAGCAATTTAACCTATTGAATTCATTTCATGTTCTTTTACAAAACTTCCCCATAGAGACACATTAATGAGGTGCGACACAGTGGCAATCTCTGTTTTCTATAGGAAAAAAAATGAGAAATACATCTTGATAATTATATTTGGTCACTGATATAATTAATTTAGAAGCTGAAATTAAGAAACCCTGTCCCAGGACTCTCATGGCAATTGTCTAAAAAAAAAAATAAAACAATTCACCCAATTAACCCCATATATCTAAGAGGATGATAACTTTCCCCCTTAACTCTGCTACAAAATCTCTGCTTCTGGTTCTTTCAGAGGCATCTCTTCTTGCTGTGTTTCTAGACTTCTTTCCGGCAACTAATGACAGGCAAGAATCAGACCTTTAAACTGAGATTTAAAACAGCTTGGGCCCACTGCCCAGGGTTCCTGGTGTGGACGAAACTGAATCATCTTCCAAGAATTTTTAAAACAACTAGTATGAGAAAAATGTCCTGAGATACAATTTGTAAAATCACTTTCAGGAGGCATGTGACAGTCATCAAATCAGGTGAAATCATAAAGAAGACATATTAAACGACGATTCCTTAAACTCTCACTTGCATGACAACATTTTTATATTGTCCCACGCCCTAAATCTTAGCTTTAGCCTGGAAAGTCACATGTGATGAAGCCTATTTCCAGGAAAACTTGGCAAACACCCTGATGCCTGGACGAGATGTGTATGTGAATCTGTTCATGTTATACAGATGTGACCTCTTACTAGGGATTCCCCTTCACTTCCAGTTTTAAGGATCCCAGAAGACTGTCACAGAAAGAGAGCCTGGTTTTAACATCTGCAAAACTTAATCTAAGTTCTATAGACTACCTTCATTTCCTTTGGATTTTTGATGAATGAGAAAGCACACACATAACCACACACACACACACAACCACACACACACACACACACACACACACACACACACACACACATTCTCTCTCTCTCTCTCTCTCTCTCTCTCTCTCTCTCTCTCTCTCTCTCTCATCATCATCATCATCATCATCATCATCATCATCAATTACCACTCATATCCAGGCTTTACTCCTTTCATCTTGGTTGCCTACCATAAAATGAATGGTTTGACTCTATTGTTGAAGATACCACACATTTTGGTTGTATTACAGAGATAAATCAACCTCAAGTGACTGGTGTTTTCTACGTTGCCATCAAGATTTCATAGAGTCAGAGATACTATGCAAGTCACTGGGGTGATTACCTTAGCAAGAAAACCCTCCTGTTTCTCCCTGTAATCAAGTTCCTTAGAAATCGTCAATCTAATTTTCATTGATATTAAAACATTTTTTGTTTGTTTGTAATGCTACATAAGTGAAATATCGTGGTCTGAACTTTTGTGTCTGTTTTTATGCTAATTTAGTTATTATTTTGATTTTAGATCATTTTGAATATATTTTTATATTGTTTATTTTTAGTAGGCATTCATGTGTTCATCTGTCCTGTGTGATATCCCTGTAATAACTCTGTTTAATGATGGCATGCTTCTGAACTATTTTACTTTTGGGTGATTATTAATAAGCACCCCTGCATAGTCCTCTGTGTGACTTTGGGGAGTATGCATACATTCCAGCATAACTTTACACAGACTAAAACTTTGAGGCCCCTGAGAGTGAGCACTAACAATTTTCTTGGTGTGACCACACAGCTTCCAACGCAGCTGTAATAATTTGTAGTCACACTAACATTACATGAGGGGGTCTGTTACTGCTTTACTAACACTTAACATTGTCAGGCGAAAATAATTTTGAAGACTTTTTATAATCGAGGGTAGTAGCTTGGCATGATATTAATTAGCATTTCACTAATGATAAATATTGTCAACACCTTTTCTTATGCTTTTTGCTCTCCTGGAAAACATTCTCTGTGAAAGGCTTTCTGAGTTCTTTTGACACTTGTGTAAGCTATGCTTCTTATATTTGCATAATTAATCTTTAGAAAGTATTTTCTATATGGGATACAAGTTCCTTGTCAAGTATGTGATTGGACTAGTTCCCCTGTTGTTTAAACTGCAGCACATCCTGATGTCTCTTCTGCTACTAATTATGTGTATGTGCAATAGAGCTTGAAAAACAGTGCTTTATCTGAGAACATGAGGGGTTTTATATTTACTTCTACAGGTTTTGAAGTTAGATTAGGTCCATACATGTTCTGAGTTAATTCTGCTGTATGCTAGGTAGAAAGTGTTAGGTGATTATGCAAATTTATACAATTAATCTTTGGTCACTTGTCAGGATTACTTCTATTTTCCTATAACACAACTGTGACTCCTTTTGCTAAATTAACAAAAATGCCAAGTCTATTTATAGGTATTTCATTGGGTTTTTTTCTCTTTGACAATTTTTGCTTATGCTTGTGGCAAAACCATTGTTTTAAATTAATTGGCTGCTTGTATTTTAGAAGTATTAACATTCATTTCCAACATTATTTTTTTTTTTACATTCTTTCCTATTTTTCCTATTTTTGAACTTTGGCATATCTGTAAAAATGTTTAAGATCTGTAACCAGAATTATGTAAATCTATAATCATATATATTTTGTAAATCATTTATTTTGTAAATAAATTTAGGAAGAAATGACATTGTAAAATAATAAGGCTTCTAGACTGTAACTGCAATGTATCTCTTAATATGTTTTAAATGTTTTCCCATAACATCACTTACAGTAAAAGATGACCTTTTAAAATTAAGTATAAAGTTAGATATTTTTGCTGAATTTTTAATAATGAAATGTCTTTATTATTTATTATTACCTAAGCTTTGCTAGCAGACAGAAATATAATTGAATTTTATATGTTACTTTATAGCTCCCAATATACAAGCATTTAAATGTTACACTCAGTTTCTACTTGTAGTATTCTTCAAAATATCTCATATCTAGAATAAAACTATTTACATAGTATGGAAGTTATTTCTTTCATGTAGTTTAATATAATTTTATGTGTAATATTATTAAAATAATTAAGCATATGCAATATTACAAGAAATCTGTTTATCATACCTCACTTTTGGGGTACTTATTTCATTACTTAAAACTCTGTGGATATTCACTTTACTGTGGTTATTATTACTGGTGATAAAGTTTGAAAATGACTTTAATGAATCATTATATAACTTTTACCTTTTGAATATGTTAATTTGTGGTCTATTTCCAAATGTTAATGGACAACTCATTCTTGAAACCAACTCAATGTGTTCATTGATATTATTATTTTAAATATATATCTAGATTTTATTTCTGTATACTTATTAGATTTTCTTGCATGTATGTCCATAAGATTTTGATCAATAACTTATTTTTTTTCCTACATTTTTTGTATTTGGGTTACATTGGGCCCATAAGAATATTGGCATGCATTTCTTATTTTTCTGTTCTTTGGAAAAACTTAAGATCGGGCATTTTGTCAATATTTTCTAGAACTTACCAATAAGTATACTAAGATATCTGAAAGTTATATAACTTTCATAATCTGAATTCATCAATATAATTTAGTTTTGCTATTTTATTTTGTTTTAGTATCAGTTCCAAATGTATTATTGTAGTGATTTCTCTGACTAATGCATTTTGAATATACAGGATGTGTGTCAATATGATTTTTAATTTTTGGTACAGATATTTTGTGGCTTTCTCTCTTGATAAAAGTCAAAGATGTATTAAATTATCTAGGTTTTATTAATTATTTTTAGAACTGAAATTTTATATTATGGTTAGCCTCTGTGGTAGCTCAGCAAGTAAAAGTGATTGTTACCTGGCGATCTAATTTTGGTCTACCTGGTGACCATAGAGATCAAGTAATTTGTCCATCTGGTGTCCACTTAAGTACCTTAGCAGGCAACACTCCCCAATAATCACATAAATAAAATAAAAGTTTTTAAAAGTCTCACCGACATAAAAAAACATGCGTAGAACAAAGATGATCCCATTAACCAAAGTGAAAGCGGGTAAGTCCCCAAGGATTCAATCCAACACCAAGAACTACAGTCAACTAAGAAATAGTCTTCTCTAGAGAAGAATACACCAACTGGTTATCCAATTCCAAATGACCAGCTCCAAAAACATAAGTACAAGTAACATTATACAAACTGAGCAAGTTATATTTAGAAATATATATATATATATACCATTAATAGAAAAAATGGCATGAATCTGAAAGAGTAAGAAGGTACATATGTGAGGATTTGGAGGGAGAAAAGGGAAGAGAGAATTGTAATTTTAATATAATATCAGAAATAAAAGAAAATATGGAATTACAGAATCATAAACAGTTATAAAATTTAATAAGAGAGACAGACCTTAGATATTGTACTCAGGATCCCCCACTGATGGCATTGTTGCCTTTCTGAATTAGTTTTACAAGATCATTCCAAAGTCCTTTGCCCAGAGGCATTTTCTAGCCACTGGCTTTTGATTTGAGCAATTGTTTTTTGATGTTCTCACTGACTGCCTTTGTATTTCCCTGATGAGTTTGATCTTTTATTTTTTTATTTTTTTAGGCTGTACTCATTTCTATAATGGTTCTTAGTGTACAGATCGGGCTCATAAAAGTTATTCAGATGTGGTCAATGCATGATGTAGCCCCACATTCCACTTCATTCAAGTCTTTCACAAACCCTTCTGGGACAAGAGCATCTGATGTGGATTTGCATGCAGTGTGCTTTAAAGACTTTCCCTCTGTATTGTGTTTGTTCAATTAGAGTGGACTTATTTTCTTTGATATGTTTTATGTATTGGGTTACACATAAACACTGTTTTTAAAATGAGGCATTGGGATTATTGCTAAAGCCAATTTTATTGATTAGTTAGCTCTGAAAATAAATATTTTGTTTTTCTCCAGCCACATAACAAAACATCTCCAATATGTGGCTTCAAACTACAGTTATTACTTCATTATGATACTTGTTTCCAGGACTTAACAGGGATCAGCTACTAGGTCCTTCAAATATCTTACATAATAGCAGTCAAAATTGACAGATGCCAGGACTATTTGAGTCCTTGTTCACTTACATATGTAAAGGTAGACATCTGAGAGCCAAGGAATGTCATGGACACATTTTTATATTTTTCACCTGGAAAACGTTGGTCTATGCCATGAATGCATCCCTCAGTGATGGTTTAATTGTCAACTTAATCTAGACTCACAGAAGGCTTCAATAAAGGTATATCTAGATCAGGTCTAACTGTGGGCATGTCTCAGGAGAGAGGGTCTTGATTATGTTAGTTGATGTGAAACACTCCAACCTCCAAGTTGGCTGCACCATTCTCTGGTTTGGCGTCGTGAGCTATTTAAGAGTAAAGAAAGTAAACTGAACCCAAGCATGCATTAATTCATTTCTGCCTTCTCTTGACTGTGGCTGTGCTAGAAGTAGCTAAATAAATCAAACTACTTGAAATTTCTTGCTATCCTGAATTGTACCCTAGAACTGTGAGTTAAAATAAATCCTTTCTCCTTAAATTATTTTTGTTGTTAGATTATTTTTATTAGCACAAAAGTAAAACATCCTCCAACAGAAACTGAAGGAGGGGCCATCTGGAGACCATTCTACCTGGGTATCCATCCCATGTGCTGTCATTAAAGGTAGATGCTGATGTGGATGTCAGGAAGTGCATGCTGACAAGAGCCTGATATAGCTGTCTCTTTGGATGTCTGCCAGAGTCTGACATATTCAGAGAGGGATGCTCACAGCTAACCATTGATCTGATCAAGGGGTTCCCAATGGAGGAGTTAGAGAGAAGACTGAAGGAGCTGAAAGGGTTTGTGGCCCCATGAGGAGAGCAACAATACCAACCAACCAGAGCTCCCAGGGTCTAAACCACCAGCCTGGGAGCACATAGGGAGGGACCCATGCCTCCAGCTCATGTAGGGGAGGACGCCCTTGTTGGACATAGGTGGGAGAGGAGATCTTGGTCTCATGAAGGCTGGACACCGAGTGTGGGGGAATTCGAGGGTGGAGATGTGGGAGTGGGGGGATAGGTGGGAGCACATTCTCAAAGAAGCAGGAGGAGGGGAGATGGAATAGGAGGTTCCTGGACGGGGGTTGTGGCAATGCGGTAAGGGGAGAAAATCTGAAATGTAAATATAATATTCAATAAAAAAAATCCTCCAAAACAACATGTTACAAACTTAGCTCTCAGTTTGTAAGTGTTGGGAGTTGAAGTGCTGAGCGAACAAAGACTCAATCCTGCCCAGTAAATCAATGATACTTCCATGGGAGTAAAGTCTTGATTGTGGGAGTTTCCTTACAGAGCATATTCTTTACAAAAGGCTGAGTTAGAGCCTTCTCTCCATCCCACTTGCCTCCTCTCTCCCCGCAATCCTTGATCTCACTCGTGTCCTTTTCTTTATGTTTTCTCATTCCTCATCCTTATCATGGCTTTCTCCATTTAACCTCGCTTGCCTTCTGGCTTCCTGACCTAGAAGAGTACAGCATGACTCTTACATAACCGTGGGAGTTACCTTGCAGAAAGAGTATTCCTTATAAAAGAGTGAGTTAGAGTCTTCTCCCTCTTTCTCGCCCCCACCTCATAGGTTTTGATTTATATCCTACTCAGTGTCTCGTATTCTGTTATAACAGCATCAGAGGAGCTAAATGGGTTATTGTATATTCTTTCCATCATCAGACTTCAGAGAAACTTGTTACATAGATTCCTGTCAGAATAGATTGTCAGAATCTTGCCTCTCTACCCATTCTTCAGAAGTGATATAATGCCATTGTAACTATTACTGAGGGAAGTTCTTGCAAATGCTATCCACAGTCAAGGTATATGGCAGAGAAACTGAAAGAGATATAGCAATCAGTATAATAGTACTGATATAGGCACTAAAATCATGAGGGTCTCACTCACAAATGACTTTATTAAGTAATTATATAAATACTGTTATATCAGGGATTTGGATTTCAACATATAAAGTTTGGGGAGATATCCTCTATAATAAAACTTGACAAAGTTATAGCAAGTTTTAACAATGAATACTGTTTGTCTCAAAATAGAGCAAGTCTGAATTGTAATTTATCTTAGAGAATATTTTATAGTTATTGAATATATGTATCTTCATCAGGCAGTATATTCTTATGAAGTGATGTCTATCTATTTGCACATAAACATAACATATGTTGTACCTAGAACATAAATTGTACCTTTATCAATACCATTACTTTTCATCAATTATAGTCAAACCATGTGGGATTTTAATAACTTTATATTGTGGTCGGTCATTGTTTTAATTCACATTTTCTGGTTACTTTGAACTCATAATCATAGCTTCATTCTTGTACTATTTAGTCTATATTCTACCTTCCCTCATATTATCTCAGACTACAAGTTCCATTACCAGACTTCAAAAAATTCAAGTTCTCAGACGTCCAATTTATTGTACAGTGTTAACGCTTTGAGTAAGCTGTCGATCTAACCGGCATGACAATGAATTAGAGGCATGTTTTTCATATTCCAACATTCCCCTTATATGTGATGTCAATCCATTTCTTTTTGATAACCAGGACTGGTTGCCTCATCCTTTGCAATTATACCATCTAAGCATCTTACTTTAACACAACAAAAAATTGAAACATTAAAATAACTTAATCACTTCTACTTTGTAAAGCAGTGATTGGCCACAGAGCAATAGTTCATCAGAAACATCAACCTTTAAAATATATTAACTAGAGAAAAAAAGAGTCAAGCATTGTGATAGAGTTAGAAAAGCAATGAACTGAATATTTCTGAAATTTATATGTAAGTGCAAGAATAGATAGCAAAGAAATCTTTGCATACAATGGCTAGAAAGTAGATTTTGGAGAATTTATATATTACTTAGTCGGTATTGATGAAAATTGTGGATTCTCTAGTCTCCTCCTACCTGAAATGTAGCAAGTAATTTATCAATATTGTTGTGTTCATTTCCTCCATGTAAAAGTTATTAATAGTGTCAACTTTATTGTAGATGAGATTAAGTTGAATATTTAAAAAGTATCTACCGTATTATCAGCTATATAAATCTATCAACACCTATTCATATATTTATTATCTTATTATCATCACTCTTACTATTATTACCATAGTATCATATTATCATCTTACTATTGGTGGAGATCCTTTTCTGAGGAATGAAGGATAATAAGAGTAATTAATATTAATAAGATAATATCAGTTTTAACATCTTATAGTTTCAGCATCAAATTATCGATTCTGTGACCATGGACATATTATTTAACATTTCTGAAGTTCACTTTTCTCAAGTGAAAAATAAAGATGTAACTACCAACTACATATGATACCAATCATAATGGCTGAAATCATAAGAAATAACACATCAAAGATCCTATTTTACTGGTATTTGACAATGTAAAACTTGTACATTTATTGAAAAATGTTTAGATAAATTTCAGCTATTGCTTTAAAATTATTGTTAGAATTAGGTCTTTCTCTGATGAAAAGATCAATATAATCATGATTTTGTAATAAATCACAGGAAGGTCTGCTCTAAATATCCATCCTCACTTTGTAAAAGGCTATGAAGAATAAATGATATGGGAGACAAAATTTATATTTGTAGGAGATAGGTTTTTCTCCATTTAGTGAGAATCAGCTATAACAAAAGGAGACGGCTCTCTCTCTCTCTCTCTCTCTCTCTCTCTCTCTCTGTCTCTCTCTGTCTCTCTCTCTGTGTCTCTCTGTGTCTCTCTGTGTCTCTCTCTCTGTCTCTCTCTGTCTCTCTCTCTGTGTCTCTCTGTCTTTCTCTGTGTCTCTCTGTGTCTCTGTGTCTCTCTGTCTCTCTGTCTCTGTCTCGGTCTCTCTCTCTGTCTCGGTCTCTCTCTCTGTCTCTCTCTCTCTCTGTCTCTCTCTCTCTCTCTCTCTCTCTCTCTCTCTCTCTCTCTCTCCTTCTCAAGGCAGGTCTCTAGGCAGTTCTCTCTTACTATTCTAAAACCTTTCTCTGGATAACTGCTAGCAAACATTCTTAAAGAGCTGTGTCAGCTCTCTAAGTAATTCTTGGGATTTCTGACCAAGATCAGAAATTCTTTTAGAAAAAAATTCTTGAAGAGCTGTTTTTGTTCTCCAGAGATCTCCAGAGAAAGCAGATCAGAGAAAGAAAGAAAGCAGAACAGAGAGAAAGCAGGCTGGAAAACTGTCTCCAGCAGAACATAGGGCGCCAACTTGGACCTATGACGTGTCGTTGAGTTACTTGTTTTTGCTGCTCCCAGACACCCCTTCTCCAAGCCCCAGTCTGGTCATGGCAGGTGGCATCTGAACAGGGACCGAGACAAGGGTTGGTAAGTATATTGGGCAAGTTTGGTTTGGGACAGATTTCAGTCAACGTTGTGAACCCCCTGTGTGAGATAAAGCTGGGGTAAAAGGATGAAGATTTCGTAAATTCAAAACGCAGAAAAATGCATATTAAGGTTTTGAAACAAGCAGCCAGTAAGAAAGATGTCAAGATGTACACAAGGCTTTTGCAGGAATTCTATGCTCATACAAAAAGTTAGCCCGTGGTTCCCTGAAGAAGGGTCATTGAGGCTTGATACATAGTGTGAGGTCAGTAAAGACCTTTATAAGTGGGTTCAGACACACAAAAATGAAGAAATATCTAAGCATGCTCTCCTCTTATTGAACACGATTAAGCAAACCTTAAAAAAAATAATTGCTGTTCTGCCTCACTCTAGTTCAGTCTCAGTCAAATAGGCTTCAGAAAAGTTAACTCGTTCTGATTTGATTAATTTGGGGGAAACCAAGCCTTTACTAAGGTAAAAAGTATCAGCCCTTTCAATACTGAAATCTTAAAGGCAAATTTTTTCTTCTGATATTCTCTCAGTTACTACTACTTCCAAGGACCAGCCTTTGCTTAGAGGGGGCTTCTGAGGAAGAGAATGGCATAAACAAATGACTTGTAGTCAAATCGTGGATCCCAGCTGACAGCCTGTGTTCTGCAGGAGACAGCTTTCTAGCCTGCTTTCTCTTGATTCTGCGATTCTGCATCCTTCCTTCCTTCCTTTCTTTCTTTCTTTCTTTCTTTCTTTCTTTTTTTCTTTCTGACTAGGTGACTCATTAATGCAAGCTGCCTTTAGCTGTTTCTTTAGCTTCATGAAGCCCCTTGTAATTCCTATTTGCATCTTTACGTTTTGCATAGTTGAGAAATTATATATATTTTTAACTCAAGTTTTTAGACAGTCATACTGGCTGTCCAGCAGGTCTCAGCATTTACCTTTTTGCTGAAACATTAACTATACCTTCGCCTCCTGGACTCAGGCTGCCTCAGAATATCATGGAATCACTAAAGTTAATAGGGAATGTGAAAATACATATATTATTATGCAAACAACCCCATGTCAGCCATCAACACTCTTGGAGGCCTGCATTCACTGGCCCTGTCCCACCAAGGCTATGGGCCTAAAATTGAACCAGTTATTGGTTAGCTAATCCCACAGAATTCTGTGCCATCATTAGCCTAGCATATCTTACAGGCAGGACAAATTGTAGGTTGAAGGTTTTGTGGCTGGGCTGATGCTCCAGTCCTACTATTATGAGCTTAGCTTGGTTGTAGAAGATAGCCATTTGGGCTCCATATTTCCCTTTACTAGGAGTCTTCCCTATGGTTACCCTCATAGAGTCCAGGGAGATTCCATTATAGTAGATTTCCACATTGCCCCTGAAATGGCCCTTATTTCCAGTTGTCTCTCCCAGAATTCTTTCTCTAACCCAGATCCCTCCTGTTCCCATCTACACCAGCCCCCAGTCCACCTGCAAAATCTATTCTATTTCCCCCTTCCCAGGCACATCTATGCATACCCCTTTGGCCTTCCTTGCTACTTTGCTATTTTGGGTCTGTGAATTGTAGCATGGTTACCCTTTACTTATCAGCTTATATCCACTTATAAGTGAGTACATACCATGCTATAAACATAGTTGAGCAAGTATCCTTGTAATAGCATGGAATGTCTTTGGGTATATCTTCAGGAGTTGTATGGCTAGGTCTTGAGATAAATCAATTTCCAATTTTCTGATGAATCACTATATTGAATTTCAAAGCAGCTGTATAAGTTTATACTTATAGCATCAAACTACTAAAATAATACTTGCCTATCCTTTGGCTGTGCCGGGTCTACCACACATAGCCAAATGCATATAAACATCATTAAAAATAAAACAAATTATATAAAAAAATCATTCTCATTTTATATCCCCCAAGGTCTACAAAACTTTCTGGTATTCTCGTTCATTTCTTTTGCTTACCACAGGAAAACAGCAGTATATAAATAGCCCTAGCCCTAGTGTAGATGACTCCTGGGTCTTATTATTCTAAACAAAAGACATACATTTATATATAGGCCTCAAATTATCTGCAATGAAGGTAAGTAATAGTTTGTGTTTCAAACAAGGAAAAGGAAGTTACATATCTTTTAGTCTTGAAAAGGAATATGAGCTCAAGAACTCAATTGTAGACCAGGCTGTCTTCAAACTCAGACATCTGCCTCCCTCTGCCTAATGAGTGTTGGAATTAAAGGTGTGCTCTACCAGAATTTAAGGTTTTGACAACGTGTTTCCAATATAAATTTCATGAAGAGCGTGTTACAGGAGTTTTTTGTAAAAGTTGACCTCATGACACGACAGGAGGAAGAATTGTCATTCCCATTGTCATATGCTTGTCATCCCCCCCAGATGTGCTGTTGACTATGTCTAAAGCAAATGGTGAATCTGAACTGAATGGTATAGTGTAGCGAAAACACAGTTCCAACAAAGGAAACTGAAGTTTGGAACTTCTTGAATTAAAAGAAGCAAGAGCACTCTGTAGAAATCGACAAAACATCAAGTGTACCACAATGTTAATACGTTAATTAGAAAAGAAATAAATTCCTAGGGGAAAAAAAAAAGAACAAAAGACAACCAAAATGGAGAATGGTTACCATGTTGCCTGAAGCATTGGCTGCCAATGAATTTACAGTTGATTCATTCAGAGGCTTTTTTTTCAACATGGGCCAAGGAACAGGACATGTGGAAATGTTCACAATAGACAATGCTGAGCCTTCAAAGAGCTGTGTGCACAGGAAAAGAAACAGGAAAAAAGGATCTGTTACCTGCTTCAGCAGATAATGAGTATATTGAGATAAAAAGGAATAAATAGTTTAGTATAAGAAATAAAATTCTAGGTGACAATGCTCAACACTGAAATTCCTATGGCATGCAGCATCTGAGGCTGGAATATAAAATGCCCGTTTAGACAGGGTGATGGAAAAAAGTAGATGAAAACAACTCTAGAACATGTTGAATTCACTAAAGAAAGTTTTACTTAAACAAAAACATTAATGGTTACTTCTTATGGGTTTGTACCCTAAAGAAATAAAACTCAGCTATACTACTCTTGGGCATATACCCAAAAGACGCCACCATACCACAAGGACAAGTGCTCCACTATGTTCTTAGCAGCCTTATTCGTAATAGCCAAAAGCTAGAAACAACCCAGATGTCTCTCAACCAAAAAAAAAAATGGATACAGAAAGTATGATTCGTTTACACATGGAATACTATTCAGCTATTAAAGATGAGGACATCATGAATTTTGGAGAGAAATGGGTGGAACTAGAAAATATCATTCTGAGTGAGGTAACCCAGACCCAATGGGCATGCACAGTGCATGTACTCACTGATAAGTGAATATTACCTAAAAAGTACACAATACAACTTAAAGATCTTATAAACTTTAGCAGCCCGAGTGAGGATGCTTCAATTTCACTTAGATGGGAAAGCAAAATAATCACAGGAGACAGAGGGAGGAGGGGCCCTAGCAGGAACAGAGAAGGAAGAGGGGAAGCGGGGACAGGATCAGGTATGGGGCAAGAATTTATGCTGATTAGCCAATTGAGTTAAGAATGATAATACCTATTGTAGAAGTTTCCTAAAACAAATACATATACATGTAGAAGGAGTTTAGATGGAGTTATTTCATAAAAAAGTGAGAATGCCTCTTCAAGATCTTGGCTAGTTAAGTTCAACAGACTCCCCCAAAAGACCTTAAGTTTATATATGTTATTTTTGATTGTTTAAATTGCTCAAAGGTTTTAAATCAATATCAAGGTGCTTATAATCACTGGGGATGAAATGCAGGGCTGAACTGATGGGTAACCCAGACTTAAGAGGGATGGAGCTTGGATAGATCATGCTTAGAATCTCTGCTTCATGATGGAGACCTGAAATTCTACTTTCCAATGATTTGTTTCATTACTAATGAGTCTTCATGTTTTAAAGATATTGATAATTTTTTATCTTAAATGCTAAAGATAATAAGAGCCAATGTAAGAGGAAGCTAGAAATCTATTTGTTTAATATCAGTTTGGAGGGGATAATGGTTTAAGAAAAGTAATTGATACAGTGAAAATATTCTTTTTAAAAAATATAAAAATATTTTTGTAAGTTTTGCCATCAGCAAATGAAATCAATATAGTCCAAAATCTTACTTTATCTACTAAAACACTGTGAGAGTTTTTTAATGTTGTATTGAGATGAGAAAGAAAGGTAGAAGTGTGACAGAAATTTGTTGATTTGGAGGTGTCAGTGATCAGTTTCATGTATCCTTTAGCTGTCAATCACAGGTTCCTTTACGAAACTATTGAAAACTTTGGGATATGTCAGAGTAAAGTGTAAACATATTACTTACTACTTACCACTACACAACTATAGAATTCTCTTTACAAGTCAAAGTGTTCACAGACTGTACACTCCTTCACAAATGAAAAACATCCACAGACCTCCTAGAGAACTGAAAGTCTGTGAAGGGATAGCCTAGATATTTTCAAAGCAAAAAAATCACACACACAATATATGAGATGCCTTAAACCATGAACTTGCCATTTCCTTAAAATAGGGTAAGATATTCTCTGTGTGTGACTAAGTTCACACACACACACTTGCACATTGGTAACATTAAGTACGCATTTGTCACAGTGTGGACCATGCAAAGGCACAGTAAACTCCTAACAAGAGGGCAGAGGCAGTTTTCAAAATAAGGAGATGTTGGGCCAAGTCCTGTGGAATGAGCTCAGGGGTCAAGATGTCTCTCTGGACTTAAGTTTCTCAATTTTGAAACTTCAAGAGCAGAAATTCTGTGAGGTTTTTTTCCCAGTCATTTTATCACTTTACGGAGCTCAGATGATCTCATAAGTCCTTCTACCCTCTGGCAACTCATGGTCCCATTCTTTATCATCATTCCTCTTCTGCTTTAAAGGTTCTCTCAAAATATATACAATGTGACAAGAAAGAGGAGTGAGAGGAAAGCCAGAGAATATCTTACCCTATTTTAAGGAAAGGGCAAGTTCATGGTTTGAGGCATCTCATATACTGTTAGAAAAACTGAAATTTTGAAATAGGTTTTTAAAAATGTTCTTGTCTCTACTAAATGCTTAAATATTTTGACAATAAAGAAGGGAAGTGTGTCATTCACACTGCTGACACTATGGGCAGGGCCATTAAAAAGGGACCATGCAGGAAAAGAAAAGCATTTCTCAGAAAACAGCATATCTTACATTTCACTTGTGAGAATGTTTTGTTTTTGTTTAGGAGTCCTAGAAACTGCAAATGAGCAAGCTGTATTGGGTCATCGAACCATCTCTCCAGGGAGCTCAGGAGTTACAGCAACAGATTCATTCAGTTCTTCTCAGTTTCGTTATGGAGACTCCAAAGGGGGTTTTAATCACACTTTGGACAATAATTCGATCCTCCGAGTCAGTGTTGTGTGAATGTGGCACTGATGTTGTGTGGACGAGAGCAAAGAACTTCTGACAAAAACATCCTTCGCAGCAGTGAGGACAGGAAACTCCAGATCTTCATGCTACTCATAGATGTTAAAATTGACTGAACACAGGAGGATTATATTTCTCATAGCTGATTTCACAGCCAGTGACATGTATCCTGAGTAGATGTATTAGCCTGGAGGTGTCTGATGACAAAGTCCTGAACTCTTAACACTACTTCTGTGTATCTGGCATAAAAATGTACTAAGGAATTGTCAGCAAATTAAGGAAAGATTTTCATCAGCTGTTCCTTAGCCATCAGTGATTACCATGGACTTTAGGTATAAAGAAAGCTTGTCTGGAGATAGATGGATAACAGAATGGAGGTTTCAGACACTCAGTGACTAAGTTCATATGTCTCTTGAGTTGTTTGCTTGTTTGTTTGGTTTTGCCCTAAGAATGATATTTAAATTTATATATCCGTTTTAATGTTCACATCTCTGAAATGTACATTTGAGTGCTTTGGCTTTCGAAAAGTATTCATAAAGGGTTTTTATGTAGATATACAGGAAAGCAAAATCTATATAGCATTTAGCATGCAGTTCAATATTAATTATACTGATGCTTACAGGCAATTTTACTTTTTAAGATTTCTCTCAGTGCAGGTGTGTATTTAATATTTATCTCATGCTCTATTTATAGGTTTTGTTTTTTCTGTGACTTAAATGCAAGTTATTGACATGATTTTCAGACACATAGAATTTTGAACCATGCCCACTGATGCTAATACAGTTTTTGCTTTTAATATTATGATTTATCATTCTATATCCTAAACCTAATACCGTTTTTTTGAAATTTCTACACCCTATATTTATTTTTCTGGACCCCAAATCTCTAGACTCTTTACAACAATAAATAATAATGAATAATAATAATAAACCTCTGAGAAAGTTATCATGAATTAACATATAAAATTATGTACTTCTACCTAAAGCTTGAGCACATATTTTACATATATGAGTCTAGTATTTGTTATAGTCTCAGAAGAAAAGGAAGCAGAAAAATGACGTGTTTTCTTTGGAATGTCTGGTAAAGTATAGGATGGATGCTACGTGGAAAGCATGGCTCTTGTCATTCCTTCTAAGTACAAAGAACTGTTTCTTTGATTAGTTTATTTCTTACTTTTCAGCAATTTCATAGGTTAGGAAGTTATTTGCATCAGTTAGTGTACATTAAAAAGGCTCTTAACAGTTAGAATTGTGAAATCACATGTCATATGTAATCAAGTTTTTTAATGACTATTAGTGCTTTACATTTATGTCTGATAGAATATAGAAATGAAGAACAATAAAATCCTCACAGTCTCAGTAGTCAATGACAATTTTAGACTATTACATTTGATTCTGATGTTTTCTTCTGTGAGCAGTAACATTTGATCTATTTGAGACTTGGTTCCTTTCACATACATGTTATAAGAAGAAGAACACTGCTTTACCAGAAGATACTTCCTCAGACCCACACATCACTCACAATACTCTTGTTATTACATAGGTTGTCAGACAATTTAATAGTGATAGCAGCTTGTTCAGTAGGTGTGTTCGTCACATCTACTGACCCACTCTCTTAATTACACTTATACTGCTTCGGTTTATTATACATATAAATAATTCCATTCTGAACCTGTTCATTTCAATAAATGGCTATTGAACATTGAACATATCCGGTCAAGGATTTGGCATTGAAGAAGCAACACAGAATAAATGATAACCTGGCCTTTAAGGTCATTGCAACCACTTAGAAAAGATCAGCAGGAAAGTCGATGAATGCAGTTTTTTGAGTAACTCCGAGTCTCTGCGGCTTTACTGTTGTTCTGCTTGTTGTTTGTTTTGTATATTGTTTAACTTACTTAGGAAACAAAGAGGAGTAAGAATGCATCAGTTGCAGAACGCTAGAACTGAGGTTGAAACCTCAGCAGATTTCAAGTTTAAAAACTGGTGGAGACAAGTTTTTGTTTTCCTTCCCCCGCTAAGAGTAGAAGAACCTGCAAATGCATTGGCCAACTTAATATTCCAGGACAAAAAGCTACAATTGGAAAAATAATATCTGCCAGGTGCTTCACTTGCTACTTCATTGTCTACAGTTACTTTAAACCCGTCATCTCTTCTGTAACAAACACTACTAGAAATCTCTCTATTTTAGACATGTAAACTAAATGAAATGTATGCCTTTTTGGAAACATGCACAATGGATATACAATAGAAACTGGATGTGGGCCACACAGTCTGATTACAGAGACGAGTTGCCTTCACTGCTTCATATAAGTGCTTTCATATGAGGCTCAGAGGCCTTCCTCATTAAACTGTGCCCACAGAGAGTGCTTAAAGGGTTGGTAGTAATACACTCCTATTGCTGGATCTTTCTGGTCAGAAATAATCCTTGGCATTTATAAATTTCAGCGTGCAGAGTAAATGAGTCCTGAATGATGAAAGAGGCTTTCACATATGAAAGAAGAAACTTAATGAGGTAGAATGGAATGGACTAGGCTTTGTTATGACCTGGTTATGGATACTTTACTCAATTTAATTATGAGAAAGCCTCATAGCTAAAGTGTGTAGCTATGGGATATTTACCAGGGTAAAGATGGTTGGTTTCCAGAGTCTATCTTTGCAGCTCTTCGAACTTGGTCACTCTACATATAATGAGACCAGTACTAGACAGACTCACTTGTACCCCTGGGTCTCAATGGATCACAGTGCTATCTTCATAAGGCCCGTGGTCCAAACTTTTAAGTTATCACCTCCAGTGGTAGGGTCTTGTAGTTTCTTGACTCTAGGTTAGTCATGTTCATTATTGCCATTTTCTATTAATCAAGGCCTTCTGCTAAATTTTATTATAGACTCATATTTATGGTCAGAAGGTGAGTGAAATCTCTTAGCAGAGCAATGACATGATCCTAGTTACCAGTACATGTTTCTGAATTAATTAAACAATATACACATGAGCAAAACATAAAGAAATTTAGTAGGTTTTTATACTCTGTGTGTGTGTGTGTGTGTGTGTGTGTGTGTGTGTGTGTGT
>JANHMN010000124.1:16425-34684 GCA_030674055.1 Rhabdomys pumilio | reverse complement strand
TCTTTTTTGATGAGCTTTAAAGTCAAAGCTTCAAGTCATATTTGTCTATTCACTTCTTTTTGCTGGATTCTTTACATGGTGTTAAATATGATTTTTCCTGTTTATATGTATAACAAGGAGAACAGAAATAACCTAACACATAAAAATAATTTGAAATACTGTTCCATTGTAGTTCATGATGACTTTATAAGCTCATTATATACTGCAATTTTTGTTCTTCCTGAAATTTTGTTTTCTTTCATTATCATCGGGTCCAGCAGCTTCATGGTTGTCATTCTTTACATGCACAAACAAAGCATTCAACATATCCACAGCATCATTGTTTGCTCCAGAACATCCCCTGAGTCTAGAGCTACCCACAAGATACTGGTCCTAGTGTCAACCTTTATAGGTTTTTATTCACTCTCTTCCATCTTACAAGGTTGCATTGCTCTTGTATATAACCCTGGTTGGTGGCTGCTGAACATCACGGCAATCATTTCGATGTGTTTTCCTACATTAGGACCTATTGTGATAAATCATGACTCAACTTTCCAAAGATTATGCTTTCCCTGAGTTAGGAACCCCCAAATCCCATAATGTTATCACAGGAATATAAAGTGTATGGTTTCTTTTCCACATTATTTAAATTTTAAGTTCTTCTTATACAAAATATCAACATTCAACTAATTCTTGGCCACTTGTTTTTCAAAGGAAAACTACTCAGAGGTTATGTTTTAATCTGTTGAAACTAATATCTGTAGTAGCATAGCAGACTATACTGTACTATTATTCTATTGAGAAAATAACACTCTGTTTTAGAAATCCTAAGTAATATTGCTTGAGGAAGATCAAATATGTTGGGCTTCAAGATTTACTCTCAGTTTCTAGAGACTGACTAAACAGATTATATCATCAGTGGAGAACCTTTCTTTTCATAAGAAAACAGAATGACTAATAGTATATCATGTTGTTATAATATAATATTTTAAAATAAATGTCATGTACGCTTATTACTATTACAATTTTTTAATGTTGTATTTATGCTATGTACAAACAAGCTAGTATATGACTGGTTCAATGTCAATTTCTTAAGGTGTAATAAAAATATTCTGTAGTTCAAAAAATAATGCTCACATTTTTATCTAGTCCATGGTAATAAGGATGCTAATACTTTGTTTGCCCCCTTCATTACTTTTTAAGTTTCCCAAGTAAATGGTACTCTCATTTGCATGTACCAATTACAAGAAATGATAATAGTGCCTAAATAAATAATCAGAGTCAGAATGTTTTTTTTTCTTTGCTGGTATTTCACTGCATAGTATCCCCCTGTATTTCTCTTGTAAATATATTAAGCTTACAGCAAATGTTTGGATTGTTGATGTTTTATAGAAGCATCTCAAAGGTTATTGGGAATAGATACAGTAGGCAAATCTCTAACTCATTTTCAGGTAGAAGTTTATAATTATTATGTCCCACTCAGTAAAGGCTTATAGGCTAGGTTATCTTTTCAACAGAGATATAGTTAATTAATACCACAATGTGATGATTCAATGAAGAGAAAATTGAGATACTGGTAAGTTAAACAACTTGAGAATTGGCATAAAATTATACAATACTTAATGTGCAAAGAATGTGCAGTTTTTATTTCAAAAATATATTCAAGCGTTGAAAATTGACACATATATGCTTTTTATATATAGAATACACTTTATAGAAATAATATTCCTGATGTTATAACAAAATAGATACAAAAAAAATGTAATCCAAGGAGGTCAAGGGGGTAACAAAGCAAAATGTATTTTTTTATTTTTATAAAAGATAGATATTTTATTTATTTAATACTCTTTCTCAGTCTTCCCTCCACAAACCCCCAATCCCCCTCTCCTGCTTTTGTGAGGGTGCTCCACTACACATCTACCCACTCCCCCTTCATCACCCTAGCATTCCCCTACACTGAGGCATCAAGTCTTCACAGGACCAAGGTCTTCTCCTATTGATGTCAGATAAAGCCATCCTCTGCTACATATGTTATGGATTCCTCCATGTTTACCCTTTGGTTGGTGCTTTAGTCCCTGGGAGCTCTGGAGCTTTCAGTTTGGTCGATATTGTTGTTCTTCCTATGTCGTTGAAAATCCTTTAAGCTCCTTCAGTCCTTTCCTTAACTCCGCCATTATGGTCCTGTGCTCAGTCCAGTAGTTAGCTGTGAGCATTCACATCTATTTTTTTGTTTGTTTTTTGTTTGTTTTCTTTTTTTTCATATTAGACAGTGAAAAAAATTCAATAGACTGTTCTCATCCATTTAAACTATGGATATCATACGTGAGTGATTCTGAAGGTGCAGATAAAAAAACTTGGTTTAGATTGATGTAACTATGAGACAATTTATAAGATAGGCAGGTCCTAAATTTGCACAAAGATCTGGTGACACCATAGAAGGATTACAATTACTTAATAAAAACTTATATAACTGTAACGTATGTTAATATTTTGCCATTCTTCAGGAGATAGAAACTGACAGCAGGTCCCAGGCTGCATTTCTTTTACGGTTCTGATATCATCTCCATACTGTACAGTGACTTACACTAGACCCAGAATTAAGATCTTCCTAAAGATTAGGAACGTTTTCTAGCTGATCCATCAAGTTGGTTACATTCAGAAGAAGCTGTGACATTTTTCCTTCTTCCCATCCCATGCTAACTCTTCTGTTCTGAGAAGTAATGTACGGCAACCATTTGCTAACAATCTGCTGAAAATCAGTGCCTTACCTCAGATTACCCTGAGACCATTTTCTCATAATTTTCTTCTATCAGTCATGTAAGCAGTGAAAACAACAAATTTCATGTGCTTCATTTTTCTTCAGAACATGTTTGTGAATATATTTATATAAACAGGAACTATGAAACATGTCAGTGATCAAGTTTAGAACAGTAATGCAGGGAGCTGTTAGAGCTCATACTGGCTCAGGGAATAAAGGAAGAGGAGACTAGAGATGGTGCACAAGGTTAGACCATTAGCTAAGAATGAAGAAAGACAAAAGAGAAAATTACACAAAGCAAGAAAGTATTTTATATGTTTACACTGAGTTCAACATGACTCAAGTTAAAGTGGGAATGTAAATAAAAAACTGCAAAGATGACCAATAAAGAGATCTACAGCCACAAAGCTGATCATGCCCTGCCTCACAGTTAAATATAAAAGTAGGTAAAGATTTGGTATGTGGAATTAGATTTATACCTTAGATTTAATCTAAGGTATAAAGAAAAGGAATGCAGATTTGCACAGACATATAAAAGAGTAACTTCTTCCTCATGATGTGGTGAAAATATGAACACATGTAAATTAGGTTAATGATGAATCACTTAAGGTAAAAATATATTTGTATTTAGATTTTCTTTAATGAGCCTAATCCTGTGGAGAATATGAGTATTGGATTGACAGTAGACAAAAAAAAAATGCCTTGCTCCACACAATCCTGAGGAGCTTCCATCCATCCTGCATTCTTCAATAATTTCAAGGACATGGGTACAAATTGTAATAAACCTTACAAATGGCTACTATTGACTCCACATAATTGTGCTTCAGGAGGCTTAGCTCCATCACACATCCCCAACCTGGACTTAGCAAGAAATGTCCCTTCAGTCATAACCTAACATGATCCTGCCTACAACAGTAATTTTTCAGCTCCTTTTAACCTTTTTATAGTTATTCTTTGCATAATCTATGAAGCAGGAAAGCAACTCCTGTACTGACCCACTATGTCTTCTGATTCATACAAATGCAGATTAACCTCTTCGAAACTTGTGTATGACTCTTATGTAAAACTGGGTAAAATTTGGAGCCATATACAAGAGAGACTGTGATAAACAGTTGAACTACAAAGATTGTACAGTATTTTATTACATTCACAGCTGTATAATTATACTATTTGTCTTAATTTGCCAAATAAAGGATTTCTGTTCATATGAATATTTCTTATGGTTCTCTCTCTCTCTCTCTCTCTCTCTCTCTCTCTCTCTCTCTCTCTCTCTCTCTCTGTGTGTGTGTGTGTGTGTGTGTGTGTGTGTTGTTGTTTTTCACAGTTGCTCACTTCTACTGTCCTGAGGGCACCTCAAGCTTCTGACTATAGGAGCAGTAAGAATTGAAGAATTTCTGATGTAAACTATAATAATTAAGACTATGAAAGAAGGGAAAGAATAAAGAGCAAGCATTTAGAACCAGATTATTATGGAAAGTGACAAAAGTTCATAGGTTTAAAGCTAATTATTTATAAGTAATGAAAAGTTTTTCATAAACTGCTTCTTTCATCAGGTCTCACCTCTAAAGAATAAACAATGTTCATATCTATGCCCTCCACAGGAAAACAATGATTTAAATCATTAGATATTTTGGTGATATTTTCTATTCAAAACTTATCATTAAACTAATAGAGCTAGTTGAGAATTGAAAAAATAGAACTTGGTAAAAATAAAGGAAAATAAAAAGAACTACTTGGTCTGTGATAATTAGGTTAAGGGACCAGCACAAAATGATAGTGACTATGAATTCATGAAACATGGTTTATGTTTCTGGGATCAAGAGACAGGGGTACTAACTACGTTCACAACGATTTAAAGTGCCTGAAATTTGGGAATTGAGGGTTGTAACATTGTTTGTCATAGCAAACACAAAACATTCTATGGCTTGAGATATTTGAATTGGAAGTAGATACAGACAAGAGAAGAAATTCTCTAGTTTGTGAAACTGGCTTATATTTAAAAAATTTAAGACAGTAGTTTCAAGGATGAGAGAAAATAAAGAACCTCAGAGCAATGACAGTAGTAAGGGTAGAGCACAGACACAAAGCTAACCTAAATCATAAATCACAGCAGTGCTTAAATTACAAAAGTTCACATGAACAATTTAATGGAGATGTGGGTTTCTTCAATCAATTATTCAACCTGGATTCATTAGAACAAACACCTGCTACATCGTAGTTGATAAGTCTTCTGAATTATCTGAAGAAACAACTTCTGTGACCCTGCCCAGTCTCTGCTCTTGCTAGATCTTCTAGGCTCTGGCAATAACTGGCTTGGATTGTATCTCAGGTTAGGTTGTGCGGGTAGTGACACAATTTTAATATTTGTGCTGGAAAATGGCCATTTTAAATCACTTCCACACAATAACACATTCTATTTTACAGTGATAATAATGTTAATGCTATCCTGATATATATATTCTGAACGCAACATTCTTCACAGAAAATATTTTATTTGAATACACTGTGTTTCAACATGGGAGAAAAAAATGACCATAGAAGAAAGGTCTGGTAAATGTTTGTGTTTGGAAAGGGAATTCAGTGTTAGAATCAGATTCGCTGGAATTTCATTCAAAACATGATCATTTTCTAGGTCTATTCCATGGGCTTCAGGAGAGTCAGAACTTGAGTTAACACCTCATGTGGATAATAAAATATAATAATGTCTTATTTGTTTATGGATTGGAATGTGGCAAACCATGCTAAAATCTGAAATGGTTACAGTTAAAGTTTTTGATATCATGATACTCATTATCTGATACATATCATTTTCCTCAGTCATCGCTTAATTATTCTCTGAATAACATTCACAGTTACTGGTAGGTAACCACACATTTAATAAAAAAATAGTATAAAAGTGTACATCATCCTTCAACAGAGGAATGGATACAGAAAATGTGGTATATTTACACAATGGAGTACTACTCAGCTATTAAAAAACATGAGTTCATGAAATTCTTAGGCAAATGGATAGAGCTTGAGAATATCATCCTGAGTGAGATAACCCAATCACAAAAGAACATACATGGCATGCACTCACTGATAAGTGGATATTAGCCCAAAAGCTAGCAATACCTAAGACACAATGCGTAGACACATGTGGATGCTTTGGTTTTATTTTAGAAGGAGTAGCAAAATAGTCAACCAGAGCTCCCAGGGGCTAAAACTCCAGCCTAAGAACATAAAGGGAGAAACTCATGGCTCCACTTGTATAGATAACTGAGGGTAGCCTCATTAGGCAACAGTAGAAGTGGAGGGCCATGGTCACCGAAAGTTTGAATCCTTAGTGTTGGGGAATGTGAGAGCAGGGAGGTGGGATTGGGAGAATGATGGGAGCACATCCTCATAAAAATTGGAAGAGTATGAGAAAGGGTTTGTGGGGAGAAAGGAAGAGTAGATAATAGTGAAAGGTAAATACGTAAAATATTCAATAAAAAAGAAATAACAGATAATTGGTCTGGCAAAAAAAAGAAAAAAAAAAGAAAGTTTACTTATTTCAAATGATTTTCAAAAGTTTACAGGAGATGCTTATTGGTTAAGATCTTATTTTAAGTTCTTCACAAAAGAATTTATGTCTCTGTTGAATAATCTTAAGAGAGATGCAAATCTTAATTTCCTTCAACAATTAATTGACAAAAGAGGAGTAATTTTACAAAAAGTAGAAGAAGCTCTCACTAATTGATACATTATATAGATTGATTAATTGTTGGCTGTTCTATAATAGTCCTTTGATAAAAGAGATTATTAATAATGAATTATATTTCTTTAAATAGTGTCTTTATGACTCTTTGAGGGTGGAAGGAGCATGCCTTGTTTACTCTTAACTTTCTAAAACTGAAAACTCACAGCAAATCTGCCGCTGATTGCCTCTGGCATCACTGAGACAAATAAAAACTATGTCACAACTATGTGGAAGGACCTTTTTACCCTTAAATGAAATGGCCAGGACCCAGTTCCTATATGGGGCTAAGGATTGATATGACTGTTTAATACCACAGAAGGCACAACTAAATGGCTACCAAAAATATTAATGAATTAAATAGATACCTACCCAAAACCAGGCCCAAATATAAGTAAGATGAATAACAATTGTCATCCAGGGAAGAGAAGTTTCCCTGAGAATTCCTTTCTTTTTTCTCTTCCAGGTAAAAATTAATCACCTGTGATGTCTGCCATTAGAAGTTCTAATCCTAATGCTGGCCTCTGGACTTATACTACTCAGACCTCCAATGGGCCTTTGCAAGGACATCAAACAGCTGTAGATGACATCACTAATCTAAAGAAATCCCTCGTTTCGCTGTTTGATGCGATCCCCAAAAATTCCAAAAGTCTTTATTGGATCTGATTTTCTCTTTTACAATAGAAAAGATTGGAAACAGCTCTACACTGTGTACAGCCCTTAAAGAAGAATGCTGCTTTTACATAGACAAAACAGGGATGATTAAAGTGAACATGAAAAAGGCCAGAGATGGTCTTGAGAAAAGACAGAAAGAGAAAGAAAAAAAGGAGAGCTTGTATAAGAATTGGTCTTCAACCTCTCCATGATTGTTAACCCTACTTCCTTCCATCTTGGGATTATTGATTGGGTTATTTTTGCTTATTTCCTTTTGTCCCTGAGCTTTCAATAGGCTGACTAACTTTGTGAAACAACAGACAGATAATCGGATAGCAAAATCTATTCAAACACATTATCATGTGTTAGCTTTGGAGGACCATGAGACTCTAGATGAGGTTGTTTCTCTATCCAGGGTGTTCCTAAGTCCCATTTCCACCCATCCTAAAAGAGGGTGCTTCCACCCCAAGACCAAGCAGAGAGGGGCCACCCAGAACCCCCTCTGTCTAACGATCTGAATTCTTGCTGAGGCTGCGAGGCTAAGCACTGCAAGGGAATATAAATAAAAGTTAAAAATATGTTTCTGGGTTTCCTGAGGGACAAGCCTGACTGCATAGGGGTAGATGTCAAAAGTATCTCCTCTCCAGGAAAAAGACATCGGGACGGGTATGGCCCTTATGCCTCACTGGACAACGACAGGAGGACTGGAGCCATTACAATGTTCCCTTTAATTACTGGAGGTCAGCCCTCTATCCCCGCCTTGGCAAGATTAGAATCACCACAGCCCTTCTATACTTGGAGAAGGGAGGAGATGTCAGGGGCAGCCCTGCTTATACACTGAAGGTCTAAAATCAGTCATAAGCCTAAAATCAGCAATAGGCTGGACATATATGCCTGCTAACACAAAGACTTGGGTCTCTATGGAAAAACACTGAAACAGAGGGCTATAAACTATTGTAAACAGGCAGCTTTTGTTGAAAACTACTAGCCTGAGTAGTCATAAACCTTGTAAATAGGCAGCCTTTGGCAGATAGTACTAAATTAGATTATGGACAAGGGAATCATAGGAAGAGTCATAGTGACCTGACTCCTGAACCTTCACCCAGATGATACCCTGTTCTGAAAGATATCTGTACTCCCCCTGAACATCTATGTTCCTGTGTCATCCCCTTCCCCACATTCTGCATTTTTGTGTTTATAACCCCTGTGTTGAAAAGTAAAAATTATGATTTGATAAAAAAAACAAACAAAAAAAATTAACACACAGTGTACCCCTGGTTCTGCTGACTTACTTCCTGACAATCTATTTTCTTGTTCTCAGAAATATTTTGAATTATAAAACGTTTGTGTTAGTATGCTGGGTGAAATAATTTTTTTTATTGATCTTATTTTGAACTTCCTTTTTGAGAATTTCATATATGAACACTAACTTTCCCCTGTCCTTTCTCCCACTCTTCCCAAACCCCCATACTTTTTGAATGCATTTTATTGTTTGATTATCATTTATATGTGCATGTATATATGTATGCATGTATATGTTTATACAAATATTGATAAATAAAGTGTTTTAAATTAAATAAAAAAATAAATAAAGTGTACATCATCTACATTGGATAAAAGTCAGAATATGAATTTACTTCTGGAATAAAAATGTTTTAGCTAGGAGTAAATCACATATGAATTTGGAATATTTTTGTCATTTAAACTTGAACAGTGTATTAAATACTTGATATTGCCAAACTTTCTGATCTTGGAAACAAGGTGTTGCGGGGAAGGTTACTATAATTGTGAGTCTCTCTGTCTCTCCCTCTCTGTCTCTCTCTGTCTCTTTCTGTCTCTCTCTGTCTCTCTCTCTGTCTCTCTGTCTCTGTCTCTCTGCATATATATATATATATATATATATATATATATATATATATATGTGTGTGTGTGTGTGTGTGTATGTGTGTGTGTGACTACAAAAATAAATTTTATGCTGTTTCCTGTGGTTTAGTGATATTTTTGAGTTACTGTCACCATTTTAAATATCAATTATTACATCTATCAGTTCACTAATATTTTTCAAATTTCTATATTTCTAGATAAACAGCTTCTGTGGCCCAGCCCAGTTTCTAGTTTTGCTAGATCCTTTAGGCTCTGGCAATAACTGGCTTAGATTGCATCTTAGGTTAGGTTGTGCAGGTAGTAACACAGAAAAATTTTAATATTCTTGCTGGTAAATGGTCATTTTAAATCACTTTCACCCAATACCACTTTCTGTTTCACCAAGTTACTTCACTGTGATAATAATGTTAATGCTATCCTGTATATATATATATATATATATATATATATATATATATATATATATTTCATAGCTACTTGAATAATGATTTTGATATATCTCACTACATGTTTTTCCAAGAAATAGTAAGAAATATTTCCTATGAATATAAATATTGGATCCATCATGCAGTCATCAAATTATACTTGCATATGGATACTTACTGTATTCAGACTATCAATAGAATTTTATTTTATTGTTATAGATGACATTAATTTATGAAATGATGACAAATTATGAAATGAACTATAGATTCTTTAAATTCATGGAAAAGTGTCTGTTGTGGCTTTGTTGACCACAAACTGTTGTGGCTAACTCTGCTCCCAGCTTTCAGATGTTCATAGTTGTAAAGTCTCCACAGTATGTACAAGGTACATACATATTAACATAGTCATTTACCATACATGCTATAATGTCTTGTCTTGCCAATGAATAGTGTGCATTTAATATATATGAAAAGATACCTATTCTTCATATAGATATTAAAATAAAAAAGGATGCTAGAGAACTTGGTTCATAATAACTCAAAGATTATTGCCTCTGTTTTCTCTCCTCAATTTCTCTAAAGGAGAGACTATAATTCTATGAACATAGTCTATCCTTAAGTATTCATAAATGAAAACAATTTATTTCAGTTGCTGTGATAAATATGGAGACACTGACTGTATTGTGCATAATCTTGTATCTTTATAAATGAAAGTCATTCACCAAAGACTTGCAGAATGAGTCTGGGGTTTGGGAAGTAGTCATGGTTTTCATGTTAGGCTAAAGATAAAATGTAAGTCGTTTTATGGTTTCTTTGTACCATGTTATGAGAGTTGAGGTCTTTATACATGATAATTAAACACAGTGTATATTTAACATCCTTGTCATAATGTCTCAATGTGTTCGTAAGCCTTTCACAGCTTTTTGGTGGTTTTATGTTTATGCTCTCCAAGATCTTGCTGGATGATTCCATCAATATTGACATCTTACTTTCTCTTTTGAGCCATCTAAGTAAAATGAGAACTTTCCATAGGTGTAAGTCTTAAAGATTTTAGTTTATTGTGGTTTTAACAATTTTCTGTGTGACTATGTCATGTTTTTTCTGCATTTATGATTAACAAGTTGCTCATGATACACATAAATAAATATAAAATTCAAGGTACTTTTTAATGAACATAATAATGAATTCCCACTAAGCATCATTTTTACTATTCACACATTGGTGTTCTATTCAGGAAAATTTCCTCTGTACCAATTTGTTCAAGGCTATTTCCCAATTTTTTTTCTGTTAGGTTTCAGTGTATCTGGTTTTTATATGAAGGCCCTTGATCCACTTGGACATAAGCTTTAAGCAAGAGCTATTAAATATGGAACAATTGGCATTCTTATTTATGCAGACCTCTAGTTAGATAAGTACCAAGTGTTGAAGATCCTTTCTTTTTTCCAGTCTGTTTTTGTTGTTTTCATCAGATATTAAGAATATAAAGGTATGTGGATGTATTTCTGGCTCTTAAATTCTATTTCATTAATTGACTGTATCTGTGCTTACACCATGTGGCTTTTATCAGTATTACTTTGGAGTACAGCTAGAGTTCAAGCATGATTCCTGCAGATATTCATTTATTGATGAGAATTGTTTTTCATTTCTTGGGTTTTTTTTCCATATGAAATCGAGAATATAATTGGCTTCTTTGCTGAAGTTGTTTATCAGCTGTAGAAGTTCTCTGGTAGATTTGTGGTGTTTGTTTAAGTATACTATCATATAATCTATAAATTGTGATATCTTGTCTTTTTCCTTTCCAATTTATATTCACTTGATCTCCCATGTTGGCTTATTGCTATAGCTAAAACTTTGAGTATTATATTGAATAGATAGGAAGAAAGTGAACAGCCTTGTCTTGTCCTTGATTTTACTGTGGATGCTACAAGTTTCTCTAGATTTAATTTACTATTAGCTGTTGAATTGCTGTATATTACTTTTATTATGTTTAGGTATGGTATTTGAAATCCTGATATCTCCAAGACTTTTCACAGGAAGGGGAATTGAATTTTGTCAAAGGACTTACCAGCATCTAAATGGGTGATCATGTGATTTTTTTCATTGAGTTTGTTTTAATAGTGTATTTCATTGACACAATTTTGTATATTGAACCATCCCTGTATTCCTGGATAAAGCTTACTTGATCATAGTCAATGATGGTTTTGATGTGTTCTTGGATACAGTTTGTGAGAATCTGATCGAATATTTTGCATCAATATTCATAAACAAAATTTGTCTGAAGTTCTCTTTCTTTGTTGGGTCTTCGAGTGGTTTAGGTATCAGAGTAATTACGGCTTCATAGAGTGAATTACTGTTCCTTCTGTTTCTATGTTATAAAATGTTTTGAGAAGTATTCATAAAATATCCTCTTTGAAGGTCTGGGAGAATGGTTCACTAAAACTATCTGTCCAAATTTTTTATTTTTTAAGGAGTTTTTTAATGTCTGCTTCTATTTCCTTAGGAGTTATAAAACAGTTTAGACACTTTACTTGTTCAAGTTAACTTTGGTATGTAGTATATGCCCAGAAGGTCATCATTTTTTCTAGGTTTTCTAGTATTTGCCTTTTTTTAGTGTATTCTTTTTTAGAAATTGTGGTGTTGAAATCTCTCACAATTACTGTGTAAGGTTCATTGTTTTGAACTTTTGTAAATTTTCTTTTATGAAGATGGCTGTCCTTGCATTTGGGGTATAGATGTTGAAAATTAAGACATCATCTTGGTGGATTTTTCCTTTGATAAGTATAAAGTGTCATTCTCCAATGTTTTTTGATAGCTTTTGGTTGGAAGTCTATTTTTTGGATATTAGAAAGGCTACTCTAGCTTGATTCTTGGGTCCACTTGCTTGGGAACAAATTTTTAGACTTTTCCTTTGAGGTAGTAACTGTCTTTGACACCGAGGTATGTTTCTTGTGTTTAGCAAAATGATGGACCCTGCTTGTGTGCCCAATCTCTTAGTCTATGTCTTTTTATTAAGGAGTTGAGTCCACTGATATAGAGAGATATTAAAACCAGTGATTGTTGGTTCCTATTAATTTTGCTGTTAGAGCTGGTATTTTGTGTAATACTCTTCTTTTGGTTTGTTGTGAGATGATTAATTTATTGGTTTTTCTTTTTGGTGTAGTTACCTGCTTTTTGCAGTTTTACTTCTACAATTCTCAGTTTGTATAAAATAATAGAAAAATATTGTTTAAATTTGTTTTTTTCATGGAATATCTTGGTTTCTTCTTCAATGATGATTGAGAGTTTTGCTGAGGATACTAGATGGGACTTGGCAATTAGGCTAGGAAGAAATACAAGACTTATTTATTGGAAATAAAAAGTATATAACAAAGCTTAGCACTACAACCAAATCATAGGACAAAAGATACTACATTTGATTAGAAGAAAAGTGTCCATGAAGGGCATATCCTGATTCATAGTTGAACACGGTTAAATATTCTCAGGGTAAGATCCTACCAAGTTAAGTTACAGGATGTCCATAAAGAAAACTTGAAGTGTTGCTTGCTCAGGATATTTAATTTCTTTAAAATACCAAACATAGTATGTAGAAAAGTGGCATGTGGATACTGTTCTGAGCTTGCTAGCTTGTGAGCAACTTAGGATGTTTCTGTGAATCTTAGCATACTAAGATAAAGAGAAGGCATACTTTCTCAGGCAGAGAATCCTGGTATTATTTTAGGAAAGCTACAAATCTTAAAAAGTGGCTTTCATGTTCTGTTTCTCATGAGAAATTTACTTTTTTAATTATAAGAAGCAACACATCTAAGACTTTGACTGCAGACAGGTTTCTGAGTCTGCAAGGAGGTTTGGATTACCTTGAACTAAGATAAGCTGTTGCTAGTTAAACAGCACCTGGTAAAAACTAGAAATTGTTGGAAAACTTTATTTTGACTTCTGTGTAAAAGATAGTATAATTTGAATAATTGTAATTTGTCTGACTTGTCTGTGTACTTGCTGTGTCCTGGTTAATGAAGTTCTACCCTTGGGATTCCCAAAACCTAGATATTGACTATAGTGCTATATGGTTGATATGTGTAATGGTATGTCTGATGTTAGATGTCTTATTTGATCTTACATCATATGTAGTGTGAGATTTGGAAGGTTGTCAAATAGAGAGCAAGTGGGATACTGAATCTTCTCATAGAATTTTAGAGAGACACTGGGCATATCCAGTATATATGACAGCATCAATGAGGGTTTTAAGAAGCCATTACATATAGTTATGGAAGTAGAAGCTAGATTTCAGTGCAGATACATGATATTTGAGATGTCAGGTTTTGAGATACTGAGAAATCTGAATCAGATACAGGGAGTAGACATAAGGTTAAAAAGAAATAGATGTTATGCTCAAATTTTGGATTTATGTAGTAATCTAAGCCCCAGAACAGAAAGTCCTAGAGAATAACTATGGAGATTCAGTCTGGCAATATCCCTGATTAATTTCTGTATGCTTTGATCCAGTATTTCCTTATGAGGTTCCCATTTCATACTGGGAATAGAAATGTATATTATTTCCTGTACTATTTTTGAAGTATTTAAATGAATTTGGATATTAAATCAGATCACAATTATGAAATTGCCTGGTGTCTCAAAAAAATTCAGATGTTGGACCTTTGAAGTATATTGTTATGCATGTTGTAAATTCATTATCATGTTTCTTTTTTTTCATTATCATATTTCTTAAAACAGTGTTGAGAAGCTTCGTTGTAATTTATTAGATTTATGTGCTGTTACAGATAATTAAATCAACTAAAGGAAAATATTTGACAGAATATAAAGAAAAATTACAAAAAGAATTGTAAACACAGAATACCTGGGAGTTTCTTAAATTCTACTCACCCAGAGGACAGGGAAATCTTTGCTCACTAGGTGTGTCAATGTTGAAAGATTGAAGGTCATAGAGAATTATTGAGCTATAATCTTAAGAAGGATAACTTCTGTCCTAACTGCTGACTAAAGCTCATATATCTTTCTGAAATTAAATAACTCAATAGAATATTTAGGATGCTTAGTAGATTTTACTCATATTTTCAACTTATTGCAGAAAAGGGTTCTTTATTTAAATAAGAAAAACAAGAGAGGTGACCAAAGTTGATTCAAAAAATGTATTTATGTCTTGTGCATTAATAATTTTTTTCATGGTAGACAAATTATCTACCAATGAGCTACCTCATGTAAAACAAATTGTTTGGCAATGCACATCACACCAACTAATTGGTAGAATAAATAAAGACATCTTCAATACTTCCAATTCCCAAAAGAGTAGTATACTAATCAGTCCCAGATAGGATTATCCAGTAGGTAACACAACTATCATAGGATTTGAACTTTACTAGGGATTTGAAATTGTACAAATAGTAATTTTAGGTAGGTAGAGATTTTTGGTTTGTCTTTCATGTCTAGCGGTAGCTCTCATTCTAGTATGTCACCAGATGTCAGGCTGAATACATTATTTGAATAAAACATGTGTGCAGGTGATGGCAAAATTCTAGACTGAGGGAAAAAATTAAGTGAGGATTAGTATGCATCAGTGAAGGATACTAACTGTGTGAATTGGGGCAGAAAGGTGGGGAAATTGGAATATATTGAGGACTGAAAGAATCTGGGAAAGCCGAGTAAGTGAGCCGATTTCAAGATCATGTTTCTCATACACCTTAAGAGATTTTGGACATACATATTACCATACATATTTAAAGTAGTCATACAGTGTTCCTATTCCTATATCAATTAAGGAAACCATGTATAATTATTTAATACTGTGTATGAGTCTTAAAGCTACAGAATGTCAAAAGGTTCCCTTATCTTACATGGTGCTGGCTGCTTCACAATCTCAGGTGGAGTTATTCAAAGAATGAAAATGGTGGAGATTATTGTCAGGTTCTAGTTAGATGTTATGGAGCCAACTGTATATAGTATACATGAGGTCTTTGATAATTTAGAGGTCACTCTGTACAGAGAAAAAAGTACACACAGCACTACTTTTACATAGACATGGTATGAAGTTATAATGCAAAGCAATTTTGTCCATAAGATTAAATAAATCTCAGTAACTCATTTACTGAACAACACCTTCAGATGCATGAATTTTTTTTCACAGGTTTATGTTTTCCGGTTATATAGTTTGTAGAAAGTGGTTCTGATGCTAAGATTCTGTTCTCCAATTGATTCTTGATTTGTCATTAAATCAGCCATTGCCAAATAGCTGTGTAGAAAGTAAAGGCAAGACTTCCAAGTCCCAGGAGAAAAAGTGAGTCACAGGAAGGATAAAAAGTATTCATGCCTTGTGTTGGAGAGAGGAGTATAAGGAAATCATGTGAGATGACAAAATGGAGTAGCCACAGAGTTTGCTCCTACAAGTGGGTGGTCAAGAGACTTTGGAAACTGAAGTTTAGGGCAGGTAGAGGATCAGAGATAAGAAATTGGAAAGAGCAATTTTTCTAGGAGAGAAATGGCATCGCCCAGTGATTATCTCCTAAGCCAAGTTAACAAGAAACATCTGTGTGTCTATGTCTTTTATCCAAGGATTCAAGGGAAGCTGGGAAGTGGCTGTTCGCATGGTCACCTATTGGAGCTAAAGGAGGATAGAGTGCTAAAACAGCATGCTACAGCAGTTTATAACAAAATACATTACTTCCTTTTTTTCTGTAAATAAGTATTTTTATTAAATCTTAAACAATTGAACATGAAGTATTTTGTATATACTTATTCTAAATCCCCTCTAGTATTCCTATATGAATCTTATCACCCCCTATCAATCAATGTTATAATTTCCTTTTCTTCTTCTTCTTCTTCTTCTTCTTCTTCTTCTTCTTCTTCTTCTTCTTCTTCTTCTTCTTCTTCTTCTTCTCCTCCTCCTCCTCCTCCTCCTCCTCCTCCTCCTTTTCTCCTTTTCTCCTTCTCCTTCGCCTTCTCCTTCTCCTTCTCCTTCTCCTTCTCCTTCTCCTTCTCCTTCTCCTTCTCCTTCTCTTTCTCCTTCTCCTTCTCCTTCTCCTTCTCCTTCTTCTCCTTCTTCTCCTTCTTCTTCCCACATTGAGAACAATTTTTTTCTGTGTCTCCCTAATCACCTGTATGATGTTATAACAGCAAAGAAAACTGACTCTGTACTACTCTGGACAGCTATCAAATGCTCATAACTGCTCATCAAATATAAAATTTCTGGCACATTTTTTTTATTACTACATTGTCTTGGGATGGGCCTGTATATACCTTTATTTGCTGTCACAATTATTATATATCACATGTGTATATGTATAATACTATCTGCAACACCTTGTTTTCTTATGAACTACCCATGTATCTTTTAATCTTTCTGCTCAAACTTCAAAAAAAGATTGGTAAGTCCCAGTAGCAGTATTTGTTGTGGTTGTCAGAGTTATGGGTCAGCACTCTGTATTAATTCTCTAAAGATTCAGCACTTTTTGAGAATCCTTAAATTAATTTTTGTATACTTTCAAAAATGCATATGGGAAGGATTTCAAGATAGTTTGAACTTTTTTAGTAAAAATAAGTCTTTAGAATCACTGCTATGTTTCTATTTAGCAGAATATTAATATTATGTTCTCCCTATAAACTATGTCATAGTGGACTTTCCTAATGCTCATGTCTTTGAATCATTTTTTTCTTCTGTAAGCAAGGTGTTTTCACATTCCTTCAAGCAATCCTAATAAAACACCTAAGTTTACCAAGATGGGTTTTGGTGTCACTCTAGACTGACAGGTTGCTAAGGGTCGTGTTCTGGGAATTCTTCTTTCTTGGTTCTCTCTTGAAGGTAAAATAACAGGAAATAGTGCCATCAGTGGTGAGATATTAAGGTTATTGTATAATAACAAATTCTTTATTTGTCTTAAGTCTAAGTCACTTGGTTTCAGTAGCTGACCTACCTGTCTGAGTTTCTCTGAGACCAGACTCTGCATTTTCTGGCATTTAACTCCTTATAGTATCTTTGAGGGAGATTATACAATGTAGCTTTTATTTTTCTCTGCAGGACCTGCACTACTATAGCTCCCAGCATGCTAGTTGAGATCAAAGGGTGAAAAAGGAACACATCGATAAGTAATTTTAAGTTTCATTTCTAAGTTCTAAAATTATCTTTATGAAAGTTTTCTAAGAAAAAAAGGGAAAAGGACCTGTTTATGCTCCTCTTTATCCTTGGCATTTTTATACCTTTCAGAATATATAATCACATGGTAAAAAATTTTTCACAAATTTGTGCATAAACTCAAATAATAAATAAAAATAGAAGATTACAACACAGTTTACATTCATATCAATTAGGAGTAAGTATTTGTCTAAACATTTATCATCTGTCACTAGCTCTACAGGCTCATGGAGAGTTAGAAACCATAATATTTTGACTAAGTTATTAGTGAAGTTTTGCATAGATTAACCCCATCAATATGTTGTCTTCTGTCCTTGCACCTACTGTAAATCCTTAGTTTCCATTTTATGATATTTGGTTAGTTGTTTTACAACCTCTTGTAATTTTTTCTAAGTTGTAGATACATTCTTGATAGCTCAGAAGCAATTAACTCATGAGAGTTACAGACTGGAAGAATTGTCAATGCAGTTTTGACATCAGAAAGGACATAATAGTAAACCTATTATAAAAGATCTAAATAATTACTAATATAATTTTAGGAATTCTTATATGATCATCATTAATAACTAAAAATCATCTATTTGTTTGTATAGCATCACTCGAAGTAGAAGACAGTACATCTTCATATTTCTGCAGAAATCTACTCAAAATGCTGGGCTAATAGTGATATATATATATATATATATATATATATATATATATAT
>JANHMN010000124.1:0-16325 GCA_030674055.1 Rhabdomys pumilio | reverse complement strand
TATATATATATATATATATATATATATATATATATATATATATAATGAAAAGCATATTAATAATAGAATTCTGTCATAAAATGAAACCTCCTCTGCCTTGCCTACAGAAGCAAATCAGTCATTAACTGCTGTCCATGGAGAAACTATTTTAGAAAGTTCACCTGCTGAGTTTTAGTATCTCCTTGATAGATCCTGGCAATCATTCATTTTTCCCTATGTAGAATAAATAGAAATGTATTGATATCTCCTGGGAATAAATGTCATAAAACAACTGATACAAAATTTACAAAATTACTTGGGGGTCATCAGTAAAATTATTGACCAAAATACCAACATGAACTTCAAGGTGAAAATAATTATAACAATATCACCATTGTTGCCCACAGCCAACTCAACACATAAATTTAGAAATTTTTCAGAATTCTTGATACAAAGAAAAATTGACAAAAAATAGTCAAATTTTATGTCAGTGGATACAGAGAATTGTTGTGTAGACAAGATTAGATAACTAGGACACAGATTATTTAATCTCACATCCAGAAACTCAACCAGAGTTCACTAGCATGTTTGTCATTGCCTGTCTTGGTTTTGTTCACTAAAGTTTTCAAACTTCATTGTTCTCTACAAACAACTGCAGAAAACCAGTCAGCTAGACTTTAGATGAAACACTGTGTATTATGGAATGTAAATTTAGACAAAGGAAAAGACAAGTCATAGATGAGAATAAAATAAAATTATGTCTGATTACAAAGACTTCTTGAATATAAATTTTAAACCATTTAAAATATGACAAAATGACATGTTGAGTAGTGGTGTTTGGGCTAAAATGTAATGAATAGAGAATAGCTTTATCCAATATGAATGTTTCTTCTGGAAAGATGTAGTCACAGGAGAGACCCAAAATTTTAGAAGTGTCTGTTTAGTTTTATCCCCAAGGTTGTATATATCTAGATTAAGGAACTCTATTTCCCTCATGAATGATCTTGGTCAGATAGTGTTACTGCACAGGTAGTCACAGAATTATTTATTTCCTCTGATGTCAAAAAGAATAGCAGCATATGTCAATTAATATTTTTCAGAGATCTGGCATTACCTTGAATGATTCGTTGGTCTCAAATGTGATTTAAAAAAAAATAGAAAAACTTAAAGTCTCTTGATTTAACTGCAGATCTGATTTTACAAAGATATTTCCAGAGTTCACTATTTAGGAGTTTCTTTCATTCATTCATACAGAGTAACTGGGTGTTTATTTTCCTTTCAAAAGTATGTGAATATCTTGTGTACTTAGTCTTATGAAGTTGATGATAACATGGTGTAGAAGTTGTCAAGCAAAGAGGAATGCACAGTGCTGTGATTATGTGAATTCTACTCACCTGTGCAGACCTGCTTTCTTGCATGTAATAGCATCACTGGTAAAGTAATATTCCAAGATTGGTAAACAATCCTGGGCTTCAGATTGACATATTAAACAGTTTTTCTGTTGTATGACATTTTATTCACTAGTCTGTTTCCAGCATCAAACTGAGCTTTTTCTTGTCATTACCTCAACAACAAGACATCTGGTGAAAACCCTGACCTCTCAAGACGCAGTAATCTATCTTTGACAAGTGAGTGGTTAGTCTTTCATTTCAAAAGTTACTGAATGATTGAACTTCACAGTCAGTTTTGATTAGTTTTTCAGGTAGAGCTAGGCCAGCATTCTGACTAAACAACTAGTAAAGTTTTCTATTCCTCAACCGATGTGATATTTGCAATTCTAAACAGACTTATCATCCCTGCCTGACATGAAGCTAGGCCTTCTACTTTATGATATATATCCCAACCTCTCATCTTGCTAAGGGGCATCTTGTTCAGTTTATCCAGGTAGATCTATTCATTATTTAGTGGTTTTCTTCTTGACATATGTCTGTCCTCCACTGAAATATTTTAGCCCTTTCCAATAGGATCTTCTTCCAACAATGTATAATCCCACAGTACAGAAAGTTAAGGCATTTCAATTTCTCATGACTTTAATGACTGCCAGTTAACCTGGAATGCTGATTTTTGACTCATTTCTCAATGGATCTTGAAACATTTTCTGCTTTCTTCTTCTTCTTCACTCATGTGCACTGCCTTTCTTATTTTACTTAATGATAGTGTTATCCTTTTTGCATCTGTCCTAAGTACTGTCATCTCTTCATAAGCCCCATACTTAACTGATATATTTTAAAACTCAAATATTCCCTCCTCAGACTCATGTTATAGAGGTTATACCAATATTTCTAGATTTTTTTAAAAAAAAAATTATTGGTAAGAGTTAACTGGATATAGTGGGCTGTGGGTAAACAGAGGGTCCTGATAGGTAGACTATGGGTAGTGATACCTGAGACCATTCTAGAAGTGTTTCAGTATTCTTTTATTTCAATTGTGTAGATGTGAACAAGATAACTTCCTCTATTTTTATGTGTTCTGGATGAATTATTAGCTTTTCTATCCTATATAAAGCATATAAACAACATGAATGTAATGAGTAAAATCCCTTTGGAGTGTAAGAGAACAAAATATGACACTGAGACTCACCAACTATAGAAGTACATTTTTTCATTTCATCCCCCAAAACATGGTGACAAGCCTGTCTATCTAACATTAAGAGACTAGTATATGCAAATTGTCATTTATTAATAATGTCCATGTCTATCCACACCCTCCTGGCATTCCAGTAAGAAGACTTTTGTTCAATAATCAGATTTACATGAAAACCAATGACAAGTCTTGCAAATGTCACCATTTGTGTTGATCTAAACTTTATTGTGAGTCACTAGGTGTAGTGATCTTTCTTTTACAAACAATAAAAAGAACAACTATGATATATAAGAACTCAAAGCAGTTCTTGAAATCTGAATATGTAGCTGAAGCCAATGTTATTAGATGGTTACAACTGAAGTGAATTTTTCACATATGTCCAAAACTATTTTCTAGCAATAGAATAAAGCCCACTGAAAAAACAGTTCTATAACAATACTAGGAAACATATTGGCAGTTTCTTTTGAAGCCGAAGTATCTTTATGTCTTTGTCTTTCTTTCTTTTCTTCTTCCTTCTTTTCTTTCTTTCTTCCTTCCTTCCTTCCTTTCTTCTTTCTTTCTTTCTTTCTTTCTTTCTTTCTTTCTTTCTTTCTTTTAGTATCTATATAATGTTTATAGCACCTTGAATAGAAGGATGACAATCCCTACTTCTAACAAATGTCTTTTATGATTGTCAAATTCCCAGTGCTGTGCTAGACAAATCTAGGGTCTAACAATAAATCAAAGGGTCAAATTCACCAATATCTGAGGTAGATCAAAACTAAATATTAATATTTTTATTGTAAAGATTTAATACATTACATATTATGTTTATTTCTTACTTTCTCAATTATTACAACTCGACTACAACCTCCATTTTCTACACTTCTCACAAGTCCATGTTTCCTCTACACTATCCCAGATCTACTGTTCTTCAGTTTCCCTTCAGAAAAGAGAAGAGCTTCCAGGGATAGCAACGTGAAACTGCATAAGAAAATATGATAACATGGGGTACAAACCTTCATATCAAGGATAGATGAGGGAACCCAGTAAAAGGAAATGTCCCAAGACCAGGTTAAAATTTATGAGACACTCCAACATCCACTGACAGGAAACCCACAAAAATCACAACCTAGACAACCACAGCATTATGCAGCAAACCTAACAAAGAAGTAAACAAATTCTGTGATTGCAGGTTCATTCTCTGTGAGTTCCTATGAGACTTGCTTAGTTAATTCTGTGTATTTTGTTCTTATGAAGTGCTTTACATTTCTGGAAGCTATAGTCCTTTCTCACCATATTCCTAGGGAATTAGCCTTGTTTTAACTATTTTTGAATATAAGTTTCTATTTCTGCTACCACTGGCTGCTGGAGGAAGCCTCTCTGATGACAATTTGTCTAGTCACTGATCTTTGAGTAAAGCAGCATATTGCTTCTAAGCATTTTGGCTCAGATCAATGTAACATCTATTTGTATCAGTTTGATATTAATTATTGTATTACTTCTTTTACTTAGTTTCTTTTTTCTTGTTAAGACTACAAAATAATTATATTGCTTCCTTGATTTTTCTTCTTTCAAGCTCTCTTGTACATTTACTTAATATTCTTTAAAATAAATGAGCTTTTTCACTCCTTTTTATAAACATATCTACTCACTTTCCCTCTGTCTACACACACACACACACACACACACACACACACACACACATGCACACACACTGAGAGAGAAAGGAGGGGGACAAAGAGAGGGTGTGAGAGAGAGGGAGAGGGAGAGAGTAATATACCATTTTTAGTCTGTATATTGTTATATATATATATATATTTTTTTTCTTTTTTAAACTCAAAACATTTTATCCATATTTGTATATACATATATACTTATACATGTATGCATATATACTTACATATATGAACAATAATTAAATAATAAGATGTATTTAAAAAGTATGGGGGCTTGGGAAGAGTGTGAGAAAAGAGAGAAAGGGAAAATTATGTAAATACAGTGTTCATATATGAAATTCTCAAAAAAGGAATCTAGGTTTTTAAAATGTTCAAAAGATTAACTTGCATTTTACAATTTGAAAATAAATATGACCTATAATTATGTTGAAGGACATTTTAACTCACTACAAACTTTGAAGTTTAAAATGAAATCAATAAAAATTATTTCATCCAGCATACTAATAAAAATTACAATAACATATTATATTTCAAAGTATTTCTGAGAACAAGAAAATGGATTGTTAGAAGGTAAGTCAGCAGAGCCAGGGGGACACTGTGTTATTTTTCTTTTCTTTTCTTTTCTTTTCTTTTCTTTTCTTTTCTCTTCTCTTCTCTTCTCTTCTCTTCTCTTCTCTTCTTTTCTTTTCTTTTTATCAAATCATAATTTTTACTTTTTAAAACAGGGGTTATAAACATGAAAATGCAGGATGTGGGGAAGGGAATGACACAGGAGCATAGGTGTTCAGGAGAAGTACAGATATCTTTCAGAACAGGGTATCAGCTGGGTGAAGGTTCAGGGGTCCTGTCAATATAACTCTGCATATGATTCACATGTCCTTATCTAATTTGGTACTATCTGCCAAGGCTGCCTTTTTACAAGGTATATGACTACTCAGGCTGGTAGATATCTACAAAAGCTGCCTGTTTACAATAGTTTATAGCCCTCTGTCTCAGTGTTTTTCCATAGAGACCCAAGACTTTGTGTTAGCAGGCATGTACTTCAGGCCTATTGCTGATTTTAGGCTTATGGTTGATTTTAGGCTTTCAGTGTATAAGCAGGGCAGCCCCTGACATCTCCTGCCTTCTCTAAGTATAGATGGGCTGTGGCGATTCTAATCTTGCCAAGGCTGGCATAGAGGCCTGACCTCCAACAATTAAACGGGGCATTTTAATGGCTCCAGTCCTCCTGTCGTTGTCCAGTGAGGCATGAGGGCCATACCCATCCCAATGTCTTTTTCCTGGAGAGGGGATACTTTTGACATCAACCCCTATGCAGTCAGGCTTGTCCCTCAGGGAACCCAGAAACATATTTTTAAATTTTATTTTTACTCCCTTGCAATGCTTAGCCTCACAATCTAAGCAAGAATTCAGATCTCCAGACAGAGGGATTTCTGGGCTGCCTTTCTCTGCTTGGTCTAGGGGTGCGTTGGATGGAGATAGGACTTGGGAGCACCCTGGATAGAGTAACATCCTCATCTAGAGTCTCGTGGTCCTCCATATCTAACTTATGATAATATATTTTGCTATCAGATTATCTATCTGTTGTTTCACAAATTTAGTCAGCCTATTTAAGGCCCAGGGACAAAAGGAAATAAGCAAAAATAACCTTATTAATGGTCCCAAGATGGAAGGAAGTAAGGTTAACTATCATAGAGAGCTTGTAGACCAATTCTTGTACAAGCTCTCATTTTTCTCTTTCTCTCTCTGTCTTTTCTCAAGACCTTCTCTGGCCTTTTTCATGATCTCTTGAATCATCCCTGTTTTGTCTATGTAAAAGCAGCATTCTTCTTTAAGGGCTGTACACAGTCTAGAGCTGTACACAGTCTTTTTTATTGTAAAAGAGAAAATCAAGTCCAATAAAGTCTTTTGCAATTTTGGGGGATGGCAACAGACAGTGAAACGAGGGATTTCTTAAGATTAGTGATGTCAGTCTATAGCTGTTTAATGTCCTTGTCAAAGGCCCATTGGAGATCTGAGTAGTATAAGTCCAGAGGCCAGCATCAGGATTAGAACTCCTAACAGCAGATATCATGGGTGATTAATTTTTACCTGGAAAGGAAAAAAGAAGAGAATTCTCAGGGAAATTTCTTTTCCCTGGATGTCAATTGTTATTCATCTTATTTATAATTGGACCTGGTTTTGTGGGGGTATTTATTTAATTTATTAATCTTTTTAGCAGCCATTTAGCCATGCCTTCTGTGGTATCAAACAGGCATATCAATCCTCAGCCCCATATAGGAACTGGGTCCTGGCCATTCCATTTAAGAGTAAAACAATATTTCCACATAGTTGTGGCATAGTTTTTATTGGTCTCAGCAAAGCCAGAGACAATCAGCAGCAGATTTGCCATGACCTTTCAGTTTTAGAAAGTTAAGAGTAAACAAAGCATGTTCCTTCCACCCTCGGAGAATCATGAAGACACTATTTAAAGAAATATAATTCTTTACGAATAATTTCTTTTATCAAAGGACTATTATAAAACAGCCAACCATTAATCAATCTATATAATATATCAATTAATGAGAGCTTCTTCTACTTCTTGTAAAATTACTCCTCTTTTGTCAATTAATTGTTGAGGGAAATTAGGATTTGTATCTCTCTTGAGAATATTAAACAGAGAAATAAATTGTTTTGTGAAGAGCATAAATAAGATCTTAGCCTATAAGCATCTCCTGGAAACCTTTGAAAATCATATGAAATATGTAAACTATCTTTTTTTTTGCCAGACCCATAATCTGTTTTTTTTTATTGGATATTTTATGTATTTACCTTTCACTGTTATCTCCTCTTCCTTTCTTCCCAAAAATCCCTTATCCTATACCCCTTCTTCCAATTTTTATGAGGGTGTGCTCCTACCATTCTCCCAATCCCACCACCCTGCTGTCACATCCCCCAACAATATGGATCCAATCTTTTGGGGACCATGGCCCTCCACTTCCGCTGTTGCCTAATGAGGCCACCCTTTAGACCCTGGGTGCTCTGGTTGAGTATTTTGCTACTCCATCTTAAAAAAAAAAAAAACCAAAGCACCCACACTTTGGTCTTCCTCCCTCCTCTTGAGTTTCATGTGGTCTATGCATTGTGTATTAGGTATTGTGAGCTTTTGGGCTAATATCCACTTATCAGTGAGTGCATGCCACGTATGTTCTTTTGAGATTGGGTTATCTCACTCAGGATGATATTTTCAAGCTCCATCCATTTTCCTAAGAATTTCATGAACTCATTGTTTTTAATAGCTGAGTAGTACTCCATTGTGTAAATACACCACATTTTCTGTATCCATTCCTCTGTTGAAGGACATCTGGGTTCTTTCCAATTTCTGGCTATTATAAATAAGGCTGCTATGAACATAGTGGAGCATGTGTCCCTCTTGTATGTTGAAACATCTTTGGGTATATGCCAAGGAGTGATATAGCTGTGTCCTCAGGTAATATTATGTTCAGTTTTCTGAGGTACCACCAGACTGATTTCCATAGTGGTTGTACCAGCTTACAATCTCACCAACAATAGAGGAGTGTTCTGTTGTGGCCTGCTCCACTCTGCTCGGTGTGGCTTCCCAAGTGCTGGGATTAAAGCAGTGCACCACCACTGCCCGGACTAAACTGCCTCCTTCAGCTAACCCTACAGGATTGTGCCACCACAACTGGCCCAAACTGCTGCTCCAGTCTTCGGTTTAGGGTCTAGAGGGAGAGAGAGTGGGGATAAGGGGAAGAGACACAAAGAATGGAAAAAAGACCGAGGTTCTGGTCAAGTCTCTTTTATTGAAGGGAAATCTCGGGTATTTATACACTTTTGCCACGTGCCTACAAGGCACGTGGATATGACGTAAGTCTTACAGGCATGGATAGCACATGCACTGTGCGCCTTGCAGGCATGTATACCACATACGCTTTACAGGCATGGATAACTGCTTTCTAACCGCTTTGTTAAAAGTCGGCTCCCTTCCCTGTCCTTGAATACTCAACAGCCATTGGTAGAGCTCCTGTCTTAGAATGGTGAGGCCTCCCTTCTTTAAGAGGCAAGGGTCTCGATATGATCTCTTAACCATCATTGACTATCCAGCTTAGAGCGTAAGTTAGGGGTTAATCCTCATCAGTCTTGACGACAGAGGTTTCAGAGTCCCCTACTTCCGGCCTGTAATAATGAACCTATATGGGTCTCATTTAAATAGCATCTATCTGTTGCCATGTAAAAGCCATCAGTCTGTTGAACAGCATAAACCCAAGAGACAAGAGACTTAATGCCTAGATAGTCGGTATAACAGCAACATACTTTTTAAAGGGCAACACACAGAAAAACAGAACTGATCATAGCTTTGATTTTAACAAAACAAGTAAGGAAATTTCCTGTCTCTGCTCAATCAATCTCAAACCCAAAAAACAACTATAATAACTGTGGTAATGAGTTTAAACACTGTACCCCACTAAATTATAGGTCAGGAAATCAAGAGTCCAATAGAGCCACCCTGGAGATTCAGGTGGTGATGTCTCCTTCAGCACTGAGAACTTCCCAAGTCAGGTTTGCTCGTTGATCTGTTTCAGTTTGAAGGCAATTGTGAAGCATCTTCATGTTTCCTTCCTGTTTCCTGCAAAAGAAAAAATATGCTACTCAGTGGGTTTCTCCTCCCTGGATTTGTTATTGTTGTTTATTTAAATAATCAGTCTTTCTGGCAGCCAACGTGCAGCATCTGCAGTTTGGGAATATATGCAAACAGAACCTCTTCCCCAGATAAGCACTGAATCTGGCCCATTCCAGGTTCCAGTTAATGGGTCTTTCCAGAGGACTGTTATAAAATTCTTTTTGGTATCAGGATGCCAGAATCTATCTGCAGCAGATTTTCCTTCAGAATCCAAAGTTTAAAAATATAAAATAAAGAATGCATGATGAAGGATATTTCTGGGCGATCTCTTGGTAGGATACCATTCCCCTTTTTTAATTTTTTTCAAATTGACATTTAATCATTTGATGTGCCATTTCTACCATACTTTGGCCCTGTGGATTATATGGAATACCCGTTTTATGTAGTATTTCCAATTTTTCACAGAATTGATGGTAACTGGAGCTTATGTAACAGTTTTTTAATCTGTTTAGGCACACCCAATGCAGCGATTGTAGCAAGCATATAACTGATCACATGCTTGCTTGCTTCTCCAGTTTGTAATGTCGCATACATGAAACCCTGTATGTATCTACACATACATGTATATATTTTTTGCTTGCCAAATTCATTATTATGAGTAACATCCATTTGCCAGAGACTTTTTGGTATCAGTCCCTTTGAATTTACACCCAAATGAGGAACTGGTAAAATTTTAACACGATTGACACTGTTTGACAATTTACCTAGCTTGTTCTCTGGTAATTTTAAACATAACTTTTAAAGTTTTAGAATTAAAGTGATGTAACTCATGAGCCTTTATGGCCTGATCCAAATTAGGTGGCAGATCTGATAAAGTCACTGCAGCTACAAGAGTAGCTAGATCTGCCTTGGTGTTTCCTTCAGAGAGAGGACCTGGTAGCCCAGTGTGGTCTCTCAGGTGTCCTATAATGAATTTACATTTTCTCCTCAAAATTAATTGTTGGCACTGTAAAAACAAATCGGCTGCTCCTGAGGAATGCTTTATTTGTGCAGCAGTTTCTAACAGAGGGATAGACTGAGCTATATATAAGCTATCTGTGTAAATATTAATGGTTTGATTTGGAAATGTTTGGAACACAGCAATAACAGCATGCAATTCAACCAATTGAGCTGACACAGATGATGTAGCAAAGGAGATTACTTGATCTTTAAAGGCATAAGCAGCTGATCCTGATGAGGAACCATCAGTAAAAACTAGCAATGCTTCCTTGATAGGTGCATGTGCAGTATGAGTTGAAAAAACAAATGCATGGCGATTACAAAACTGAACCAATTTATCTGGTGGATAATGATTATCTACCTGACCAGCAAATGAGGCACATGCAATATTCCAAACTTCAGAACTCTGTATAAGCCAATCAACCTAATGCCTTCTATAAGGTTGTACAATGACATCAGGATCTTTTCCAAAATATTTTTGACTGTTATCTCTGCCTAATCATATCTGCTACAGCTGCATAATATGGATTAAGAACCTTCTTGGGGGATGAGGGAAGATGAACCCATAACATTTGTGCAGTTTTGCCAAAATACTGCAGTAGGAGTTAGTTTAGTGTCAAAAATAAGAAAATATAAAGGCCTAGAATAATTAATATGAGTTACAAATTAGGATGAAATAGCACTCTCTACCTTCTGTAAGGCTTTTCTACCCTCCTCTGTTAGAGCTCTGTCAGACTTAGGATCAGGATCTCCTTAGAGAATATCAAACAGAAGCTTCACTTCTCTGATTTTGAGTTTCAAATATGGTCATAGCCAATTAATGTCTCCCAGTAGTTTTTGAAAATCATTAAATGTCTTAAGAGAATCAGTCCTCAGTGTGGCCTTACTATTAATAATATGTCGACCATTATTCTGAAATCCTAAATAGGTATATGAATCTTGTAATTGTACCTTTTCTGGTGATATTTGTAACCCTGCAATCTGTAAAGCTGTTCTAAGATAATCAAAGCATTGGAGTACCAGTTTTCCATCTTTTCCAGCTATTAAAATATCATCCATGAAATTAATCATGTAGATTTGATTCCACATAGTTCTAGCACCTTCTATGGCAGAAGCCACAAACTTTTGGCACAAGGTAGGACTGTTAGCCACACCCTGAGGCAAGACCTTCCATTGACAGCTTTTCATAGATTCTCTAAAGTTTATAGCGGGAACACTGAAAGTGAAGCATTTTCTATCATTATGATGCAAGGGGATAGTAAAAAAAGAAAAAAGAAAAAAGAAAGAAAGAAAGAAGGAAAAAAGAAAAAAAACAGTCTTTTAAAATTATAACTATTTTAAAATAACCTAAAAGTATGGCCATCGGTGTGGGCAGCCCAGGTTGTAAGACTCCCATCCTAATCATGGTCGCATTAACAGCCCTCAAGTCTTGCAACAATCTCCACTTTCCTGACTTTTTCCTAATGACAAATATTGGGGTATTCCAAGGAGAGTTACTCTCTTCTAAATGTCCTGCCTGTAATTGCTCCTGTACTAGCAACTGGGCAGCTTGTAATTTTTCGGTGGTTAGGGACCACTGATCCACCCAGATGGGCGAGTCCCCCTCCCAGGTGATGGGATCTGCACAACGCCCTAGGGGTGCAGCTGAATCAGTAGCCCCCATCAAAAATATCCCAAGTATCTTCTTCCAGTGTTACCATAAACCTCAATAGGATGAGTGATCCCATCTTTGTTTTTTCCTAATCCTTTCTCTGGGGAAAATCCAGAGTTTATCATTTGAGCTGTAATTACTTCATTAGGGCTGCACATAATCAATCCCAACTGGGATAATAGATCTCGGCCCCAGAGATTAATGGGAAGGCCTAAAATGGCATAGGGTTGCATATTTCCTGTATTTCTTTCTTTATCTTTCGGTGTCAGCATCTTAGAACTTTGTTGTGAGTTTTGAGTTTGGCCAATACCCCTTAAGATGATTAAGGTTGAGGTCAGAGGCCAGGTGGCATGTCAATCACTTCGTTTTAGGATAGTCGCATCAGCTCCTGTGTCAACCAAGCCTTGGAATGTCTTTCTATCTAGCCATAGTGTCATAGGTTTTTGTTTAACTATAAGCTGTACCCAATATGCATCAGAGGAACCAAAGCCTTGATCCCCTCTTTTAGGATTCTTATACTTGTGATTAGTAAGGTACAATGGAAGTAACATTTAGTTGAGCTATCCTCTTTCCTGTAGGAATGGTGACTATATTCTGAATTGCCTGTGCCATTACCTTAATCTCACCCTGATAATCACTATCTATAACTCCAGGAAAAATTTGTAGTCCCTGCATAGTAGTACTGTTTCTTCCCACTATCAGGCCAAACACATTTGGATAGAGTTGTCCAAACACTCCAGTGGGTAAGGCCTGAGGTCCCATTTCTGGGGTTAATACTCTGTGGGTGGCAGAACTGAGGTCCAGTCCTGCGATTCCTGGTGTTGCTCGACTAAGTTCAAAAAGGGATTCATGTTTGCTGGTATGATACTGACTGCTTCATGAGCCTGTTTTGGCTTTTGTTGGTTGGGGCCTGGAGCTGGCCCCTGTTCCCATTTCCCTGATTATGGGAAAGGGTGTTTCCTTGTGCATCTCTTTTTGACTTACATTCATTAGCCCAATGCCTTCCACGTTTGCAATGTGGGCAGAGCCCAGGCTGTTTGCTGGGCTGTCTCTGGGTTTACTCATTTTCTGCCTTGCAATTTCTTGCAAAGTGTCTAGGCTTGCCACATTTAAAACAGGCGTTTTTATTTCTATTTGCCAAAAAATTTCTTACTGATTGTTCTTGAATGGCAGCAGCCATAGCTAAGCCGTGTTGGTAGGAGGGACCTATGTCAGAACAGAGTCTGATATACCTCGTAAGGTTTCTCTTTTTCCTATAGGGTCTAATGACTGCTTGACAGGCAGAATTGGCATCTTCATATGCAAGTTGTTTCACATAATCTACACCCGCCTCTGTAGGTGTAGGATTACCAAAAATCCTCCCTGCTGTTGTCATTAATCGATGAACAAAGTCAGAAAATCATTCATCAGGCCCTTGCCTGACTGTTGTTAAAGATGCACCAGGGTCTCCCTTTACCTGGAGTTTATGCCAAGCCCTCATGACTGCATTTTGAATTTGAGCGAATAAACCTGGGTCATATTGCATCTGGTTATCACTAGAAGCAAATTGCCCTTCTCCTACTACGGCATCAAAGGACCAACCATTGCCTGCCTGAATGTTTCTTCTAGCTGTTTCTTTACCATTCTCATGATATTCTGATTTCCAAATAAGATAGTCTCCACCACTAAGAACTGCTCTCACTAACGTATTCCAATCACTAGGACTCAGCCACTCCTCTGCCACAGATTCTAAAATTGCAAGAATAAAGGGAGCAGTGGCACCGTATTGAGATATGGCATTTTTTAATTCTTTAATAATTTGAAAATTAAACCCTCAGTGATGTCTCCAAGCAATCCCTTGAGCATCTCTTGTCTCTGATATAGGGAAAGCCTCCATATCTCCCTCCTCTGGCTAATCTGTAGCTGAACTAAAACTAGAGGATAGAGACTGCTTTTGGACACTGGGTTGATTTTATTTTATCTGGGGGATTTTCCCAGTTGGCCTCTGGAGATTTCTTCCCTGTCTTTAATTTTTGTAGCTGATTAATTAAGTCCTGATATTTTTTAACTCTATTAATTGTTTAAGAATGGAAATTTTATCCTGTAACTCCTTTCTGGGATCCATAACCACTGTCTCCACAATGGGATCCTCTGGAAGTGGATACATACGTTTCTTTTTATTTTGAATATGAAAGACAGCATTCAAACAACAAAACAAAAGCAGGCAATTAACACACGTGAGCAGCAAGCAACAAAACAAAAATAGTTAAGTTCAGGCTGACTTATTTCATGTTCCATTTCAGATTCTTCTAACGTACTAACTGGGTCTCTTCCTAATGTCCTAACAGCCTCCTTGGCAGTGAAACTTTGAAACTTCCTTGTAGGCCCTCAGACCCACTCAGCTTTCAATACACGCTGGTGGTGCTGCCTAGAAGGCTGCCAAACTGTATTCAGAGATTAGGGTGCAATGAACTTTTATCTCAGGTTAGTTAAGTCTTAAGTGAACTACTCTGTTCCCCAACTATGAGATCCCTTACAACCTGAGGTTTTCTAAGCCACAATCTCCTCCTCCTTCTTGTCCTTCCACCAATGGCTCCCAACTGCTCCCCATCCTACATCACCTCTCTGGGTCTCTGTTCCCTCTGCCTCTCATTAAGCGCCAAAAATGTTGCAACCAGCTCTGCTCTACCTGGCTTGAGACAAAAGACTTAACAAAAAATGTTGCAGCTTGCTCCACTCTTCCGGTCAGGGTCTAGAGGGAGAGAGATAAGGGGAAAAGGTGCTAGGAATGGAGATAAGACAGAGGTTCTGATCCAGTCTTAAATCCTGTCTTTTATAGAAGAGAAATCTGGGGTATTTATACACTTTTGCCACACCCCTTGTAGGCACGTGGATATGATGTAAGCCTTGGAGGCATGGCTAGCACGTGATTCTTACAGGCATAGATAGCTGCTTTCTATTAAAAGTCGGCTTCCAACAGGTACTCTGAGTTTTTTTTTTCTATAGTACTCACATACCAGTGAGTACATACCATATGTGTTCTCTTGTGACTGAGTTATCTTACTCAGGATGAAATTTTCTAGTTCTATTTGCCTATGAATTTCATGAAATCAGTGTTTTTAATAGCTCAGTAGCATGCCATTGAGTAATGTATCACATTTTTTTTGTAACCATTCCTCTGCTGAGGGATGTCTGGGTTTTTTCCAGTTTCTGACTATTATAAATAAAACTACTATAAACATAGTAAAGCATGTGTCCTTGTTATGTGTTGGAGCATATTTTGTGTGTATGAAATATAACTGAAGACCCAGAAATGAATCTACACACCCATTGTCATTAGATTTTTGAGAAAGAAGGTAAAATCATCCAGTAGAAACAAGACAGCATATTCAACAAATGGTGCTGGCTTAGGTGGTGGTCAGCATGTACAACAATGCAAAGTTACCCATTCTTATCTTCTTGTACAAAGCTCAAGTCAAAGTGGATCAGAAACCTCAACATAAAACCAGATACTCTGAATCTATCAGAAGAGAAACTGGGAAAGAGCCTCAAATACATCAGCCTTGGGAAAGATTCCTTGAACAGAACACGAATAGCCCATTGAAATAGTTTCCTTATACTTACTTCCTGCTGATTTTGGACATTGAAATTCTTTTTGAAGGTTCAAAAAAATTAGAAAAATATAAATTTTAAAAATGCTAGCTGTAGCATTTTTTTTTTTTTGCTCATTCTATATGTGCTGAGAAAATTCAGGGCTTAATTGAAGTAATGACTAGAGCAGTCTGATATACTGCACTACACCAGATAGCTTCTTTGAAATTGTTTTTGAGTCAAGTCTTCTGAAGAATGTAAAGGGTGACATCTCAGGCCATATCCAGTTTCTCATTTCCCAACTCTTTTGTTTTCTGTGGCTTTTTTTTTTTTGACATTTTTTTCTGTTTTTCTAAATATAAAACATTTTTGTTTTGTTTTGTTTTGTTTTTGTTTTGTTTTGTTTTTCGAGACAGAGTTTTTCTGCATAACCCTGGCTGTCCTGGAACTCACTCTGTAGACCAGGCTGGCCTCAAACTCAGAAATCCGCCTGCCTCTGCCTCCGAAGTGCTGGGATTAAAGACGTGTGCCACCACTGCCCAGCAATATAAAGCTTTTATATATAGTATATATTTATGCATTAGACAAATGTCTTCCATAGTATCTCTTTTTTTCCCCATAGGATAATATATTGTGGTAAGTTTTTCAGGTAATGTTGCCTCATCCAAAATGACTTTAGCATGTGTCAATTTGACATAAAACCAGACAGACCAACAGATTACTTATCAATGTGACACATAAACATGTCACTGTTAAATAAACATTTATCTTCCTGTCAAACCCCAAGGACTCATAGTCATATTGATATTGATATAACAATACCAAGCAGGACAATATTATTAAAAGTTCATTTTTTTAAAACATCCAAAACTTCTTTCAAACTTCGTATCTCTCTAATATACCTAAAGTATCTATAGTATTTGAAATATTTCTCTAATAATCATAGTCTCTCTAAAACTCCCTCAAAAACTCGAAAGTAAATTTAAATGTTCAAAGTTCTTAATCTGTGGGTTCTGTGACATTTGAGGGGAAATCATCTAAGATTGTTTCTTTCAAAGTCAGGACACAGAAACTGAGATTCAGAATAGGACAAGGTTGCATCTCATGGTCTCAGCCAAACTTGGTATTTTTTAAGAGTCACCTACATAGTACTGGTTTCGAAAGGATGCAGGAGTTCATGAAGAGCATCTGTGGCTTGTCACTTTGGTAGTATTGGGATACATAAAAGAAAGCAGTGGGGTGGCTATGGGTAAAAGTTCAGCCC
>JANHMN010000123.1:0-34799 GCA_030674055.1 Rhabdomys pumilio | reverse complement strand
AAGTCAGCCTCTGACCATGTGCTATGTGGGACAACCCGACTTAGGTTTATTGGGATGGGCAGTAGGATTCTTTGGGATGATGTAGTACACTTTATAAAAAAGAGGAAATGACATGAGCACCAGCATTTACTCAGTTTACATCTATTTTGGTAGACAGAACCTAGAAAGTATGATTCAAAACAAAGCCTTCCTTAAGTACATTTGTAAGGTATCTTTTGGAAACAATAAGATGCATAACTAATACCGGTGGTATAGAGGTGTTGGAGCACAGCCTCCTTTCTCTCCAGATATGAAGATGAACCCCTGGAGTTATTGGGTTAGTTGAGATTAGTTACTTGGACAATGGAGGAGATCACACTAGTCATGGTGTGGTCTACCTTTTAATTCAATAAATTCATGAGGACTTTTGAAGGAGAAATGAATACAACTCTTATAAGACAGGTTAATAGACTTTAGGATATGAGAACAAATGAAATCAATGTGAAAGCATTGTGAAAACAGAAAATTTTTGCTTAATTTTTAGCTATTAGTGAAATAGTCATAATATTCTAACCTAGTTTTATAAAGTTCTCTATCATTTAATACAGAAGTTTAAAACTATTTAAAATTAGCACCAAAATGTCAGTGTGCCTATTGAATAAGTTGAAATGGATCAACAATTGTATACATTGCACTATGAAAAAGATCTGGACAATTAGGGTGCATTGTGCACATGATGTTTGTGTATGTGCCTACATATACATGTCTATGAATGCAGACACACACATGCCTTGGTATGTGTGCAGGTCAGATTCCAGTTTTGTCTAGTCCTCTTTTTCTACCTTTTTGGAGACAGAGTCACAGTGCTGTTTGCTGCTGTGCGTACACCATCCTTCCTGCACTATAAGCTTCCAGAGACTCTCTTATTCTACCTTCATCTCACAATTAGGGCATTGGTATAACAGTGGTATGCATGGTAGCGCCCCTAGCTATTTAAAAAAATATTTCTTAAATTTTTAAGATTAATATATATATATATATATTTCAGTCTTTCTTTTCTTATATAAAACCCTCTCATAGAGACCTCCCTGATCTCTTTCAAATTAATTGTTGTTGTATACTTTTATGTGTATAGTATACATATTTACTGCTAAATAAATCAATACAACTGCTAAGTCTGTGTAATGTTGCCTGTTTCTTTTTCTTTCTTTCGTTTTTTTGATTTTTTTTTTGTTTTGTTTTTTTGTTTTGTTTTTCTGTTTTTCGAGTCAGGGTTTCTCTGCTGACTGTCCTGGAACTCACTCTGTAGACCAGGCTGGCCTCGAACTCAGAAATCCGCCTGCCTCTGTCTGACTGTTTCTGTTTTCAATTCTTGTATAACCAGTTGGTTTATTCTACCCACTTTACCTCTGTTCTCCAATTTGGCATTATTTTTTCTCCCTTCATCAAGGATCTCGTTCTTTAAACAGATAGAGATACATCACAGAACACCTGAATTTTTATTTGGGTTTTATTTGAGAATTTAAACTCAAGCTGTCAGTCATGAGTGGCAAGTCGTTTATTGACTGAGTCATCATCCCAGTCCTTTCAGTACTCTTCTGTATTGCCTTTTTATTGAATCTGAAAACACATCCGGTGCACTTAATTCCAATTCCTTAATAAATGAAATAATTATTCTTTTAAAATTATTTAATAAATTTATAAACAATAGAACAGATCTCTAGAGTTATTCATTTAACAGCTGTCTTGCCTTTTTGCATAACAACTTGAAAATATTTCTTTCTAAAAAGTATTCCCTCTTAAAATATTTTCAATAAAATATCATTTTCTTCTGTCACTCATCTCTCGATAGAATTTGCTATCTTGACATATCACCTTCCTTAGTTTCTGTTCCTAGTAACTTCCACACCATTGTGAATTTTTTAGTTTTATATTTAAATTCCTTGGTGATGTTGGAATATTTTCCTCTGACCTTTAGAAATTTTTGTATGCATGTGGTTTATTTTCAAATTTGGTTTTTGATTTTCCTATTGAGATTTTTCTTTGCTTACTGTTTTATTGATTATTTTATTTATTTACATTTCAAATGTTTTCCTCCTTGGTTTCCCCTCCACAAACCTTGTATCCCCTTCCCCTCCCCTGCTTCTATGAAAGTGCTCCCCTAACCACACACCCACTTTGCCTCACTGCCCTAGCACTCCCCTATACTGGAACATTGAGCCTTCAGAGGACCAAAGGCCTCCCTTCCCAGTGATGCCAGATAAAGCAGTTCTCGGCTACCTATCAAGCAGGAGCCATAGGTATTCCCTGTGTATTCTTTGGTTGGTGGTTTAGTCCCTTGGAGCTTTGGGGGTTCTGATTGGTTGATATTGTTATTCTTCATACGGGTTGCAAACCCCTTCAGCTCCTTTAGTCCTTCCCCTAATTCCTCCATTGAGGTCCCTATGCTCAGTCTGACGATTGGCTGCAAGCATTCCCATCTGTATTAGTAAGCCTCTGGCAGAGCCTCTCAGGAGACATCTGTATTCAACCTCCTGTCAGCAAGCATTTCTAGGCATCAGCAATAGTAACTGGGTTTTGTGGCTGCTAATGGGATGGATTCCCAGGTGGGGAAGTCTCTGGATGGCCTTTCCTTCAGTCTCTGCTCAACTCTTAGTCTCTGTATTTCCTTCATAAAGGAGCAATTCTGGGTTAAATGTTTGAGTAGAGTGGGAGGCTCCACCCTCAGCCAAGGGCCCTGCCTAATTTCTGGATGTGGTCTTTACATCCCCTTTGTTTGGTATTTGAGCTAATGAGACCCTTTTGGGTCCTGAGAGTCTTTTGTTTTTCTGACATCTGGCATTTTTTGGTGGCTAGCCCTGTTTCCCCATCTCCCACTGCTAGACACCTCTGTTCAATTTCCTGACACTTTGTCCATCTCCACTGTTTCTTCCTACACCTGATCCTGACCCTTTTTTCCTCCCCCTTCTCTCTCCCTCCCAAGTTCCTCCCTCTCTCCCTTCTTGCCTCCATCCCTCTACTTCCTATGATTATTTTGTGTTTTTTAACTTCCTTATGTATTATAACAATAATTTACATTCTACATTGCATTTTCACTCACTCTGTAATTCTTTCTTTCAAAAAATAAAAATAAAAAACTGTTTCCTTGTCCCTATCTGTCTCTGTCTGTCTCTGTCTGTCTCTGTCTTTCTCTGTTTCTCTCTCTCTCTCTCTCTCTCTCTCTCTCTCTCTCTCTCTCTCTCCAGTTTTATTGTCTATTGTTATATTGTTATAAGGCTTTTATCTGAGTAGATTTCTTTATTTTATCTTTGTTACTTTGAAGGATTGAGACTCCTTCCCTATTACAATGTCCTGAAATAAATCTTCAACGATGATTCCATATGTTAAAATTTTACTGTATCTTATGTTACATTGAGTTATTTAGCATGATTAATTTTATAGTTGATAAGACAGAATCCTAATTCTATTGCTGAACGTATGTGCATATCATTTTCTTAGCACCATTTTTGACAAGATCGACCTTATTGTGTTTATGTTCCTAGTAATTTGACATAAATTGGTTACTATCAATGTTGGGGTTTATTTTACATTACTTATCTTGTCCCATCTCTTGGTTTGTTTTATGCAATGTCCCTTCAGCATTGATAACTAGAATTTTGCAGTATACTTAAAGTCATGAACTTTGCCTTGAGCTTCCTATTTCACTCTGTATTAGGATGACTATTACAAGTGTCCCCACCAATTCTGTGTGTTAGATTTAATGTTCAGCTATATAAAGCTTTTTACTGATGATTTGAATGGACAAATGATTTCATTCTTTAACTGTGAAGAACAACTCAGTAGAGGAACTTTCCTGAGCTTTCCTTGATGAGAGATCATTTATGTCTCATCCAGTGTCATTACTTGATTTTAAATTGTTCAGATTTTCTATTTTATCCTGATGCAGAATTGACATAAAACATATTTCCAAATTGGCTCTTTCTTCAGGAATACATTTCCATACATATTGTCATACATCTGATAACAATCTCTAATTGTTCATTGTACCTGTGATGTTCTACACTAATATTTCCATGTTAAGTTATGAAATTAATGGTGATAACAAAGGAAATGCATCTTATTTTAGTAATAAAGACTGAAGTTAGCTTCAAAATAAGTGAGTAGTGCTTTGATATATAAACATAGCACAAGATGGAAGACTGACGAGAAGAAAAAAAAAGAGGAGATAAACATGGAATATTCAAAATTAAATATAAATAAAACTTAAAAGATACTTTAGAAATATTGCTAATGATTATTGAAAATGTATTTTACATTTTTCATAAACTTCCTTTATTTCAGACTTCATTAGATTTTAATATCACCTTGGTATAGATTGAGAAGATCACTCAATGTTTATGACATTATGATATGACCATACTAGGAATTATTTTTCACAACAATGTAAAGACAGTTTAAATTGATTTCATTAACTTACAAACAAAGATATGACATGTCTGACTTACTTGTACAGAAGAGTCAACAAATGTTACACACAAAAAAAATGGTACATAATCTTTATTGTAATACATGGTGATACTAACCACACAACTTGACTTAAGTAAATTCCACACTTGATGTAAGCTATAACATTATGAAGTTAAAAAATTACATTGAGTTTTCACTACCTTTCATGATACTTTATCTAATTTCTACCTACAGTCCCTGAACCAGGCCTCAGGTATATTCACTTAATACTTCCTCAGTCTTTTCCCATTTTAATTTCTAGTAATTGATGGTTATTCTTTCCTGTCTGATGAGATATGTACTACATACCATAAAAGCCAAAGAAAGCCACAGGGAATTTTTCGTAAATTATCTTTAATCTTTTTTTACAGTCCAGTTGTCATTCCACTCCAGGTTCACCCTTCTACAGTTCCTCATACTACTCCTCCTCCCCCATCTCCAAGAGATTGCCCCACCCTCCCTACTTCACCCTCACCTGCAAGGTCTCCCCACTCTCTGGGGCCTTAAGTCTCTCAAGAGTTATGTGCATCTTCTCTCACGGAGGCCAGACTAGGCAGTCTTCTGTTGCTTATGTGTTGGATCAGCGACTTCTGGTCTTCCTATGGGGTTGCTCTCCTCCACAACTTTTTCCAGCTTTTCCACAATTCAAAGACAGGGTTTCCTGACTTCAGTTCATTGATTTAGAGTATCTAAATCTGTCTCAGTCAGCTTCTTGTTAGTCCTCTTGGAGAGCAGCCATGCTAGGCTCCTGTCTGTAAGCATAGCATCACTATTAGTGTCAGGCCTTGGAGCCTCACCTTAAGTGGATCCACTTTGGGCTGGTTACTGTACCTCCTTTCCCTTTGTCTTTTCTCCATTTTTGTCCCTGCATTTCTTTTAGACAGGAAATATTCTAGGTCAGAGTTTTGACTGTGGGATGACAACCTCATCCTTTCACTTAATACCATGCACATTCTACGGGAGGTGAATCTTTTAAAATGTCTTTAATTCCGTCTTTAAGAAATCATCTTTGACTGCTGAAACTCTTAAGCTTTCTAACCTGTCAGAAGTGGAAATATGAATTCAATAGCAAAAATCACTTAAAATTATAAAATATATGTGATTTTAAAAGTAGGTAACAGTGTATTCTTTGTAGAATAGATAAAAACAACATAGCACTGGCATATATGATACCTGTATTGATGGATGAATTCCAGTAAATTTACCTTTACATTTTGATATATGTGATAATGTATTATGTTCAAGGTCCTCTTCTGACACGATTGTGTAACTAAAAGAAGTTATATTTAATGCTTTTTGTGTTCCATGAGTGCTTCATTGTCATAAATTTGTACATTAATAATCAAAATTCTAAGGTTTTATATATGTGTATATACACTATATATACATATATTTCCATATATATACATATATATATATAAATTATACATATCTATATAAATTATGATAATTTAATCAGGTGCTACAATTTAAATTCTACATTGAAAAGAAAAATCCATAGGACTGAAAATCAAATCAATGAAAATAATACCAATCACAGCTTGATGCAAGCAAGCTTTCAATTGAAGTAGAATTTTCATGAATGAGAATGGAAAACCTTTTTTTTTTATAGGCCTAAGCAAAAATCTTCCAAATCACAATCTTCCACTTTGCTGCTTTAAATTATGCTCTCTTTCATTCTATTTTTTTTTTCATTGAAGAATCATGATGCTTGATTTGGGAAATGAGGGTTCTGTGACTATGTTCACTATTTGGGGTTTTTCAGAATATCCACATCTCCATGCACCACTTTTTTTCCTGTTTTTTACAAACTACACAGTTACTCTAATAGGTAACCTGGGCATAATTATGGTCAGAAAGATCAGTCCCAATCTCCACACACCCATACACTTTCTTCTCAGCCATTTTTCATTTTTGGATATTTGTTATTCTAATGTATTTATACCTAAACTGCTTTAGGGGCCCATGCAGCTCCAAGGAAATGGCTGGTCAGTCTCTGTCTGGCCTGTAGCAGCAGCACTATCATTCTCCTTTTTGTAGAGATAAGCCTGTAAAATAATCATAACAGGGAGAAGAATCCTAGCAGAGGGTTATTTATACAGGGTGGGTAATGTACATGTTAAGTCTGTAACAGTTTGATTGGGAGCACATTGGTGGTTTATTGTTGGTCCTAGAAAGAGGCAAGGGTGTTTGAGGAATTTTAGTCCTAGAAGGAATTCTTTAGGCCAGGATTTACCTGTGTTGTATGAAAGAAAGAAGAGGGAAGAGTTGGGAATTTATCTACTTTAGCTGAGGAAGAAAATATAATATCAACTATGTATCTGGGATAAGCAGTAACAACTAGTTTGTAAAAGGAAACTGGCTGTTAATTAAGGATTAAATAATGCTTATTAGAGCAGGTGATTTGACCTGTGGGGTAGATTAAATATGATTTTTGAATTTTAAAAGAAATTTTAAACAAATTGAAAAATTTTAGGCTAATTCTGAGTTAAAAAGAATGATGATTGTTTCAGGTGTTTCTGTTAGGAAGAAAAAATAAACATTTAAACAAAGAAGCATGAAAATTATTGCATTAAGGGTTTCAGGTGTGTTTTTTCGAATTTTCATCAGCAAGATCTTATACGTTATGATTGTGTGTGTAGGAGGGGGGGTGCTCTTCCATGCCAGGACTGTTGGTGGTTTGTTCTAGCAGGCAGGTTTTCCCCCATCCCTCCTAATGTTTTATTTTTCTTTCCTGGTATGGCTAAAAAGGCTGGGTGTGCTGCTTCTTGTAAACCTTAAAAGTAGAGTGGGAAGAGATGAATCCTAGGGACTTGGTGGCACCCTATTGGTAGGGCTGCGGTGGTGGTGGGGATGGCAGTTTTTGTTAATAGTCCATTGGACTGTCTGGATTTAGACAGGTTTCAGTGCAGGTGCTCTGATTGAAAACAAAAGTGGGAATAACATAGAGTGTCTTTCTTCCGAATGGGAAGGCCTGGGTCTTTTGGGCTAGTGCAAGGGATTACTCACAGTCTTTGCTTAATCCAGAGTTCCAGTGTGGGTCTGCCTGGGCTACCAGCTGTGGTATGAATTAGCTGGGTATGCCTACATTGTAGGTGCTACAAAGCAGATGAAACACCTACCAGTCTCAGATATGAGAGTAAAGGGATTTCTGAATCTACTCAACCTTCCCTGTTTTTGTTAGTGACACAGTTCCACTTGCCCAGTCAAAACAGAACATTCATGGTATGTATTCACTTATATGTGGATATTAGCTATAAATTACAGGATAGTAACCATAAAATACTTGTCTCTACAGAGCCAAGGAGACTGTACAGGAAAGAGAGCCCAAACAAGAAAGCTTGAGTCTCACTTGAAACGGGGAAGAGAATAGATGTGGAAGGCAGATTGATGTAACAAACTGGGTGAGTGTGGGATTAGGAAGGGCAGTGGCGGGTCCAGGTCAGATGTAAGGTGGAGTAGAGTGGCAAAGCTAGATGGCCATGAAGATGACTGGAAATCTGCAACTAAGAGTAACGGATATAGGGTGTATCTCCAGAAAGAGACAGAGATCTGGAATAGAGGAGACACCCAAGAATCAGTGGAGGTGTCCTTAGCTGTGACTCACAGCATTAGTGAGATGGAACCTGAGGAGTCTGATTCTAGTAGCTAGGCAGGAACCCTAGAGGAACAATGGAGATACCACATACCCAAAAAACTTTGAACCCAAATTTTATTCTACCTACAAGAAATGCAGGGATCGGGCATGAAACAGAGACTGAGGGAATGGCCAATCAATAACTGGCCCAACTTGAGACCTATTCCTCGGCAAGCACCAATCCCTGATACTATTAATGATATTCTACTATGCTTATAGACAAGAGTCTAGCATGGCTGTCCTTTGAGAGGCAGGCTATATCCACAAACTGACTCAGACACATGCTGACACCTAAAGCCTAACAGTGAAGCTTGAGGACTCTTTATGGAAGAATAGGAGGAAAGACTGCAAAATCAACTAACATGGACTCTTGCTCTCGGAGACTGACCCAAAGACCAAATAAAAGAACTTCTAGAGGTATCACCATTCCCAATTTTAAGCTGTATTGCAGAGCAATAGTGGTAACAACTGTGTGATATTGGTATAGAAACAGGCATATTAATGAATGGAATCAAACCAAAGACTCAGAAATAAACCCACATAATACAGATGCTTGATATTGAGAAAGAAGGCAAAACTATACAGTGGAACAAAAAAAGTCTCTTCAACAAATGATGCTGGTCTATTTGTATGTCTGCATGTAGAATAATAAAAACTGATACATTTTTATCAGCTTGCACAAAACTCAAATCAAAATGGACAAAAAAAACCACCTCAACATAAAAACAGATACACTAACTCTAATAAAAGAGAAAGTGGGGGATAACCTTCAACATATTGGGACATGAGACAACTTCCTGAACAGAATATCAGTGACTCAGGCTCTAAGATCAACAATTGAAAAATAGGACTTCAGACATTCAAAGAAGACCTAATATGAATACTCTTCAAACTACTCCACAAAATAGAAACAGAAGGAACACTACCCAATTTTTTCTATGAAGCCACAGTTAAGCTGACACCAAAACCACACAAAGTTGCAACAAAGAAAGAGAGCTTCCCTTTGGGGAACTTCTCTTTGGGAAAGAGACCAATTTCCCTTATGAATATCAATGCAAAAATACTCAATAAAATTCTTACAAACCAAATCCAAGAACACATCAAAATGATCATCCACCACGATCAAGTTGGCTTCATCCCAGGGATACAAGACGGTTCTATATATGGAAATTCGTCAATGTAATCCACTATATAAACAAACTCAAAGAAAAAAACACATGAACATTTCATTAGATCCTGAAAAATTATTTGACAAAACTCAACATCTCTACAGGTTAAATGAATTTGAGAAATTCTTAGGTAAATGGATGGAACTAGAAAATATCATCCTGAGTGAGGTAACCCAATCACAAAAGAACACACATGGTATTTACTCACTGATTTGCAGATGATATGAGAATATACATAAGTGACACCAAAACTTCCACCAGAGAACTCTTAAACCTGATAAACAATTTTAACAAAGTGGCTGGATACAAAATTAACTCTAACAAATCAGTAGTCTTTCTCTACTCAAAGGATAAACAGGCTGAGAAATAAATTAGGGAAGTGACACTCTTCACAATAGTCACAAATAATATAAAATACCTTGATGTGAATCTAACCAAGCTAGTGAAAGATCTGTATGACAAGGACTTCAAGTCTCTGAAGAAAGAAATTGAAGAAGATCTCAGAAGGTAGAAAGATTCCTCATGCTCATGTATTGGCAGGATTAATATAGCAAAAATAGCCACAGTGCAGAAAAGAATCTACAGATTCAATGCAAATTCCTATCAAAAATCCAATTTAATTCTTCATAGAGTTAGAAAGAGCAATTCTAAAATTCATTTAGAATAACAAAGAAAACCCAGGATAGTGAAAAATATTCTCGACAATAAAAGAACATCTGGGGTAATGACCATCTCTGACCTCAAGCTGTATTACAGAGCAATAGTGATAGAAACTTTATGGTATTGGCACAGTAACAGACAGGAAAACTGATGGAATAGAATTGAAGATCCATAAATAAACCTACACATCTATGGACATTTGATCTTTGACAAAGAATCTAAAACCATCCAGTGAAAGAAAGATACCATTTTCAACAAATTGGACTAGTTCAACTGGAGGTCAATATGTAGAAGAATGCAAATTAATCCATTCTTAATCTCTGTGTACAATGCTCATGTCCAAATGGATCCAGGACCTCCACATAAAACCAGATACACTGAATTTAATAGAAGAGAAAGTCAGGAAAAGCTTCGAACACATGAGCACATGGGGAATACTTCCTGAACAGAGCACTAATGGTTAATGCTCTAAAATCAAGAATAGAAAAGTGGGATCTCATAAAATTGCAAAGATTCTGTAAGGCAAAGAATATTGTCAATAGAATAAAAAGGTCACCAATGGATTAGGAATAGATCATTACCAATCCCACATCTGATAGTGTTAATATCCAATATATACAAAGAACTCAAGATGCTTGTCCAGGTTTGTATGCAATCAGAAAGACTTAACAGGTGGGCAATGGCATAAAGTGCTGAGTGGACCCTGAGAAAAGAGCTTTATAAATGTGACTTTTGTAATATTATAAGCATGAGAGCCTCATGCCAACTTAAGGTTCTCAAAAAGTTAACCAGGCCAGAAGCGAGTAACAAAGTTAGCTGCAGATGGACTGTTATTTCATGAAGTGTGCTGTTGTGAGAAAGGATTAAAGAGGAATATCTCTTGAATAGTTCTCAGTTTGCCCCAAACAGTCTTTTTGATCATGTGCAGCTGGGAGGAATATGTGTCAAAAAGCTAGAAAAAGAAAATGGGTCTCCAGTGACTAGCTTTGGAGAACACAAACAAATTAAGAGAAGGCTTTGCACATTTCTTTATGATTTGAATTTCTTCAGATAATGCATTTTACATGTAGAAAATGAATAAGCTAATTAGACTCACTCTTTTCTCTGGGTCCTGGACTGAAAAGGTTTGTAGAGTCAATCCATCTTTAATTAACACAGCATAATGTAGCTGAAATCAAGACCATCTCTCCTTACATACTTCCAAGTTTTCCAAATTCATGCTTCTTATGTACAATTAAAATCATGTCTGAAATTTTATCTCACTCCAGTTCTGTAATATTTTGTGTTTCTATTTTACAGTCTATTTAGACACATTAGCTCTGTTTTTTAAACATTTACACAATGAACAATGTGATTATATTTTCTTTAAATTTATCATATAATTTTAGTACACCCAGTTTATAAAATAAATTCATAATACTTAAACTTCAAAGAATGGTAATATTGACATTTAACATATATAAAATTAACATTACTATGAATAAAGAAATGGTATACAGGAAGTTTAACCTCTTATCAGAATTATATCAGAATTTCAACTTGGGTTATCAGTATACACATTTTAAGATCTCTAAAGTGTCAAATTGACTGTCTGGAATCTGGAATCCAATTAACAATTGTAGATAGTATCTAAAACTATTATGGATGCATAAAACAAAGCTTTGTTAGGTGTACCTTGTAATATTTGAACAAGCCAATTAAAGTGTGTTCATATATGCAAAAAATAATGGTTTAGATAAGTGAGAATATTCAAAAAGAACTTCAAAGGCAACAGAAATAATAGTAAAATTCCCAATAAGATTTAGCTTTTTCAGCATGTAACACTTATTTGCTGTGGTAGTAGTATTTTGGCAACACAAGAAAAGTGTCTACAGAGGTTAGTCAGCAAAAAAAAAAAAAAACTATCTAATTATCTTATTATTTTCTGATGTGTTATTTATAAGCATGAGTATTTAGTTTGTTATTGTATTCTAGGTTAAACAATTGCTGGACAAATGAGTTCTACTAACTATCACAAAATAATTAATTACTTACACTCAGAAATTTGCATTTACAGTAAATCATAATGAAACTTAGGTATTCTTAGACAAATAACATAAATGTAGTATCTTGTCCACTTTCAACAGTGGGTCATTTTTTTCTGATGATAGATCTAATCAATTTTATCAATCTCATTTGCACAAGTCTCTGCCTTCTCTACACTGTAGGATGTTTTTGTTTTATGACATTCTATATATTCATGAGTTTTTACCTATGCAAAGAACCCTGATCATATACTCATTTGGTACCAAAGTGTCGCAAATCTTTAACCTGGAATTCAACATTTGTTTATAAATCTGCAAGCTGAACTCTAGGAACCCTGATGTAAGTAATAAGCTCATGAGTAATAAACACTTTCCATTTGTGCATAACCAGCACTAACAACTGTAGGTATGCTTGACACAGATATGCCATGTCCAGAAAATAGCATTTTCACCCCTTGTTACAGTGTCCCTTATGGCCTTTCTGTTCCTTATTCCACAGTGCTTCCAGGTCCTCCAGGATGTGAGATCAATTTCCTCTTCAGGGATCAGGAGTCATCAGTCAGTCTAAGCATCTCAAGGAACCATGAGACTCTTAATTCACTATTTATTGTTCACTTCAATGACTTCTATGCTGAAGGAGGAATGTAGCCTTTTGCTTAATACTATAAACTTTGTCTAGTGCCTATGGTTGGCCAAGTAATAAACCACAGAGATTTTAGTACTGTTGTTTTGGCTTAATACATGATGTCATATTTAGTTCTGACACCTATCTTTATACCCACATATTAGTGCACCTCTCAGCTTTTATCTCTGAAGAGTCTTTCTGAAGTAGACTACAGTCATTGTAGAAACTGACCATTTTTTGTTTGTTTGTTTATTTGTTTGTTTTTTAATGTGGGGTGTGTGACTGTAGAGTGTTCAGGACTAGAAATAATACCCTTCTTTCCAAGACTCAAGTAACATTAAAGAAAAAGAGTTGGAACATATTTAACAGCCAAGCAGTGCTGGTGCAAGCCTTTAATCCCAGCACTTGGGAGGCAGAGGCAGGCAGATTTCTGAGTTCGAGGCCAGCCTGGTCTGCAGAGTGAGTTCCAGGACAGCCCGGGCTATACAGAGAAACCCTGTCTCAAAAAAAGAAAAGAAAAGAATTTAAGAGTGAGAGATTTTGAAGGGATGCTGTGGAAGCATACCTTCTGAATATAATATAGGATACCTTCTAAATATAATGTAGGATTTGCACTCATGAACACTGCATTGGTGGTTATTTTCAAAAGAATAAATACCACAAGATTTTAACCCTCATTCTTTCATTATATGTGAGGGAAAGATTATGGGAAGTTACTAGATACTAAGGAAGGTATGTCATTTTCTTCAACAGTGTCACCCTAATGTGCCCATGATCCACTAAATACTTGTTAATTCATACTTATCCAAGACGATCTAATTAAGCTCAGCAAAGAAAAATGTAATTGAAATTGGAGTTTGTTTATTGAGAAGGTTTTCAGTGAGAGTCCTGGTTAGTTTTTGTCAACTTGATACACAGAAGAGTCCTTTGTAGATGGAACCTCACTTAAAGAGTTGTTTCTGTTAGACTGGTCAAAGATCTTCTCTTGATTGAAGTGATAGTGCCCTGACTGTGGGTTAGTCCAGGCTATGAGTTCTAGTAAGCAGCATTTCTCCCAGACCTCTGCTTAAGTATTTGCTTCCAGGTTCCTGCTTAAGTTTGTGCTTTCATGTCCTTTAGTGATTAATTGTGAAATAGAATTGTAACATAAAGTAAGCGTTTTCTTAATGAACTTTGTGGTTGGTGATCTTTTATTACACTGTCAAAAAGCAAACTAGAATAATGGAGATAGCAAGTTGATGAGAGTAGACTGAGAGGTTAAAATGCCCAAATTTCAGTATGTAGATAGACATAAAAATTTCCAAAACAAAAATAGAATTGCTTGCTAATATACAATGCTTCCATAAAATATAACAATTAGTGTTTGATAATAAAATACAAGCTTTTCAAAATTCTAATGTCATATGGCAAAAATTATGGATATATTTTACCTTTCAAATGTTAATTATGTAGGAAAAATTTAATTTTGAAATGAATTTATTTGTACTTAATGTTTTATTAGCATATATTTACATAGCAGTGAATTTCTTTTAGTTATTATCATGCATGTGCATAAAACATTTTGAACACAATAACAAACTACTAATTAAAAAGAAATATGATGTTTCCTCTAATTACACATTTGTTTGTAGTCCAAGATGATCACCAACATTCTCTAGGATATGTTTCCCCAAAGCCAATGACTTAGTTCATTATCAACAGTGCCATCACAAATACAGCTTAAATATCTTCTATGTATTTTTATGTTTCTTTCAAAATAGTTTGATGTTTACCTCTTTTACTGAATTTCACTTTACAAAGGTCAGTTGATGCCTTTATTTGAGAAACTTAAAACATTTAATTTTCAAGAAAATTGTTCACATTTATTAATAAGAAAATGACACACACATTATCAAATGCACATCAAGAATATTATGCTTCTGGTGAGTTTCTTGCCACATTTTGAATCTTCAAGGAGGTATTTTAAAATCCTTAGAAACTGAGAAGTGGTAGATAGAAATTGACTCATTTGAGTACTAAATTCTTATACTTAATTCCTACCAACACTCTTTGTGTTTGAAACATTTCTTTAATTGCTGTTACTAATATAAAGATTTTAAAATTAATATAAGATTTTAAAACATAAGTTGTATCAACATGACATTTGATTAATTTAGGTCAATATCCATGTGATTATACACATAGCAGAATGAAATATGCAATGCAACTTAGATGTTAATAACTAAAGGCACAAGGAAAATAAAGAAGTGGAAAATAGTGATAAACCTATTAAAGCAACATCTTTCTTGGGAAGTCATATTGAAAATTACAACTGTAAGAAACATTCTAACTGGAAGAATAAAATCATGTTACAGCATTAGAGAAAAAATTAAATCTTCAGAACAAAAAATATTTTGATCATGAACTAGATGTCTTTTAGAAATCCATTTAGAACACATAATTTCATACATTTTGTAATAAATGGTCAAAATTTTAGCATTTCTTGCATAAAAATCTAGGTAAAAGTTTGATTATAATTTGACAAAGTAACAGGGCTCTTTCTTTTTGAATGAATGCTAGGAATGTAAAGGATAGTGATAGAGAGGCATTTGTACACATTTCTGGGTAGTTTTCAATTATCCTGATATGTGCCATGATACCTATGAACTAAGATACTGGAAAGATCAGGACAGATCTCTCTGATAGTGATAGAAAACCCTGGGGAAATTTCATTTGACTTAACCCAGAGTCCTGGTAAAAAAATCAATGGGCGTTAGAGTATGAAATTGAATCTTAGTATAAACTTAAGAGAGTTATGATACATACATCTTTGAAGTCTCCTGTTTTGTTTCTATTTTGAGTGTTAAACACTCAATCTGAATGAAGTTCAGGTATTTAATTTAATTGGTTACAAAAATACTTTTATTATGGGTGTTCATGAGTGGGTGGGTAAATGGGGAAAGGGGATCACAGCTGAAATGTAAATAAAATATGTAGTAAAAAATCAAAAACCAAAGTGAATAAACAAAATAATTAATAAAAAATAAAATGAAAACTTAAGAAAAAATATTGATTTGATGGGTGGTAGACAAAAGCCATATAGATGAACCAATTACCAATTTCTCATTATTTTTATTAGTAAAATCTGAAGTATAATGAATAGATGAAAGTTTGTTCTTCAAAGTAGAAGACTTTGAATGAAACTATTAAAAATATCCAAATAACTATTTCCTTTTTTATTTGTTTGTTTGTTTTGGGTTTTTTTGTTTTGTTTTGTTTTTCAAGACAGGGTTTCTCTGTGTAGCCCTGGCTCTGCTGGAACTCACTCTGTAGACCAGGCTGGCCTCAAACTCAGAAATCTGCCTGCCTCTGCCCCCCAAGTGCTGGGATTAAGACATGAGGAGCCACTGCCAGGCAAAAAAAGCTATTTTCTAAATTTATTTTAATCTAGGTTCAGAAGTAACCCTTTCCTTGTTTGACCAAGACATGTGCACTAAGTGAAGTTACTGTTATTGTTTTCTGTTGTGTTTTTTTAAATATGTATCATCTTATAAATAACAATATGTGAGACACAGCTTCACTTGAATATCATGTAGGCTAAAAATAATACTTATTAAGGTCAAATAATAAAAATGATAATCAATGTATATCTATCCCTATTTCCCATTTCCCACATTTCATTTTTGTATCCAAATTGAAGGATGCAAATTCACTACATGTAAAAGACAAACATAAATATCTCTGAAAGATTCATGTTTCTTTATTCTCTTTTAAATTTAAAGGATATGTTTGACCCTTTAAACTTTATAAAAGACAAAGATAAGAGTGATAATTTATTCATTATCCAATTTTATTTTAATATGTCTCCTGAGTGATAATATTCTAATATTTTATCTATTGAACACTCTTTGAGCAGTCATAAACATGTGAAAATAAAGCATATTTTTAGTTAAAACCTGATTTGTTTTGTTACTGAATGATGCAGGTTAAATAAAATCAGAATAAAATGGTTTCAATTTTTACTAAGCAATGCCAGAGACTTCCATTGGATTTGAAATGACAAATATTCCTTAATCCAGTCATGAATTTGATTTGTTCAGGTGAGTATTTTGTTTTATACATGAAGAAATGTCTACTCTTTTATTGTATAGCCTATGACAGATGTTTGACCATAAATATTTAAGATTAAATAAGTTTCTGTTAAATCAGAAGACAGGTTTAAAATGTTAAAAATTTAACAAGTTACAGTTTTTACAATGGTATGTGCTTTCACAAATGACAGCTGAACTCTCAGACTATCTGACATGGTTCATTATGATCAAAATCCTAAAGATCTACATAGAGAGGAATGTGACAGGATTGATTTCTGAGAGAAAAACAAGACAGAAAATGAATCGTTACTGTTTTTTTTTTCTTTTCATGTTTTTTTTTTCAGAGCTAACTATCAATGCATTTAGTCCACTTTGAAATTATCTTTTAAATTCTACATAAAAAGAAGAATAGATAGGGAAACTGTTCTGTAGATGAATTCATCTTTTCAGGAAATACAAATATTCCTTACACAAAAGTAACCCTGTTCATAACATTCCTAGTTGTTTATCTCATTGTACGTCTTTCCAGTCTTGGGATGATCATCTTAATTAGAATGGATGCTCAGCTCCACACATCCATGTACTTTTTTCTCACCCATCTCTCCTTCTGTGACCTCTGCTATTGTACAGCAATTGAACCCAAGTGGCTGGCGGATCTCTTAGCTGTAGAGAAATCAATTGCTTTTGTTGTTTGTGCTCTGCAGTTTTTGATAGTCTGTGTCTTTGCAGATTCTGAGTGTCTACTGCTAACAGTAATGGCCTTTGATAGATACCAGGCCATCAGCAACCCATAACTCTACACAGTGAACATGTCTAGCATGGTGTGTTCCATGCTCATGGTTGGGGTTTGCCTGGTAGCAACAACAGATGGTTTGATACATACAACCTTGGTGTTCCGTTTATGTTTCTGTGGTTCTAATGAGATCAACCACTTCTTTTGTGATTTATCTCCACTTTAAATGCTCTCCTGCTCTGACATACAAATCAATGAACTGGCTTTATTTACTATTTTTGGTTTCATTGAACTGAGCACCATCTGTGGTGTTCTGCTGTCTTACTGTTATATCATTTTATCAGTCTTGAAGATCAGTTCTGCTGAGGGGAGGTTCAAAGCTTTATCTACTTTTACCGCCCATCTCACCACAGTTGCCATTTTCCAGGGTACTGTATTCTTTATGTATTTTTGGCCAGGTTTTTTATATTCCCTGGATCAAGACAAAAAAACCCTCCCTGTTTTACACTCTCGTGATTCTCATCCTGAACCCTGTGATTTACAGCTTGAGGAACAAGGATGTGAAAGAGGCCCTGCAAAAACTGAAAATGAAAATATGGTTCTAAACAACTGTATCACATGTGCATGTCCACTCACCAATATGTTTGTTATTTTCGGGAAAATTACAATGATGTCTTAGAAGATGGTTGTGCTTTATAGTTTAAGACACTAACTTGTGCCTTTCTTGTAACACCAAAATAAAATAAATGTAATGGACCTCAAAATATGACATGTTTCAGTATAAATTTAGTAGTATTTCATAGCACTCATGACTATAAAATTTTTCTGATTAGTTAATTACCTATTTGTTTTCATATTAGCTCTGAGTGCATTGTTTAATGAACATTCACTATTTCAGTTTACCTATTATATAACTTATGTTTTAAGGCAAACTTCATAGTTAATTTTGTGATAAATTTGTGTTTTTGTTGAAGCAACAGTTTTTAATTGAACTTCAAAAATTTATAATACACTTCAAAATAATCCTGAAATAAATAATATATAAAATATTTTCTACAGAAAATTCATTAAATTTGTTATTCAGGAGAAAGCTTTCATTGACTAGAGAACTGAAATTATCCATGTTGGTGACATAAACACATTGTAGATTGAAGCCCAAATAATTAAATAGGGATTGAGGTAAAGAGGTCTATGGCATTGAGAAACCACAGAAGCATTACCTAATTATGATGTTAAAATCAAAGACATGAGGTTCTGTCATTGTTGACATTTTCAATATAAATTCATTGTACTTCATATAGTAGAAGCATGAGCAGATTTTTTGAATCAAACTTTTATACATAAATGTCTGCAAGTAATTGTCTGATCTTCGAAATCACTTGAAGATGAGGTCAATGTCTCTTATATAAAAACTCTTGAGAGATTGGAGTGTTTCTGTAAGACTGATTATACAGCTTTGCTCTGTGTGATAGAACTTCTCCCCATAGATTATGTATCATTTATTTAATGAAGCTTTCTGTTTCTTCATCTCTATGTGCTTCTGTATATAGGTTCTATTTTGTTTTTATTTCTTTAGTTATTATTTAACGTTACTCTATTTTACTTAAATATCTTCAAATTACAATATTTACTTTTTTCACCTCTGGTCTAAGTATTTCTTTTCTGCAATAAAAAACTTTTTCATCATATTTTAGAAAAAGAATGTTGAATAAAACAAAAATGGAACATGAGATAATGTAGAATTTTTGTATGTATTAGGTGCTGTTAAAATTATCAGAGGGTGTATTATGAAACATTCACACACATTCACAGATAAAAATATTTAGTATAATTTGAAAAATGACTGTGGACACTTAGACTTTGAATATATAATAAAATATTAATTTGGCCAGAAGAAATTAGCATATGTTTATATATCATTTCACACCTTTTTTTCAACAAAGTATAGTTTATTTATGTGTGCTGCATTCTGTCTTTATAAATTTACTACATGGAGAGCCCATTACAAAATTAAGGGCATTTGAAAAATGTGCTACTTTAGTTTTGTGCCAGGAGATTACAATATATATTAATACTTTCAAACCTGTGAAAGAAGTATCAATGACTCTTATTAAGTAAATTTAAAAAGGGAAATAAATAAAATGTAAATGTTTACTAACTTGTTGCAGTATTGTCAGTAAGAAATTCTCTCAAAATACAATTAGAGCATAATTATTCCTATTTGTACCAGTGAGGTACAAGATAGTCTTAATACCCTTTTGTTGTCCATCCTTTTGTTGACTAGCCAGAACCTCTGTATTCTCTCTTGACTAGAACACTTAGTTTTAAACCTTGCTTTTTCTTGGCTTTAGAATGAATGTCAGCTGAGAACACTCCACTCAGATCTTTTCTCTCAAGGTAAATAGCCTGGATTGGCTATGAGTCTATAGGTCTTCAATGCCGTCAGAAATCCAGAATGACTAAATTAACTGAACTTATGGGAAGAAATAAGCATAGCTTCTAAAACTTAGCCAATTTATAGAGACCGCTGAACACCTGGACAACCCCTATACTACCAGACGTTGGAGCATCAAATCTTCAGCCTTCTGGCCCAAACTCATCTGACAGACTTTAGTGCTGCAGAATTTTAAGAATTGGTTACTCTGTCTAGGCAGATATAATCAGTCAACTATTCTGCAAGTGTGTCCTTTTCTGGACAGTAATTTGTCTGTAGATGGAGAGAGGCAATTCTTGCCTAGTGGCTATCTCACCACAACTGGAGTAACTCCAAGGATGCTCAATTTCTTCTTAGAATTCAAGACAGGAAGCTGTCAGGAGCAGACAGGTCTCTAATCAAAATGAACATTAATATATAAATATTTGTAATGTCAATTCTATGGATTTCGGACGTTTTGTAAGCCACCTATTCCTGTGAGGCAATCTGGACTGTTGTCTGTTAACTCTTCTCAGCTCTTTCTAAATAAAATATAGAAAACACCCTAACAATAAACTCAAAGTCATGAATTTGCTATAGTCCTTTAACTCACAGGCTAACCATCCCAAATCAGTTAAAAAAGTTAAAGAAGGCCTGGGTCTACCTTGTATTCCTAAATGTGTTATACAGGCACAATGCCCATGAGAGTATCAATATTCATTTCACTTTTAGAAGGGTGATATGTAGGAGGAGCTAAGGGGGAAGGAGCACCGAGAGGAAGAGATGGAGTAAGGAGAGGAGAAGAGGAAGTAGAGGAGAAGCTAAGTGGTGAGAGAGAGAAAGAGGGAAAGAGAGAGGGGGCATGGAGGCAGATGTTCACGTGTCTCCACCAGTCAAAAATAGTTTATATATCTAGATTGGGTATTGGGCTACACTTCTGATTGAGCATTACCATACTTATAAAGCCTTTGATTAACATTTTAAAAAATGTATAAAAGCAAAAAGGAAAAGAGGGCACGGTATAGGGGTTTTCTAGGGAGAGGAAAGGAGGAAAGGGGATGGCATCTGAAATGTAAATAAATTATCCAATAAAAAAATGAAAGGAACCTCCAAATCTGCAAACAACCAGGCAGAGATGCAGAAACTCCTCTGAGGCTATCATCTAGAGTGGGAGAAGTCTGGCAGGACCCAGGTGTTGACTTTTTGAGTCTAAGCTAACTTGAGGCAATTGAGGACAGGGTGAGTTGTAGGATTTCCAGATGGTATCAGAAAAGTGGATAAGTGACAGTTGTTGGAGAGCCATACAGGGTAGTTATAGGTAAAGATGAAAAAGCTTTGAATTAGAATGGGGTTCTGTAGATGATTTTTTTTTGCTTGGGTGTTTCAAAATACCCCTATCAAAAAACATTAAAAACTTTTGTCTTTCAAAAAAAAAAAAAAACAATTCTCAACCAGGAATCTAATGAAACACTGATGAATAACAACGAGTAGTCAAGGCATGGACTTATCAGATTAGTCCCAAAGGCCACTGGGAGGAATAAAACATCATCTACATGAATTCACATATCACTGATGAGAAAAGAAAGACACATCTCATCTTGGTTTCCTGACGGTTATTTTAAAATCATACAGACAAGAGCAACTACTTTCATTTTAAAGTAAGAAATCATTATTAAATGATGCAGAAGTTAATTTCATGCATGTTTACTCAGTTAAATGAAACCTAATAGACAATTTATATTCTTGTCAAAAATTGTGTGAATTTTCATGACATCAGGATTTTGTGTGTAACATTTGTAGATGTTTTACATATTTGTCTTTTAGCTATTATCAGATTTTTTTTTATTTTAAAGTTACTTAAAAGTGATGCAGTACATGTAACTTTAAATTTTACTTATGTTATTCATTGTCAATCATTAATAGAAAAACGTGAATGTATCTTAATTCAGGCTTTGCAGACAATATACTACATTTAACTCAAGAAAAAGTAAATGATAGCTTATCACAACATTCTATTTTTAAAAAACAAACACATAGAAAGGTGTCCTTTAACATCTACACATAAATAAATAAATAAATAAATAAATAAATAAATAAATAAATAAAAACAACCTAAGAAATTGAACACTATGTTTTCCAGTCCAGCTGGACAGTCAAGTGGGACACTTAGACCCTGTGGTGAGGACTGATATACATGAGAAGGAGGCACAGAAAGACAAGAAGTCTGATCAAGCTAGCAAAGATTTTATTGTTCACATAGGTTATATACTCTGAAAACAGTATATGGGAGGGTAGGAAAGGAAGGAGGGCTTTGGAGGTGGAGGAAGATATCTGCAGCTGTGGGGTCTAAGTTATTCTCACAAAGCCTTTCCGTTACTGGGGGTTCTAAAAACATCTATCTAGCAGGATGCTGGCTAAATCTAAAGATCAGGAGAAAGGGTTACTAAGGTGGGTTGCTATGAGGCCTTGTTTGAAGTTCTAAGAACTGACAAGTGAATCATGGAGGGTAAGCAGAAAGAATAGTATATAGAAGAGCAAAGGGTGAGTGCGAAGAATAAGGCCTTGCTATGGCTTCCCACACTATGTGTCTTAGAAATATTGTTTTGATCTAACAATCTTTATTTCTTTTTTGGAACTGTCAACCTTAAAGCTAATGACATTCCCTTATACACACCAATCTGTTTTTTTATTACTTATTTTTCATGAATGCATAGGCATGTATATTCTATGGATATGCTGCACAGTGTTTACAAGTGCTTGTGGGTGTATGTGTAGGATAGAAAATGCAATACCCCAGGAAATATTAAGAAGAGTTTCTCATTGAACACAAGGCTCACTATTTTCACAAGAATCATTGTACTTTTCCAGGTGATTTTGGCTAAAACTCGTCAGTGCTGAGATTATATGTTGATAAGCACACAGGTCTGACATTCCATGGCGACTAGGCTAACTCTAATTCTTATACTTCTGGGTTAAGTTTTTTCACATTCTGTGATATATATTCAGCTTTCTACCCTTTTAATGACATGTTTTTCACATTTGAGGGATTTGTATTTCAGAATAAGATGGAATTTATTTATAAAATTTCTATCAAAAGAGTAATAGGCATCTCTAAATAGCATTTGATTTTTTAGTCAAATTTTAATACAGATTTTTATCAGGCTATTTTTATTTAGTGATTTATAGGCAATATTACCAGTAGTGCTAAAATTAATATTTTCTAAGTTAGTCAATAAATGTGATATTTTATTGAACAAGGAAATATTTATCTTCTATCTTCTGGCATTTCTGGCAAATGTTGAAATTCTTTTCAAATCATTTTGAATCTAGACCCAGAGACTTGTTCAACATTGTGCAATGATAAATAACTGGGCTAGATAATTTTATTTTAGTAAACTGTATATTTTTAACAAAGTGTGTAAACTTTCATTAGACATATTTTATGATGATGGTTGTTTTAAATAACATAAACTATGTTTCTGAAGACAAATAACCATAGAAATTAATAATATTATACCACATCATAATAAAACATGCAAAACAATGTTGAATTAATTATTATCTTGCTTTTTTGAAAACAGTTTTTTAAAAAAGAAGGATCCAGTTGGGAATTTTTCCGTCACTGATGTCCATTTCTTAGGAATTAACAATAACTATGATTAAAGTGATTTTATTTTTTTTTGGTTTTTCGAGACAGGGTTTCTCTGTGTAGCCCTGGCTGTCCTGGAACTCACTCGGTAGACTAGGCTGGCCTCGAACTCAGAAATCCGCCTGCCTCTGCCTCCCAAGTGCTGGGATTAAAGGTGTGCGCCACCACCGCCCAGCTAAAGTGATTTTATTTACTATATTTTTCCTCATTTCAATCAGAGGATGACCTTATCAGGCATCAGTGGGAGGGCAGGTCCTTGGCTCTGTGGAAGCTTGCTACCCCAGCTAAGTGATATGCTAGAGTACTGAGGCAGGATTGGATGAGTGGATGTAGAAGTACCCTCATAGATGCACAGGGAAAGAGGGATGGGATTGGGGTTTGTAGAAGGGAAACTGAGAAGGCAGATATCATTTGAAATGTAAATGAATCAAATGATTATTATTTTAAAAAAGGAAAATTTTGGAATGACCACTTTAATTAGAGTGAACCACCAGATTCACATATCAGTATACATCTTCCTCAGCCACGTCTCTTTCTCTGATGTTTACTACTCCACAGCAGTTAGCCTTAAATTTGGTGGTGGACTTGCTTGCCATAAAGAGCAATTCAATTAATTTTCTTGGCTATGTTCTTCATTTCTTCATCTTCCTCATCTTTACAAATGTGGAGTGTATACTGCTGAAAATGATGACATTTGATTAATACATGGCAATCAACAATCCATGTCATATGTAGTAGATATGTCCAGTAATGTGTGCTACCAACTCCTGCCTATTGGTTACTTGGTGGCATTATAGATGCTGTGATACAGATAACCTCGGCATTGTGCATGTTTCTGTTGGTCTGATGAGATCAACCTTTTTTTCTTTGATTTATCTCCATCTTCCCTCCACTCTTCTTTTGACATACATGGCTCTCTTTATAGTTTTTATGATTCCATTGAACTGAGCACCATCTAAGAAATTCTTGCTTCTTTCTGTTATATTACCTTTTTACTAGTGAGAGGAAATTAAAGTTTTTTTCTACCTCCACCTCCTATTTAACAGCACTTGGAGTTGTTCAGGGAACGATGTTATTAATTTATTTCCAATCAAGTTTTTCTTATTTTCTAGACCAAGACAAAATGACTCCATAGATTTACATCCTCATCATGCCTATGCTAAATCCACCAATTTTCAGACTGAGAAACAAGGGCATGAAAGAGGTCCTGCAAAAACTGAAAACAAAAATGCTGTGGCCCAACCCATGAAGTAGTCCCAGAGAGGGCGTAAAAATCAGGGGAGGGAAAGTATGAGTTAGACACCAATACTGGAATGATTTTCCACTTTGACTGAATAGCAATCAAAAAATGTATTAGTTATACAGATTCAAAAAGCATTCATGATTCTATCATTTTGTCCCTGGCAAACTTACTTTTCTAGTAAGTTTGCTTAGGGTTACAGGTTAAGCACAGGTAGAACAATTTTATTATCATCAACCTCGTTCTCATATATCTAAAAATTTAAAAATCATTTTAGCTTAAGCAAGAAAGCAAGAATATAACCCAGTTTTCAGGCTGAAAGCACTTATTTTAAAGATACTTAGACAGAAAATACAATCTGAGTCAGTCTAGGTGAATTGTTCTGCCTTAAGCAATAAATTATCAACTTTTAATAGATAATCATATTACTTGCAAATTTGCTTAAAACTGAGAATTCATGCTTAAGAATCATTGTAGTTGTTATTTTCAATTTTATAAGAACTTGGCATAATTCTAACACCTCTCTGGATGTTTTAACTTTACATAGTGAGCTTATGAATTTCAAAAATGCTGCTCTGCTGAGCGTTAATGTTCTATATACTGCTGATAAAATTACCCAAGGTCTATATACTGCTTATAAAATTACCCAAGGTCTGAGGTCATTATTTCTATTTTGGTCAAACTTCAAGAATGGCATATATAGCTTAATCCCTTTTTGCCTGGGAATACTTTAAAGTCTGTCCATCATGTTAAAGCTTGTCTTTAACAACATTAAAATGTTGGTAGCCAAAGTCCATGGCTTGAAACTGAAAATGGACTCCCCAGACATATTTATTAAATTAACAGGCTAGCAAAGCAAGGAAGGGTAAGATTGTGCACAGAGCCTTACTAACCTAAGATAGAAATGCTTTGTTTTGATAATGCATATTTCATTATGGGTAAGGAAGGCATTCTTGTTAAAACTACCTAAGACAGGCTCAGTCTTTTTAATGAATTTTAAAAATGGGGAGGCAGAGAGCATTTGGGGCTGCTTGGCAAGAATCTGACATGGGCCAAGGACGAGGAAATGGGCTGCTTGGCAGGAGTCTGACATTCGGCTAGAACAAAGAAGTAATTTCAGGCAGGAATCTAAATTTTAGGCTAGAACAAGAAAGTAGGCTTCAGACATGAAAAATGACTTTGGGATATGGACAGAGAAGTAGGCTCAGATATTTTGGTTATTCATATAAGCCCTTAGAAACGATGATCATGGGAATGTTCATAGAATTTTGTTTATTGCCTTGCTTGTTCTTTGACTATTTGTTTTTATTTTCTTGCTTGTTCCTTGAATAATTGCATCTATTATATTGCTAGACCCTCAACCTAGAACTGACCTTAATACTTGCAAGTAAATAAAATGGTATAAAAGCAAAAAGGAGTGGGGGGGATGGGATAGGGGTTTATTGGGAGGGAAAATGAGGAAAAGCGATGACATCTGAAATGTAAATAAATAAAATATCCAATAAAAAGTTTTAAAAAATATTTTTTAATAATGAACTGTTTTTTTTAATTAATATAAATTACAGCAATGTGCTCTAAACCGTTTTCCAAAAATGACAAATTCTAAGGCTTTATTCTTTTTACATTCATTTATATTGTTCTTACAACAACTATATATTTTATTATATCATCTTAGTTATTCTAACTTTTGTGGCTGAGTTCTTAGTTAGGACTTATTGTGTATGGTCATTTATCTTATAGGTTATAATTCGAAGAAATTCTATATATACCTTAAAAGAAGTTATGAACTCTGATCTGTTGTCATTTCTCCTGTCATGCTGAATGTTGTCAGTCTTCTCTGATTTGAAACTATTGTAATTTTTTTGTTTAATATATTTTCTTAGCGACAGATAACATTCTCCAAGGCACAGAGAAAACTCCCAAGTAGAATCTACTAAAGTTACTTCCTTGAGAGCAGGGCATGGTTCATTGATTCATTCAGGACTTTCCTGGGGGATACACTAACAATTTTGTAAGAGAAGACATGGGTGAATCGTTATGCTAATAGCCATCCAAAAATGTAATACACAGAGATCCAAACTAAAAGGAAATAGCATCAATTCAATGATCAATGTATGTGGTGGCTTAGCTTTGCTGATACTTTCTCAAAGAGCAGTGTTTGCTTCATGAACGACAACATTCAACTAGGAAATGGCTTTGTCACAAAATACTTGTTTCTAAGCAATTATATTACACATACTTATCTAAAATAATTGTTCTTTTTGGAAAATTTTATCTGTGACATATAAAATTTTTTCTTTGCTTTAAATTTAATATAAATTTGTATTTGTGCTAATAGGTTGTTGCAAGTAGGTACAGTTTATCTTCTAATAAATATTTTTATATATGTTATATAAATATGTATATTTTAATTAAAATTTTCACAATCATTTCTACTGTAACAATTTTATTGAGCTATTGTTTTGTCTTTTTTATTATAATAAGTTTAAGATATAGTTATTGACATTCAATTTGCATATTTTATGCCATATATTTTGTGGTAAATACAATTTATTTCCTGGTAAATTACATATACCATAGGATACTTTTAAAATATATATTTTATAAGGTTTACAAAGATATGCCTAGGCATTAGCAATTCTATAACCATTGCAGAAGAACATCTTGTCATTTTAAACCTGTACTGATTTCCAGGCAGCTAGGTCTAGGGTATTAAAGCCCCCCCACACAGTGACACTTTTATCCCAACAAGGCTATCCCTCCTAATAATTCCATTCCCTGAGCCAAACAACCATGATTCTGTTATTAGAGTCTCTAATAACTAGCAGGTGATCTTCCTGAGATAAGACTACTTTGGATTATAATCAACAATGAATTTGTTTGTGTAGCCAAGGCCCAACTGAAATGAATTTTAGGAAAGTTTCCTGCCATTAATATGCTTTTACTGTTATTATTAAACATATGTAACAATGACAAAATATTAGTCCACCCTTTTGAACATATCTTTGGAGAACAACAAATATACTCTATTGTACTGATGCTACATAGACAAATAGAAGACTTCTTAATTCTTAATGCTGATCCTATAAGAATTCCTAAAATTGTATCATTGTATTTATTAAACTCTTTTATAGTGGGTCTACTATTATGTTTTCTCTGATAATCAAAACTGCATTGAGATCTCTGTCAGTCTTTAGTGTCATGAGTTAATTGCTTCAGAGATAGCAAGCAGGCATCTACTACTCAGAGCTCATTCCAAGAGATTTTAAAACCATTAACCAAAGGTCATAAAAAGGGAAATAGCAATTTACTAAATGTACTAGGACAGAAGATTAAAATAATTACTTGATTTATCTATTAAAAAATTCAGTAATACCTTGGTCACAGGAGTTATGGGTTTTAACTCTCCATGAACCTGCAGAGCTGGTGACAGGTGTGTGTCTAGTGTTATTGGAACTTGTTATGATGTATTATTTTCTTGCTGTCACTGAGAAGCCTGATTTTTCTTAAAGGAAAACACAGAAATAGTGTTAGTAGAATAAGAGGAGGTGGGAGGAGTCTGGCTGGAAGCAGTAGAGGGGGATGAGGCAGGAATCAGTATATATTGTTTGAGAGAATAATAAATAAAAAGAAACACACACATACACACACACACAAACAAACATAACTGTTTTCGTTAGGCCGATGACTCATGTAGTCAAAGATATTTGGTCAGTTTAGCAGTGTCAAGATTTGGTTCCTTTGTATGAACTTCTCAGAGAATTAATAAAATTATTCATAAAAAAACCACTATCCTCATGGAACACTCATTCCTCTGAATGAGAAAAATGTTAAAACAGAGAAAAAGAGAGAATGTAAAATGAAGAAATGAGCTAACTTCAACTGAGGATAAGCAAAGTAAGTCGAAGACTATGGATCAGAAACTCAAGGTATAGACTGCACATATTTTTACATACTGCTAGCAATTTTTAAATAAAAATCGAAGGAGAGGCCTTAAGAATGGGCTGTATAAAAGTTTAGGGCTGTGCACTTAATAGCCTTATGTCCTTATGTATTTGTAGAAATGATTCTGTTTACAAATTATTGCCAATTATAAACAGAGTGACTCCAACCACAACCTAGAGCAGCACAAATCTACTCAGACAAATGTAAACAGAAGACAGTTTAAAAGGATTTATGATGTCCCAGCTTCTAGAGATTTTGTTGATTTGTTTGTTTGTTTTCCAGATTTACTCTATAGACATGAATTCTCTTCTGGGATGCCCAGATCTCAAGACTAATCAGAAAGCAATTGGATACCTCGATAGCATTGACACTGTTGCATCGATGGGCATGATATAATCTGTGAAGTTAATGTAATAATTAACAAGCATCATAGAAAGATATTCCATAAAAATACTAAACTGAAAGCAATATATGTGCGCAAGGACCTGGTGTGGAACTGAGCACACTCTACTTGCTGCTCCAGTCTCTGTGAATCCTGATGGTCTTTGCTTTAGATATGATTAATAGAATGTGTTCAGCTGGTGCCATTCATTCCTTCTCACTTTTATGCTCTTTCTGTCTCCTCTTCCACAGAGTCCCCTGTGTTGTCAGGGGAGAGATTTGAAGGATCTTCTCTGATTATGGATGACTAAGAAACTGACATATGAAAATAGCTGAATTATCACTTGTAGTCTTTTAAAATGTGTAGTGCTTAGTTTTTTCCTACAGCTCTAGTCTCTGCTTCTTAGTAACTCAAGCAGTGTGAGGTAGGGGTTCCACCAGGCTGAGTGGTCCTTAAGTCAAATCAGACATTGATTAGATACTCACACAAGTTTTGTGTCATCACTGACCTAGCATATTTTACAGGTAGAACATTATTATAGACAAAGGGTTTTTGGATTAGTTATGTCTGGGTTTTTCTTTGGTAGCCTGTTGAGAGTAGCCCTGAACAAAAGAAACTAAATGAAGATATAAATGTTTTTGTTGATACCATCTCAACATCTAAATATTCAATAATTTGTGTATGTCTTCTCAGTAATGGGGCCTTGCTCTCATTTTCTAGAGACAAACCTATGTATTGGCAATATTGTTTGAGCATTTCTGTAAGATCTTTTTGGCTAGCCAAATTGGTTATAATCCAGTCCAGTTATTGGAAGCTTTATTTGTTGACAAGTGATGGCTAGTTGGGACACTGTTTCATGCTATTTGGATACTTTATTAGGACCTCTTTCATATATTTTAGGTAATTTCAGTGTATTTGGTTTCCATACCATACCGCAAATGTTCCTCAGTTAGAGCCATGTCTATTTGCATTACCTTTTCTACACACTTTCTTCTTTTTCTCTCTATCAGATTCTCCCATTCCAATCCCATAACCACTCACAGTCTACTCCTTAAATCTACCCTACCTCTACACCAAGGGAGATCCATATGTCCATGTACTCCTTTCTCTATACTAACATCTCTGGGTCTACAAATTGTAGCCTGGTTAATATACACTCTAAAGCTAATAAACACATATAATTGAATATATACAATATTTATATTTCTGGCTCTGTGGTACCTCTGTCAAGATGGGATTTTCATAATTCCATCCATTTATCTTCAAATTTCTATGATGTCATTTGTTTTTTGAACAGCATAGTAATACCCCATTGTGTAAGTGCACATTTTCTTTATCCATTCTGCTGGTGAGAGACACCTAGGTTGTTTTCAATTTCTGGTTATATGAATCTAGTTGCAATAAACATAACAGCTAAGAAAATGGCCTCATGGTAGGACAAAGTGTCCACTTGGGTGTGTACTCAAGAGTGTGTACACTCTTGCATGCCCAAGAATGGTATTGATGCATCTTAACATAATTGGTTCTCATCCTTCTAAGTAACCAACATACTAATTTTTATTGTGGCTCTTCAGGTTTGCCCTCCCACAAGAAAACAATAAGTATTATTCTTTTCCCACATATTTGCCAGTATGAGTAATCATTTTTGTTATTGACCTTATACATCTAACAGATGTAAAAATGTAAACAGAATTCTCTATTTTGATATGCACCACAATTTTAATTGAGTTATTTGGTTTTCATATCTGATTCTTCAGATATTCATATATTTTTGATAGTGATCATTTATTGAATCTATAATTGATGAAAATATTTTCAATTCTGTGCACTGCCACTTTGTCTGAATAGCAATGTCCTTTACTATGCACAAAATTCTTAGTTTTATGATGTTCTATTTATTAACTGTTGATGTTAGTTTCTGTGCTAATGATATTCTGGTCATCAAGTCTTTCTTGTTTTTGTGAGTTCAAGGCTATTTTCCATATCCCTAGCTGGAGTGGCCTATATGTTAGCAGGAAGTCACTGATAGAGTTTGGGGGTAGGACAAAGCTTCAAGGAAGGGGAGGAATGTTAGGAGTGAAAAATCTGTGGGATCTGCCAGAGATGAGGTAAGAGGAGGCTGCTACAGGTGCTCTGCTACAGAGTTAGTGCTGAGACTGCTGCTCTATTGGATTTGAAGCAATGGAGAGAGAAGTTAAGACGTTGGTGTTAGTTTGTTTTTCCAACTTGAGCCTGTCACTTGACTTTTAATCAGCAAGTTTTCATTCAAGATAAAAACCATGAATACCTAAAACATAACTGTTGCACTTCATTTTTCATTCTGATAAGCACAAATAGATGTATAGAATGGTTGTGCCTTCTAAACCAATGAAGATCTAATTGATTACAAATTTAGTGTATAATTCCTAGTCAATATGTCTTGGGAGAAAAGGTCCATGTTTTCATATAAATCATGTACCAGTTTTCATGAAATGCAAAACCATATAAAATTTAAGTATGTTGATTTATTAGAATAAATGTTATATATTTATTGTTATTTTCTTGACTTTAAAATATATAATTTATATGGGGTTAGTCTTTATCAGGTCATGGGAGAGCCTAATAATGATTATTGAGAGGAAATTATATTTGAGAAACAGAGAGAGAGATTTCCTTTAATTATTTTTACATGATTTGTGACAACATACAATTTGAATTCCTTAGGGTTTATGTCCCAACTGTCAAACATTTACAGATTAAACAATGAACAATATCTTGAAATACATTTTCAGGTTTCAGTCTTCTACATGACCCCTCTTTGTTGTTTACAAATAATTTCCAATAGCTAAAATATTAGTATTTGTGTACTCTATTGAACTCTATTTCACTGATTAATTTCTACTGCAGTTGGAAAGATTATAAAAACATTTTAATTTTGCTGTAAACTGTACATGTGGTTTATTAATAATATCAATAACATTATGAAAAAATGGATACCAGGAAAGACTCTATCGTGGTGAGTTACTTTAAAGTTGTCTATGTTTTCATTCTGTGGATGTACACAGGATCCACACATACTGAAGGAAAGGGTAAACCGATGTGAGCCAGAAAAGGGTGATACATTCCTATTTTATTTAATGATACAACTTTTGGTATTAAACTTGAAATTTATTGTTTCCTTTCCACTATCCTAAATTTAAAGCTCTTTTCTTACTGTTAAGTTGCTGTGCAAAAAATTAAGCCAATAGTTACCTAACAGTTTATCTTCATAACTTTAGTGAATTTAGATGCAATGTTACAAAGCTCACAAAACATGTCCACTAAAAATAACACAATATATGAAGCAGGTTATACAAAACTGAATGTAATAGTTTCAAATAAAAATGGAGCAATAGTAACATTTCTGAAATTGATACAGAAAAATAGCAGCTTTCTTTGAAGAGCTGTGTACAGAGCTTATCCCTAAAACAAAATATAAAGCATCAAACAATAATTTTTTCACAGATAATATAAAATTAAAATACCTCTAAAAGTTAATGTGGGCCTTTTAAAATGTTATTAAGTTATTACATATATTTACTTTATTCTCTTGTTCATTCTTTAAACACTCTTTTAAATTCCTCCATGTGATTTTTCAAAATCTTGACTTCTTTTTTTATTGTGAATTTATGCCTTATTTCTATGCCCTTGGGAAACATAGCCAGGTTTAGTTTTATAAGTTAAAAGCTAACTTGGTCTAGTGAATTTCAGGCCATCTCTACACAACGAGACCTTGTTTGAGTTTTTGCTCTGCTTTGTTTTTAAAGCAATTAATAGACTGATAAGAATGAAGAAAATCATTTGTCTTTGTGCTTCTTACATGATTAAGTGTGTGCAATGCAATACAAATTTGTGAATTTTATAAAATTATGTCAAACTTGAGGAAATTAGTGTCTTTACAATTAAGCAAAATATGGATTATACAATAACCAGAGAGTAAAGAACCTTTAATCAAGGTGACATGAAGTCAGTAATAACAGCGATAATACCATAGAAGGCACATAGTGTTATTTCTTTGATTTGCTGATCATTGATTTGGAGTACTTTCCCAGAGCCATATCAATAAGCACAATAATCAATAAGCACTAGAGATAGGACAGGCATATGTTGATATAACACTGGCATTAGGGGAAATGTTAATATAGATCCAAAAGTTAATCTTAATCCTAGTTTTAAATGGAGACAAAATACAGCTCTACAGGTCTTCTTTGTTTTATTTTTAACATGACCATCATAAGATCATTTCAGCAATGATTGTTTTAGAAGTCTTGATTATGTTTTTCTTGTTTTTATTATACTTTGTATTATTCTCAGCACTAGAAAATGACATGATTGAAATATTCACTTAGAGAATGGACAGCTAAAGCTTTTCTGAGTGTTTCCACATTGTAGATAGTTTTATAATGTGTGCTATTTCTTTTGTTTGCTTGGCAAAATGTATAATGCCCTAATCATACTTCAGCTATTTTAATATATCCTTTGAAATAGGATATACATATGTACTCTTCAATAGGTAATAAAAATGCAGTATTTGCACAGAATAGTTTATTTAGCTGTACCAAATAATAAAATTAATTATGTTTTTGTCTTATATTGAGACATTGTCAGTATTTGCATATAATTGCCTCAAATTCATGAATTTTCTGCATCACAATCTTGAATTCAGGAGTATCAGTATTCAGCCTCATAATGCTCCTATACTAAATTAAGATGCAGAGCTGATGAAGAAAGTTATTTATGTATTCTGAGACACAAATTATCTAGTATGGAAAAACAAGTAAGACAGCAAAAGTACAAAAGAGAGAAGATCAAGAAGTGAAGGAGGGAACAAAGACACAAGAGCAAGTGTAATGCTATTTCTTTAGTTAAAAAGAAGAGTAAGCATTTTCACTTGAAATACTTGTAAATATACATGAAAATATATTAGAATTCTAATTATTTAGGGACATTCAAAATAAAATATAAACTCATAAAAAACAAATATTATTAATAAATATGAAGAAGAAGAAGAAAAAGAAGAAGAAAAAGAAGAAGAAGAAGAAGAAGAAGAAGAAGAAGAAGAAGAAGAAGAAGAAGAAGAAGAAGAAGAAGAAGAAGAAAAAGAGGAAGAATTTAATATTTTTGGTGCATTAAATTTAAAATTAATTATAGTCAGTGCTTGAGATTCTGTAGTCACAACATTAAAAATTGGTGTTTAGGTATGTGGAATGTTAACTATTGAGAAAATAGTGGAAATTTTCTCAATACAAAGAATACAAGAAATGTAAATTGTTAGAAATCCTTTTATTTTAAATCTGCTTTGCCTGGTTTTGAGATTAGACAATTTACTTAGATTATTTAATTAACATATTTTGTAATTATTCTGGTTGCTCTTTCTTCAATGACTACTGAAGAATGTTTATGTGTATAATGGCTTTAACAAAATTATATATAGTGGTAGTAGATTATTATCAGAGGCTTTTCAAAATATGTAGTTTCAAGACCATAGAACTAATCTAAGTTCAGAGACAAAATTTTCTTGCCTTACATATGACTGACTGAATAAAGTTCATAAAGATCTCATAAACCCCAGTGAGGTCTACCCTAGAAAATAATAGTGACTTGGATTAAGGTAAATTATTTGTTGTTAGGGACAAGATGTGTCAGTTCTCAACATATGCACTTGTAATTACTATCTAGTGTCTTTGAGTAATATATAGAATGTCACTTTATTTAACCTTGGAAATTTTTCATTTTCTCTCTTGCCATG
>JANHMN010000122.1:0-35123 GCA_030674055.1 Rhabdomys pumilio | reverse complement strand
AGAGAGAGAGAGAGAGAGAGAGAGAGAGAGAGAGAGAGAGAGAGAGATCAGGGAAATGGTCAAATCAAGTTAGCAATGGAAGGATCTTAATGTGACAAGAAAAAAAAAAACACCGAAAACTACACTGAAGATCTGAGTCTAAACAAACTCTGTTGAGCTCACCAGGGAAGCCACATTAAGTATTCTTCTGTGACTGCTAAGAGCAGTGATGTGGGGACCACTTCCTGAAATGAACTGTTCTACTCTGAACCTGCTGATTTCACTGGTGTGTCATTGGTTTTCTATTAGCAGGATGGTCCTAAAGAATTAAGTAAGAATAAGAAAGCAAACTGAGCTATGCCACAGGAAAGATTCATCCCAGTAGTCCATGAGCTTATGTGGCAAGAATGATGGGCATCTACAATAAATGATAAAGTGGAACTCAGAAGAAACAATAAGGTCTCTTAAGTAAACATATATTCTACTCCTCTTATTCTGTTCTCAGGACGAGCTGAGACCATCTGTTCATCCTAGAAGATGCCCAAATTCGAGACAGTTCAATAAAGAAAATTACAAGTCATAGCATAGGAAACAGTAGAACCAAGTTCTGTCCAGATAAAATATGGGCCCTTGGTGGACACTTAGTTTTCTTTAAAAACTAATTTGAACATACTTAATTTCAAAACAGGAAATTTGAACATACTTAATTTCTGTAACTTCTTTGTCTAAATAAACAGCCTCAGAAAACCAGAATCACACAATGGAGAATCTCATCAGGATGGGGATTGCTGTCATGGTGCTCATAGCCCTTCTGATCCTGGTCATTGAGGCCAGGGGCAGCCAGAGACAGATCCACTGTACAACTGGGAGATAATCTGAAGAGAAAAGTATATATCTTTCAAGGTGCCACAGCCTGGGAATTGAATCTGATGATACAAAATTTTCTCTCAGAAAATCAAGTGCTCATGTCGAGGAACTGTCAGGAGAGAATGAACTGAAAGAAAATGTATTTGGGGTTCAGAAGAAGATGAGAGTTTCATGATGAGATTCTTCTTCAGTAAATCCCTCCACATACTGGAGTATTTGCTTCCTGAACCAACAGTCTTCTGAAACTATAAAGTGATAGAATATGCTGTCCATCTGCCTGGAATTTCTTTCACATGTTTGATTGTGATTTCTATAATCACGTTTAAAGGCCTTTGTCATTTTTGTAATAATGGCTTTAAGGTCATTTTGTAGTGTGTGTGTGGTGTTGTGTGTGTGTGTGTGTGTGTGTGTGTGTGTGTGTCTTTGAGTCTTTGTGTCTTTTGTTAGTTTACTTCTATTGTTTGTACTTTATGTCAAGTTGTTGTCCAGAGTCTTGGGAGGGGAGAGGCTTAGTTAGTATCCCTGGTGCCAGTAGGCTTCCTGAAATGCATGCAGAGCAGATGGGTGGGAAACGGAATATGTAGTGAAGTTTCCTCCTCTTAGAATTCAGTTTCCTCCTGTAAGTTTCCTCCTGTAAGAATTCAGGGGATTAGCAGACAGAGCTGTGATAGGGAGAGGCTTAACTGTTGTCCCTTCAGATGGAAGATTCCAGGGAAACAGGCTAACTACTTGGTGATAGTGATTTTACAAAGAAAGATACCAATAAAATGACTCCTAGATCAGTGTTTTGCTCAGCAATTATCACAGAAGCTTCCTCCTGAAAAATATGAGAAATAATACAGACCCACAACTGAACAATGTGAAGAAAAAGATCTGAATACACAGAATCCTGAATGGAATGGCTGCCCTTTCTAGGCTCAGGGAACTTAGAGAAACTGGAGTCTGAGAGATTGTGTGAGCCAGAGGAAAAGGATGACACCAAGGAAACTAAGTTTCCAGACATAAGTGGCAGCATGTACAGGGCCAGTACAGGTGTGATAATGTTCCAGTGCTGAGAGACAAGGTAGACACAAGACCTCATCTATAATCCAGAAGGTATCACACACTAATAAACATTTGAAAATAAAAATTAGTTTTTCCACGAAAGACACACTACTATGAAAGCAACCTAAAGGGCAAGTCTCAGGCCATGTAGAGTCTTGACAACACAAAAAGAACCCACTGATATTTTAAGCAGTCTTTGGTTACAGTACTTGGTTTTGCATATATATTATGATTTCCTGTTTTGTGTTTTTATAACCTTTCAAATAATACATAATGTAGATATGTACAAAAGTCACCAAATTACATATCTTAAGCACAATTCAATTCGATTTACAAGTGTTTTATGTATAGGTAGGAGAAAGATGATCATTTTCTTCTTTAATTTTTCTGTTCTGTATGACAAATTAATTTATTGTCTAATGTCATTTCAGTTTAAATTCAGTTTATATGTGAAGTACTTAATAGAATTTAAATATTATCTCATAGCACAAATTTTCATAAGCTTAACCTATGATTACACTGGCCCCTCCATTTTCTTCCTTTAAACAACTCCCATATTCTGCTTCCCCTACTCACTCTCAAAATGATCAGTTGATTTTCTTTGTTATATACATACATGTAAATATTATGTGTATAGATAACTAAACACATTCTGCTGAGTCCATGTACTATTGTTTCTTCATGACTTTGAGGCTCACCATGTGACACTGCATGAGAAACTAGGGGCTGTCCCTGGAGAAAAGTGATTCTATCTCTCTCACATTTCTTAGTTGTTTATTGTTCTTCATCTAGGGCTGGTGACCTGACAGAAATTCTCCTACCACATTAGAGTGTCTACTGGTGTTGTTCCTATTTAGGTCTTCTTTAGGCAGCCATATTGTTGAGGTATTACACAATGTTTTCCCTGTCTTTTCTAGGAGACAAAATCTTACACAAGATTTCCAGGTCTTATGACACTAAGTCTTTCTACTCCCTCTTCTGCAATGTTCCCTGAGCCTTAGGTGCAGGAATTGCCTTGTAGATATATCAGTTAGGGTTAAGAACTGCCCAGTATGTTGTTCTCTGCAATTTTACCAGCTGTGGCTTTCTGTAATGGACTCTGCCTCATAAAGGACCTGATTTTGTTCTGAGGTGTTAGAGCTACACTTATATATTAATTTTCCATAGTGTTAGAGTGAAAAATAAACCAAGGAAATACATTACACAATTTACTACGTTCATAGTAAATATGTTTCCTGCAGTGGTCAGACCACGAGTTACTTGTACAATAACAACTGATTTGAAAAATCACAGGTCTAACCACTCAGCATTGGGCATTTCTTGAATGGACTCATAACTGTGATGGAGGAATACTCTTTCTTCTAAAGGTCATTATTTCCTGTAATTCTTTGTCTACTGATGGGACCCTTGGAAATATTGCCATTCCTCAATATATTCACCTATAGTGCATTGTTTAGATTCTGTTTATTTCTCAAAAAAAAATTAAAAACCCAGTTCTTTTACAATTTCTGCAAAAAGACTTCACTGAAGTCTTCCTGGTTTTTGTCTCTTACAATCTTTATGGACTCTCTAGTATTCTGTGGGCCATGTACACAGGTGCTGTGATGGAGATATGTCTATTGGGACTGAACTTCTCATGTTCTGTGAGAGGAACTCACTGGATATATTTGTGCACCCATCAGTGAGCCCAACAGGATTGAAGATAGGTTACAGATAGAAGCACATGCTCATATAAAGAACTTTGTTTAAAATCAATGGGAAATAACAAAACAAAAGACACAGATGAGGGAATGTAATTTTTTGGGATGCGAAGACAGTTACTATGAATATGAGACATATCAAATAGATTAGAACAGTAAAAATAAGAATGTATCATATACATGTATGATATTGTCAATGAAAACATTCACTTAGTAAAGACAAAAATAACCTGGAAAGAAGCTAAATTTTTGTCAGGAGCCATAATGGGACAAGCTAATAATGAGCAGATGATCATCCTGAAATGGTTGCCTCGGATTATTATATAATCTGCGACGAGTGTGCCACATTAGCAAGGCTGTGGTGGGTGTGATTTTAGGAAAGATTCCTGCCATTAATATGCTTTTCACATTATTATTATTATTATTATTATTATTATTATTATTATTATTATTATATGCAACAATCACTAAGCAATAGCCCACCCCTTTGTAGCAGATCTCTGCAGATCCACGAAGATGTACTGTTTTGTAATGATACTATATAGACAAATAGATACTTCTTAAGTCTTAATGATGATCCTATAAGAATTCCTAAAATTATATCAATGATTATTAAGCTCTTTTATATCAGGACTGCTATTAAGTCCCTCAGGCATAGTCGAAACTGCAATGAGAACTCTGCCAGTCTCCTGAGTGTTATCAGTTAATTGCCCCTAGACCTTCTCCTGCTTAGAGCACATTCCAAGAGGTCATAAAACAATTAGCCTAGGTTACTAGAGGAAACCCACAATTTATTATAAGACAGAAGAGAAAATATTGCCTGGGTTATCTATACAAAACTTCACTAATTTATAGTTTCAAACTTTCTGCGAACCTGTGGAGCTAGACAGGTGATGAATGTCTAGTTAGATAATTACTCCTAATGGATATTCATGTAAAGATTCTGTGTTGTAAACTTCTATTTCAATTTATGACTTGAATTTTGGTGTGAACTTGTGATGAACTTTGTAACATGTGATCATGTACTCTGAATGGTGTATAAATACTGAAGACAAAGACAAAGAAAAGAGTTAGAATGGAGTGAGTTAGAATAGTTAGTTAGAATAGAGTTAGAATAGAGTAAGTTAGAATAGAATAGTCAGTTAGTTAGAATAGAGTTAGTCAGTTAGGAGTCCATTGCCCTTTCTATTTCCCCCTGTCTAGAGTTTTTCTCCCTTAGAATCTTTACTTTGTTAGAATCTTTTCTTCTTCCCTTAAACAAGCAGGGCTACAAGCAGGTGCATGGAATGATGCTTTTTGCAGAGAAAGTCTCAGTTTCCAAATGATTATCAATAATGTTCAATGTCTTAACTTAACCAAAATCAATGTCAAAATGATCAGGATCCAACCATGATGGCCTGTTAATATTAAATCTCATGGAAACTTCAGTCCAAGGACTAGACTTACTGAAGGCTGTCTTCTTCCACCCCCATGCTTCCAGCCCAGCCTCTATTTCTTAGTAACAGCGGTTTCTATGAATTCTCATTGTACTGAACTGCAAATGTGCTTTCTTATCACACACTGTTCTCACCTCTCCCCGCTCTAGTTCCTAGTTCCTTGTGTGGTTTTTAATCCTCTGACAGGAGTGTGAGCAGATGTTAAGAAAAATTTCAGAGACTGATTTCAGTTTAGAGCAGTTGAATCTTCACAGCCTCCCAGTCATGGTCTTCAGTCAAAGTTACAGCCTGACATCCATGGAAACTGTGTTACAAATCCCCAACAATCTAAGCTGAATGGAAGTTCTGGTAACCAAAAACCTGAGAAGAGATAGGCCATAGATCTGTACTAGTGTTTTCCTAAAGGAACATAGAAAAAAGTGACTACTACATCAATGTCTTACTCAGCCATTATCAAGGAAGCCTCCTTGTAGGAGATGGGGACTAACACAGAGACCCTTCTGAACAATGTGCAGAGAGAGAGAGAGAGAGAGAGAGAGAGAGAGAGAGAGAGAGACCTTGGATCTCTGAATCTTTAATGGAATGTCAATATCAAACACCCACCATCCCTGGAGTACGTGATTTCTCTATGTGTGAATATGCTTCTCTCTGTTTATATGTGCTTCATGACAGAATTCTTCAACTTTTAAAGAAACACTAATACCAATACTCCTCAAACTATTGCACAAATTAGAAACAGGCAAACACTGAAAACTCATTCTGTGTAACTCTGATACCTAAAACACAAAACTCAAAAAGAAAACAAATTTCAGACCAATTTCCCTCTCAAAGCTAGAAGGGCCTGGAAAGATATCTTACAAACTCTAAAAACCACAGATACCAACCTAGACTCTCTTACCCAGCAAAACAAACCGTATATGATGCACAATCACTCATAACTTCAGTCCCAGGCAATCCAGTATTCTCTTCTGAAAATGCAAAAGGCAAACACATTCTCTCTCTCTCTCTCTCTCTCTCTCTCTCTCTCTCTCTCTTTCTCTCTCTCTGTGTTATATGCAGTCAAGACTCTAATAACTTTATGATAGTTTATATATGCTTAGTCCAGAAAGTGGCACTATTAGGTGAGGTCCTGTTGGAGTAGGTGTGGCCTTGTTGGAGAAGGTATGTACCTATAACTTTAAGACCCTCATACTAGCTCCCCAGAAGTTGGTGTACTTCTAGTAGCCTTCAGATAAAGATGTAAAACACTTAGCTCATCCTGCAAAATGCTTGCCTGGATGCTACCATATTCCTTCCTTGGTGATAATGGACTGAAACTCTGAACCTATAAGCCAACCCAAATTAAATATTTTTATAAGACTTGCCTTGCTCATGGTGTTTGTTCACAGCAGTAAAACCTGAACACAGAAAGGAATAGCAAAATCCAGGATGTTCAGGAGTGACATGAGTCTTCATGTGTCTTTGTCCTACTCTGGATCACTTTAATGCCATCAATGTCCAAGTGAGACTTTCTCTGTGCCACTTTTAAGAAAACCTACCTCCTTCTCTCCTGCTTCCTTGCAGGGAACCTTCCCAAAGCCTTTATCAAGGCTGATCCAGGCTCTGTTATCACCTCTAGAAGTTCTATGACCATCTGGTTTGAGGAGACCCTTGATACAGGAATGTATTTTCTGAATGTAGAGGAAAGCCAAAAAAACATGGGTAACACAAAACCTAGAGAAACCTGGAATAAAGGCCAACTTCTCTAACCTTTCTTTGGCACAGCAACATGGAGCTCAATATCGCTGTTACTGTTACAGTTTAGCTGGTTGGTCAGAGCACAATGACACCATGGAACTGGTGGTGACAGGTAAGGAGACAGAGTCCAGACTTAGGCTCTGTGCTCAGGACTATTCCCTCCTACAGAGGAGAACATATGACTGTTTCCTCCTTCTCTTCTAGGAATCTGCCACAATAATCCTGTCCTTTCAGTACTGTCCAGGACTGTCATGACCTCAGAAGGAAAGATGAAGCTCAACTGTATCTCAACAGAGGGATACAACAAGTTCATTGTCACCAAAGAAGAAGAGAAATTTCCCACCTCTCTGAATTCACACGTAGATGATACTAGGCATTCAATATCCCTGTTCACTGTGGAAAAGGAGACCACAACCCAAACAGGGACATTCAGATGTTATATTTACTACTAGGATACCCCAGAGATGTGGTCTGTACAGAGTGAGCCTATGAAAATTCACAACTCAGTCAGTCCCCACTGTCATTCACAATCATTTTCTGAGCCCCTAAACACTTTGCCATGGCCTGTCCCTCTAGAGGGCTGCAGGTAGAGAAGGACTAAATGAAAAACCTGTACTCTCAACAACATCTTCACTTGGGAAGAATTTGTGACATGTGCAGGGCAGGATGGGAGCCCACAGGTATTTGGTAAGACCAAGTCCTCAGGCCCTAGCCTGTCACCTTCTTTTTAGAACTGTCTAAGAAGCCATCTTTACTGACCCACCAAGGCCATATCCTGGACCCTCAAATGAGCCTCACCCTGCAGTGTTGCTCTGATATCAACTATGACAGATTGGTCTTGTACAATGTGAGGAAAGATGACTTCAATCAGCACCTTAGCCAGGACATCCAGACTGGCCTCTCCTTGGCCAACCTCAAACTGGGCTATGTGAGCCCCACTGGAAGCCAATACAGATGCTATGATGCACATAAACTCTCCTCTGAGTGGTTGGCCTCCAGTGACCTTTGAACATCCTGATCACGGGTGAGGAACTAAAGAGATTCTGTCAAGGACATGGCCTCTGCTCAGGCTTTCATTGGAGAGCCCAGGAACTGAGGGCTGAGATTAGGGACAAGCATCTTGTGCAAGAACAGTTGGAGAGCCAGATCAGCAGGAAATGAACTTGGTCAGACCAAAGAGACACAGTCCCAGTGTCCTCAAGGGAAAAGCAGGAGAGGTTTCAGCTCAGAACAAGAAAGGCAGCCTCATATCATCTCTCTTCTCTTTAGGGTGTCTCCCTGTGACTCCTTCCCGCTCAGTGAAGCCTAACTCCAAAGTACACTCAGGAAAAAATATGACACCGCTATGTTCATCAATATACACCACAAAAGCTTTCATTTTGTACCAAGAAATGATCAGTCCACCAACCCCTTTGCCTAAGTCAAAGTTCCAAAATCAACATTTCCAGGCAGAACTCTCTGTGAATGCTCTGAGCTCCACTCTCTCCAGCACCTACAGATGCTCTGATTGTCAAAAATCATCTCTACCTGTTGTCACATTCCAGTGTCCCTGTGGAGCTCATAGTCTCAGGTGAGGAGATACTGATAGCTCAGAGTGATGTACAATTCAAAGCATAGGGGAACTCTCAATTTAAGTGGGATTAGCGGGACAATAGGAATGCTTAGTCAGAAGGCACATTTGTCCCCACAGAATTGGATACCAGCAATGTTTTTTTTTTTAACATAATATTCACTCTGTCTTAAGGGAGATTTCAGGGCAGATGTTGGACAGACAACAGAAAGAAGATACTCTTCTTGCTCTGTTTTCTAGGACCCATGAAGCCTCCATCTGACCACCCAAAAGACCCATCCCACCAGCCTGTAAGTTTCAAAGACTTCAGCATAGGGAGTATGATGCAAACACAGGTGGCCTAACAAACAGCTCTTGGTAATCAAAAATCTCACTTCTCAGTCATTTCAGCCTTTAAGTATGAGAGAGCAACAAATATCCCCAAAGAGAAACCAACATTGTCTATTTACAACAACTATTAGCTGCAATAGGGTTTGAAATGCTGCAGATTGTCAGTCAGTTGAGTAGTCACCCTCATGATGGTGGGGATACCCCGAATCATTCTAGGCGTGTTCATTACACTCACTGCTAATGTAACCCAGAGATTTCATGTAGTTAAAGCATCTTGGGAGGCCACAGACAGATATAGGATCATAAGCAAGAACTGGGCTCCAGTGGCAACATCTTCTCCTCACACTCAAATAAACAATATCCACAGGATCCCTGTCAGATCCTTGCTCTCTTGGCCCATGGTGACTCCAGGAAAGGACATAGCCTTGGTGTAATGGTTACAAACCCTGCTATGCTGTCCTGTCAAAAAGATTCATAGGTAATCACTGTCAGAGAGAATTCACCATCAGAACTACACCAAACACTGTTCGCATTATGCAGTTCAGCTTTCATTTGAGGGATGACAATCAAGAATGTCTTCTGCTACATCTTGGTACACTGTTTTGGAGTAGGAACTCCAGAGAATCTCTACCACTGAACTTTGAGTCTTCTGAAGTGATGGACGACCTTCACTACTCTCTTCTCACAGTGGAACTCATCCTGTCATCACAATAACTGTTATTTGTATTACATTGATGTATTTTCGAATATTGAAAGAGAGAAAGAGGGGAAGGGACATGGAGGCAGATGTTCACGTGTCTCCACCAGTCAGAGATAGCTGATATATCTAGGCTGAGTATTGGGTTACACTTTTGACTGAGCATTACCAAACTTATAAAGCCTTTGACTAACATTTTAAAAAATTGTATAAAAGCAAAAAGGAAAAGGGGGCATGGGATAGGGGTTTTCTAGGGAGAGGAAATGGGGAAAGGGAATGAATCTGAAATGTAAATAAAATATCCAATAAAAAAAAGAAAAACAAAACAAAACAAAAATAACTGTTACTTGTAAAGCCAAGAAGAGTAAGAATTAGATGTGTCAGTCTTAGGATCTATGCTTAAAGTGAGCTAGCTGTGGTATATGTGAACTCTTTTTTTAAAATTTTTATTGGGTATTATATTTACATTTCAGATTTTATCCCCTTACCCCACTTCCCCCCCACCCCCCAGAAACCTCCTATCCCTTCCCCCTCCTCATTGCTTCTATGAGGCTGTGCCCCCACTACTCCCACCCCACTACCCCCTCCCCACCCTCACATTTTCCCCCCACTCTGTTTGTCCTTCATGGGACCAAGAATATCCTCTCCCACCTATGCCTGACAAGACCATCCTCCCCTACATATACAGATGGAGTCATGGGTCTCTCCCTATGTGCTCCCAGGCTGGTGGTTTAGACCCTGCGGAGCTCTGGTTGGTTGGTATTGTTGCTCTCCTCATGGAGTCACAAACCCTTTCTGCTCCTTGAGTCTTCTCTCTAACTTCTCCATTGGAAAACCCTTGATCAGATCAGTGGTTAGCTGTGAGCATCGTCATCTAAATGTGTCAGTCTCTGGCAGACCTCTAAGGAGACAGCTATATCATGTTCTTGACAGCATGCACTTCCAGCCATCCACATCAGTGTCTAGCTTAGGTGACTGTACATGGGATGGATACCCAGGTGGAATGGTCTCCTGATGGCTCCTCCTTCAGTTTCTGTCCCACATTTTGTTTCCATATTTGCTCTTTTGAGTACTTTTGTCACTCCTTCTAAGTAGGACTGAGGTATCCACACTTGATCTTCCTTCTTCATGAGCTTCATGTGGTCTGTGAGTTGAGGCTTCACTATTCCAAGATTTTGAGCTAACATCCGCTTAACAGTGAGTAAATACTATGTGTGTTCTTTTGTGATTGGGTTACCTCACTCAGGATGAGAACTTCTAGTGCCATTCATTTACGTAAGAATTTCTCAAATTCATTAGTTTTAGTAGCTGAGTAATACTCCATTGTGTAGATGTACCACATTTTTTTTCCATTCCTCTGTTGGGGGACATCTGGGTTCTTTCCAGCTTATGGCTATTATAATTAAGGCTGCTATGAACATAGTGGAGCATATGTTCTTGTTATATGTTGGGGCATCTTCTGGATATATGCCCAGGAGTGGTATAGCTGGATCCTCAGGTAATGCTATGTTCAGTTTTCTGAGGAAAAGCCAGACTGATTTCCAGAGTGGTTATACCAGCTTGCAATCCAACCAAAAATGGAGGAGTATTCCTCTTTCTCCACATCCTCGCCAGCATCTGCTATCACCTGAGTTTTTTATCTTTTTTTATTTTATATTTTATTTACATTTCAGATGCCATCCCCTTTCCCAATTTCCCCTCCCTAGAAAACCCCTATCCCATGCCCCCTTTTCCTTTTTGCTTTTATACAATTTTTTTAAAATGTTAGTCAAAGGCTTTATAAGTTTAGTAATGCTCAGTCAGAAGTGTAACTCAATACCCAACCTAGATATATAAACTGTCTTTGACTGGTGGAGACACGTGAACATCTGCCTCCATGCCCCTCTCTCTTTTTCTCTCTTTCTCTCTCTCATCACCTTGCTTCTCCTCTCGTTCATCTTTTCCTCTCCTTACTCCATCTCTTCATCTTGGCACTCCTCCCCTTTTTAGCTCCTCCTACATATCACCCTTCCTGTTAAACTAACACTTTTCTCTAAAAATACAATTAGAGCATAATTATTCCTATTTGTACCAGTGAGGTACAAGATAATCCTAATACCCAGTCCATCATTTTGTCGAATAACCAGAACCTCGGTCGTCTCTCCTAACTAAAACACTTAGTTTAGAACCTGACTTTTTTCTTGGCTTTGAATAAATGTCAGCTGAAAACCATCCACTCAGATATTTTCTCTCAAAGTAAATAGCCAGGATTGGCTATGAGACTATAAGTCTTCAACCCCATCAGAAATCTAGAATGACTGAGTTAACTAAAATTATGGGAAGCACAAAGCATAGCTTCTAAAACTTAGCCAATTTATAGAGACCGCTGAACACCTGGACAGCCCCTATACTACCGAACATTGGAGCATCAAATCTTCAGCCTTCTGGCCCAGAAATCATCTGACAGACCTTAGTGATGCAGAAATATTAAGGGCTGATTACTCTGTCTAGGCAGATATAATCAGTTGACTATTCTGCGAGTGTGTCCTTTTCTGGACAGTAATTTATCTGTAGATGGAAAGAGGCAATTCTTGCCTTTTGGCTGTCTCTGAAAAATTGGAGTAACTCCAAGGATGCTCAATTTCTTCTTAGAATCCAAATCAGGAAGCTGTCAGGAGCAGACAGGTCTCTAATCAAAATGAACATTAATGCAGAAATGTTTGTAATGTCAATTCTGTGGACTGATGTTTTGAAAACCAACTGCCTATGTAAGGTAACCTGGACTGTTGTCTGTTAATTCCTCTCAGCTATTTCTAAATAAAATATAGAAAACACCCTAACAATAAACTCCAAGCCATGAATTTGCTATAGTCCCTTAACTCACAGGCTAATTATATTGTTTGTGACTATTGTGAAGGGTGTCATTTCCCTAGTTTCCTTCTCAGCCTGTTTATCTTTTGAGTATAGGAAGGCTACTGATTTGAGTTGATTTTATATCCAGCCACTTTACTGAAGTTGTTTATCAGGTTTAGGAGTTCTCTGATGGAAATTTTAGGGTCACTTAAGTATACTATCATATCATCTGCAAATAGAGAAATTTTGACTTCTTCTTTTCCTATTTGAATCCCTTTGACTTCCTTTTGTTGTCTAATTGCTCTGGCTAGGACTTCCAGTGCTATATTGAATAGGTAGGGTGAGAGTGGACAGCCTTGTCTAGTCTCTGATCTTAGTGGAATTGCTTCAAGTTTCTCTCCATTTAGTTTGATGTTGGCTCCTGGCTTGCTATATATTGCTTTTACTATGTTTAGGTATGGACCTTGAATTCCTGCTCTTTCCAGGACTTTTATCATGAAGGGATGTTGAATTTTGTTAAATGCTTTCTCAGCATCCAGTGAGATGGTCATGTGGTTTTTTTCTTTGAGCTTATTTATGTAGTTGATTACATTGATGGATTTCTGAATATTGAACCATCCGTGCATTCCTGGATTAAAGCCTACTTGATCATGATGGATGATTGCTTTGATGTGTTCTTGGATTCAATTTTCGAGAATTTTATTGAGTATTTTTGCATCAATATCCATAAGAGACATTGGTCTGTAGTTCTCTTTTTTTGTTGGGTCTTTGTGAGACTTTGGTATGAGCGTAATTGTAGCTTTCTTAGAATAAATTGGGTATTGTTCCTTCTGTTTCTATTCTGTGGAATAATTTGAAGAGAATTGGTATTAAGTCTTCCTGGAAGGTCTGGTAGAATTCTGCACTAAAACCATCTGGCCCCGGACTTTTTTTGGTGGGGAGATTTTTAATGACTGCTTCCATTTCTTTAGGGGTTATGCAACTGTTTATATGATTTATCTGCTCCTCGTTTAACTTTGGTACCTGTTATCTATCTAGAAAACTTTCCATTTCATCCAGATTTTCAAATTTTGTTGAGTATAGGCCTTTGTAGTGGGATCTAACAATTTTTTTTACTTTCCTCTGTTTCTGTTGTTATGTCTCCCTTTTCAGTTTTGATTTTACTGATGTGAGTGCTGTCTCTGTGCCCTTTGGTTAGTCTGGCTAAGGGTTTGTCTATCTTGTTCATTTTCTCAAAGAACCAGCTCCTGGTTTTGTTGATATTTTGTATAGTTCTTTTGTTTCAACTTGGTTGATTTTAGCCAAGGTTGTTTATTTCCTGCTGTCTACTCCTCTTGGGTATATTAGCGTCTTTTTGTTCTAATGCTTTCAGGCGTGCTGTCAAGTTGTTAATGTATGCTCTTTCCATTTTCTTTTTGTGGGCACTTAGAGCTATGATTTTTCTTCTCAGTACTGCTTTCATGGAGTCCCACAAATTTTGATATAATGTGTCCTTATTTTCATTTAAATCTAAAAAGTCTTTAATTTCTTTCTTCCTTGACCAAGTTATCATTGAGTAGAGCATTGTTCAGTTTTCACGTGTATGTGAGCTTTCCGTTGTTTTTGTCCATGTCAAAGACGAGTCTTAGTCCATGGTGGTCTGATAGGGTTAAAGGGATTATTTCAATCTTTTTGTATTAGTTGAGGCCTGTATTGTGACCAATTATATGGTCTATTTTGGAGAAGGTACCATGAGGTGCTGAGAAAAAGGCATATTCTTTTGTTTTAGGATGAAAAGTTCTATAGATGTCAGTTAAGTCCAATTGGTTAATAACTTCTGTTAGTTTCATTCTGTCTCATTTTAGTGTCTGTTTCCATGATCTGTCCATAGCTGAGAGTGGGGTGTTGAAATCTCCCACTATTATTGTGTGAGGTACAATGTATGCTTTAAGCTTTAGTAAAGTTTCTTTTATGTATGTGGGTGCCCTTGCATTTGGGGCATAGATGTTCAGAATTGCAAGTTCCTCTTGGTACATTTTTCCTTTGATATATATAAAGTGACCTTCTTTGTCTTTTTTGATTACTTTTGGTTGAAAATTGATTTTATTTGATATTAGAATGGCTACTCCAGCTTGTTTCTTGGGGCCATTTGCTTGGAAAATTGTTTTCCAACCTTTTACTCTGAGGTAGTGTCTGTCTTTTTCACAAAGGTGCGTTTCTTGTATGCAGCAGAATCTTGGGTCCTGTTTATGCATCCAGTCTGATAGTCAGTGTCTTTTTATTGGAGAATTGAGTCCATTGATATTAAGAGATATTAAGGAAAAATGAATGTTGTTTCCTGTTATTTTTGTTATTGGCAGTGGAGTTATGTTTGTATAGTTACCTTCTTTTGGGTTGTTGGAGGATTACTTTCTTGTTTTTTCTAGGTTGCAGTTTTTCTCCTTGTTTTGGAGTTTTCCTCCTATTATCTTTTGAAGTGCTTGGTTTGTGGTAAGATCTTGTGTAAATTTGGATTTGTCATGGAATATTTTGGTTTCCCCATCAATATTGATTGAGAGTTTTGTTGGGTATAGTAGTCTGGGCTGGCATTTGTGTTCTCTTAGGGCCTGTGTGATATCAGTCCAGGATCTTCTGGCTTTTATAGTCTCTGGTGAGAAATCTGGTGTAATTCTTATAGGTCTGCCTTTGTATGTTACTTTGCCTTTTTCCCTTACTGCTTTTAGTATCTTCTTTTTGTTTTGTATATTTGATGTTTTGATTATTATGTGACGGGAGGTATTTCTTTTTTGGTCTAGTCTATTTGGGGTTCTGTAGGCTTCTTGGATATTAAGGATATCTCTTTCTTTAGGTTAGGGAAGTTTTCCTCTATAATTTTGTTGAAGATATTTACTAGCCCTTTAAGTCGAGCATCTTCACCCTCATCTATACCTATTATCCTTAGGTTTGGTCTTCTCATTGTGTCCTGAATTTCCTGGATGTTTTGTGTTAGGAGCTTTTTACATTTTGCATTTTCTTTGACCGTTGTGTCTATGTTTTCCATGGAATCTTCTGCGCAGGGGATTCTCTCTTCTATGTCTTGTATTCTGTTTGTGATGCTTGCGTCTATGACTCCTGATCTTTTTCCTAGGTTTTCTATCTCTAGGGTAGTCTCCCTTTGGGATTTCTTTATTGTTTCTACTTCCATTTTTAGATCCTGGAAGGTTTTGTGTAATTCCTTCACCTGTTTGTTTGTGTTTTCTTGTGTTTCTTTAAGGGCTTCTACTTGTTTACCTGTGTTCTCCTCAAATTCTTTGAGAGTGTTGTTTATGTCCTTTTTAAATTCCTCTATCATCATCTTGAGAAGTGATTTTAATTCTGAGTCCTGCTTTTTGGGTGTGATGTGGTGTTCTGGACTTGCTATGGTGGGGGAACTGGGTTCCGGTGTTGTCAAGTAACTTTGGTTTCTGTTGTTTACATTCTTACCCTTGCCTTTTGCCATTTGGTTAGCTGTAGTGCTACTCGAACTCACTGGTTCTGACTGGAGTCTGCCTTTCCTCTTATCTTGGTTGTGTCAGAATTCCTCGGTGTCTGGGTTACTCTGTGATCCTGAGCTTCAGCTGTTCTGGGTACAGTGGCTTCTCTAGGTTATCTCAGGATATGGTGTCTCCACTGTAGTAGATCAGCTAGGTGTTTGCTGCTCTGAGTGTAGTTGCTCCTCTAGGATGCTTCAGGATATGGTGTCCCCTGCTCTGCAGCTCTGCGGTCAGTGACCTGGCTGCAGCTCTGCAGTTCTTGACCTGGCTAGGATGCCACCGGATGCAGTTTCCTCAGCGGAGCAGATCAGCTCTGTGGCTGCTCAGTCCACAGGTGTAAGGGCAAGTTGTGGAAGGGGTGTGGTTTTGCGCAGGAGAGGTTTCTGGGTGCCAGGTGCACTCTGGGATCTCCCTACTGCCAGTTGTGCTTCTGGGGCCTAGGGTGGTGAGCGGGTGCTCCTACCTGCAGCTCTGTGGTCTGTGACCTGGCTAAGATGCCGCTGGAAGCAGTTTCCTCAGGGGAGCAGAACAGCTGTGTGGCTGCTTAGTCCACCGGGGTCTGGCCAAGGGGCGGAAGGCGAAACCTTATGAATCAAAATGTGTATACATAGAAATAAATTATATAAGTAAGATAACCACCTGCAATGAAGTCATAGCCCAAATATAACCAGACATGTCTGATTGTCTGTCATGCAGGTAAGAAGTAACCCCAATTCAAGCATAAAAGTGGAGCCCTGGATGGAGCACTTTATCACACTGGTAGCCATGATTGACTAGTGTGATCTTCCTTTCAAGCCTCCTCTGCACTGAATCATCAAAGCAGCAGCCAAGAGACCAATGCCTCCATCTTCATGGTCAAGCACTCTTTGGACCTGTGCTGCTGGAAGCCACAGAACGCCCCTATCTTCTTGGTCAAGCAAACTCTCAATCTGAGGTGCTGGAAACTGCAGTCACAAGGACTCAGATAGTATAACTCATGAGTAATGATGTACTTATTGCTATACTTATTTCTTCAGTAATTAGCAACTTATTATTTGTGTTTATTGTACTGATATTGATAGAGGCAATGCATAGGGAATGTGGCAATACCTCATTGTTACAATAGCTTTGACATTGGTGTATATTGTTTGATATGCATTATTAAAGAGCAATTGAATGCTAAACCCTCTGTCTCTGGCATACTCTCTGCTCTCTCTCATGGAGCTCGTAAATCTCACAGTCAATACAGTATAAGACCCTTGAGAGGAGAAGGCCTGTCTCTCCTCTCTCCATGGGGATTCTAAAGTCTTATCACAACCTGCTCATGACAGATAAGATACTGGGTTTGCTACACATCCCAAAGCTAATAGAGATCCAGGAGGGAAAGCTACCCTACTCACAGCATGGTTCTGGTCCTGAGAAAGGACAGGAGTCATCCTCAGCTGGGAAAACCCTGATAGACACACAGGATTGTAGGTCTAACACAGCAGAGTCCCACTCACTATATGCTCAGTGACTTTGGTATATACTGAGTGCCATCGATGGAAGTCCATGGGTCAATGTTGGAGAACAAGCATGACAAACATCAAGAAGGAGTCCATGATGCACCTGGTGCTGCACCTCTGTGGTAGCATCATTCAGCAGCCCCTTTGCTAGCTTCTCAAGTTTACAACTGCAATATGGAGATACAGTGGTGCTCACAAATGCTGCCCATGCCTGCACCACTGTGCAGTGAACTGCAGCAAGAATAGTTGTGGCCATACTCATACAGAGACAAATTATATCCCAAGAAACAAAAACATAGCAACATTTTGGGCCCAAGACACCAGGGATCAATTTTTTTGACTGAAGCAGAAGGACTTAGGAAAATGATGAGTACTGGGTCAGTGAGATGGCTCAGTGTATAGGTGCCTACTGCCACGTTTAAGACATGATTCTGGGATCCATAGGATCAACATTGTAAAAGTAAAACCAATTACTCAAGTTGTGTGTGTGTGTGTGTGTGTGTGTGTGTGTGCATGTGTGTGTATGACATTGCAATGCCCAATTGTAATGCATTACTGGAGAATAGAAAACAAAAAAGGATTTATCTTACGCTAAGCTATGTACACAGCAGGACACTTCTCAGAAACATCAAAAATGTTCAATGGAGGAAAATGTTTCACATAAAACTGTGAAAAGGAACAAAGCAAAACAACACTTAAATTTGTACTGTTGTATGAGGTGTTCACACATGTCTGCTACACCATGGCTGTGACAGTATTGGTCACAGGTAAGGCAGACACTGGTCAGCTAAGGAAATGTCATTTGTGTGACACAAGTTTGCATAGGATCTACTGCCTGGCCTAGTCACAGCCTTGAGGAAGTCACAGCATGTTGCCTAAGGAGGGCAGTTCCTTTTCCTGTGGGGCTGCTGGAATGTGACCAAGTCATAAGGACAGCCCTGCCTCCAGGGCCACACCCTGTTTCCAATCCCTTCAGACAGGCTCTGTAACTCTGCCCTCAAGCACAGTTGCAACCTCTGAGAGGAGATGCCATGACCTTCACATTCACAGCCCTGCTCTGTCTTGGTGAGATGTGAGGAGGGGGAGGAGACACTGAGGTCTAGAAATGATCAGAACCAGTAGCTGAGCACTCACCCATCAGGAGACCCCTGAGGCCTAGTTGCTTAAGCAGGGGAAAGGAGCTGATCAAGTTTTAGGGACAAACCTCTAACAGGAAACTCTCTTCCAGGACTCACTCTGGGCCTCAGGAACTCAATGCTGGCAGGTGAGTGTCCGCAGCTGCTCTGACCTGCTCTTCTTTTCAGATCCAGGAGTCATGGCTGGGCGGGGATGATGGAAAACACCATATGTGTGCTAGTCCTGAGGGTAACTCGAATGCCATGGTGTTAAGGACTGCAATCAAAGGATTGGTGGTCTGAGTCCTGGCTGCTCCTTTTCTTGCAGGGTATCTTCCTAAGCCAATTCTCAGAGTACAGCCAGACTCTGTGGTCTCTATGCAGAGTGATGTGACGTTCTTGTGTGAGGGGACCCGGGGAGCAAGAAGATACTGTCTCTATAAAGAAGCAAGCCAATATTTGTTGTGCACAGAAATTACAGCTAAATCTGGTAACAAGGCCGAAATCTTTATCTCAGAAATTGATCAGCACCATGCAGGAATTTACCACTGTTATTATCAGATCCATGGTAAATTTTCAGAGGACAGTGACGCCCTGGAGCTGGTGGTGACAGGTGAGAAGAAAACAATGCCCCATCCTCAGGCTTCACTGTCAAGAAGTCAGGCTGCTCTCAGCACTGCACCTCCACCTCACAGCCCTGGAGGATGACAAGGCCTGACACATTTAACTGATTCTGCCTTCTCTCCTAGGAGCACACAGTAAACCCAGCCTGTCAGCCCAGCCCAGCCCTGTGGTGACCTCAGGACAGAATGTCACCCTCCAGTGTGTGTCAGGGCAGAAATATGACAGGTTCATTCTGACTAAGGCAGGACCACAGAAGCTCTACTGGAGGCAGGACTCACGGTATAACTATACTACTGGGAAATTTGAGGCCTTCTTCTCTGTGTATCCAGTGACCTCCGACCAGAGGTGGACACTCAGATGCTACAGCTATGATAGTCACAGCCCACAAGTGTGGTCAGAACCTAGTGACCCCCTGGAACTACTGGTCTCAGGTGAGTAACCACAGACTTTCCACTTAATGCTGAGGAGAAACAGTGCTCAGAGAGGCCTTGATGTTGTGTTTTATTCAAAATAGAGAGCCGGGATATGCTTTGTAGAGCCAGGTATGGTGAATGTGAGGAGTACCTCTGAGGGACCCATCCCTTCCCCGTGAGGTACCAACCATATGACACATATTGTATAGAATAGATTTTGTTTCTGGACATGGGAAGGGGAGTTGAATAGAGACAGACAGACAGAGAAAGGGAGGGGAACAGGTCAGCCAGGAACAGGTGGACAGAGAACAGGAGGGGAAAGGAACTGAGGTAAAAAGCAGTCAAAGAAAACATAAGGCAAAGAGAATAGGAGAGTGAGGAGGGACCAAACACCTCTTTTATAGGAAGCCAGGCCTACCTGCCTGTTGCCTGGTAGATGTTGGGCAGAGCCTAGAAGGAATGCTAACACTTGATTTGTGCTGTATGTGAGGAGCCAGGGCTCTTTAGCCCATTCACAGAGAGAGACCAGGAGAGAGTGCAAGCAGAGATACAGATTTCACTGCAGAAATAGTACAGACACCCAGGATGTCCAGGACTGAGATGAGTCCTCACAGGTCTTTGTCCTCATCTGGATCACCTTAAGTGCCATCCACCTCCAAGTGTGACTTCCTTCTCTGTACCACTTTCAAACACACTCGCTTGCTTCTCTCCTGATTCCTTGCAGGGAACCTCCCCAAACCCATCATCAAGGCTGAACCAGGCTCTGTGATCCCCTTCACTAGTTCTGTGACCATCTGGTGTCAGGTGACCATGGATGCAGAAATGTATTTTCTGCATAATGAGAGAAGCCAAAGAACCTGGAACACACAGACACCACAGGAACCTGGGAACAAGGGCAAGTTCTTCATCCCTTCTGTGACAGAAGAGCATGCAGGGCAATATCGCTGTTATTGTTACAGCTCAAATGGTTGGTCAGAGCCCAGTGACACCCTGGATTTGGTGGTGACAGGTGAGGGGACAGTCTGATTCCTGCCCCTAGTCTCTGCTCTCAGGGTACTCTCCTTCCCACAAAGTGATCTAGGAGAACATTGTGACACTGTGAGGACATGTAACAAACTTCCTCCTTCTCTCCTAAGAATCTATAGGTACTATGAACCCAGGCTGTCAGTACTGCCCAGTCCTGTGTTGACAATGGGAGGCAACATGACACTCCACTGTCCCTCACATAGGCACTATAATAAATACATTTTTACCAAGGAAAATAAGAAGTTCACCAGCTCACTGGGCACAAAGTATCTACATTATAGTGGACACTAAAAAGCTCTGTTTGTTTTGGGACCTATGACAACAAACCACACAGGGACATTCAGATGTTATGGTTACTACAAAAATACAGCAAAATTGTGGTCAGTACCCAGTGAGCCCCTGGAAATTCACATCTCTAGTGAGACAGCACCATCATTCTTCCAATCTTTTCTGAGACCCTAAGCCCTTTACCATGGCCTGCCCCTCTGCAGTCTTGCAGGTAGAGGAGGAATGAAAGGAGAGCCTGTGTTCTCAATCACATCTTTGCTTGGGGAGGAGCTGTGATATGTACTGGGCAGGACGGGAGGTCAAAGGTGTTTTATAACAGCCAAATCCTCAGTCACTGTCTCCTTCCCTCTAGGACTGTCCAAGAAGCCCTCTCTGCTTACTCACCAAGGCTATATCCTGGACCCTGGAATGAGCCTCACTCTTCAGTGTTCTTCTGACATCAACTATGACAGGTTTGCTCTTTACAAGGTGGGGGAATCTAACACCATGCAGCAGCCTAGCCAGCGGTCCAACACTGGCCTCTCCATGGCCAACTTCACAGTGGGCCATGTGAGTCACTTCACTGGAGGCCAATACAGATGCTATGGTGTGCGCAACCTCTCCTCTGAGTGGTCAGCATCCAGTGACCCCCTGGACATCCTGATCACAGGTGAGGATCTACAGAGATTCAATCAGGTACCTAGCTTCTACTCAGGAACTCATGGGGGAGCCTAGTATCTGACACTGGGATGAGAGACAGGAATCTTGGGGAGGAACAGAGGCAGAGACAGATGAGCAAATGAACTCAGCCAGATAAAAGAGAGATACCCAAGTTTTCAGGGTGGAATCACATGTTCTTTGAGCTCAGAACAAGGAAGCCAGCCTCTCATCATTCCTCTTCTCTTCAGGACAGTTCCGCATCACTCCTTCCCTTTCAGTGAAGCCTAACTCCACAGTACACTCAGGAGAGAATGTGACCCTGCTGTGTTGGTCAATGCACAGGCTGGACAGTTTCATTTTGTCCAAGGAGGAATCAGCCCAGCTACCCCTGCGACTAAAATCAAAGTCCCAAGATCGGCAGTTCCAGGCAGAATTCTCCATGAGTGTTGTGACCTCCCATCTCTCTGGCACCTACAGGTGTTATGGTTCTCAATACTCATCTCTCTACCTGTTGTCATATGCCAGTGTCCCTGTGGAGCTCACAGTTTCAGGTGAGGTGATCCTGACATCTCAGCATGAGTCACAGTTCACACTCTAGCAGATCTCTTAACTTGGGTGGGATTAAGAAAAAAATGTAAGACCTTGGAAGAAGATGCCCTCATCAGCACAGAGCTGTCTGCCAGCAATGATCCTTCATGTAATATTCATTCTGTTTTAAGGGATTTACAGGGCAGACACAGGACAGAAAGCAGGAAGAATATCTTCTTGTTCTGTTTCCTAGGATCCATTGATGCCTCCAGCTGGCCACCCAATGGGCCCAGCCCATCAACCTGTAAGTATCAGGCACCTCGGCATAGGGAACATGCTGCAAACACAGGAGCCTATCAAACAGCTCTTGGAATCAAGAATCTCATTTCTCAGTCATTTCAGTGTTTAGGTTTGAGAGACGAACAAATATCCCAAAGGAGAAACCAACATTGTCCATTTACAACAATTATTAGCTACAATAGAGTTTGAAATGCTGCAGAGTGTCAGTCAGATGAGTGTTCACCCTCATGATGGTGGGGATACCCCGAATCATTCTAGGCATGCTCACTGCACTCCCTGTTAATGGAACCCAGAGGCTGGGGCTTAACTATTGGGTTACAGAGAGTAGCACCAAACAGAGACATTTAGGTTCACCCTGGATGATATGGCAGGTGGGTAAGTGTGTGAGCAAGGAACCCAGACTGTCACCTCTCCTTAAATGCTCCTAAGAAACAAGCATTTCACAAGCATAGAGTCAGGCCACAGAGTGCTAATAAAATCTCTGTTGGAATGTAGTCCCAGATGGGTGACAGCTACTTATGGGCTTAATACAGCGGCTTCTATAGATCCTGATTTATAGAAGCACTTCCCTTTCTGGGCTGCTGTTTCTCTCAGTGTAATTGAAGAAGCCTGGTTCACATGTCTAAGTTGTGCTGGTGGTGCTTGTGACCTTTCCTGACAAACGACATCTCCAGAACCTGATTCTGCAGTAGGTCTGGCCAATAGCCTGTTGACACAAGGCAGGGGTGTTTCAAATGCTCATGGTAGAGGATTCACGTTCCTTCAGTCTAGCTTATGGTGCTTAATTCTAAGATTCCCTGATTTCTGTGACGTCCAAACTTAGGAGCATCTTCAGGTGCTGTAGATGCCTGCACTCATCTATACTCACCTTATAATAGACCAATGAGTATAGAGCTCATAGATTGAGTTGAGGTGATCCAGATCTTTCTGAACTGAAGGGGTGTCTCAGCATTCTCAACTTACAGCAATAATTAGCTAGCACAGGGTTTGAAATGCTGCAGAGTCAGTCAGATGGGTCTTCACCCTCATGATGGTGAGGGATGATCAGAATCACTCTAGAGGTGCACACTATACTCCCTGTTAATGGAACCCAGATTTCATGTAGGTTGACAGAGAATCTTGGGGAGGACACAGAAAGATAAAGGTTCCTAGACTGGAACTGGTCCCCAGGGCCAACCTCTTTTTCTCAACCTCAAATAAACAGTATTCACAGGATCCCTATCAGATCCTTGCTCTCAGTGCAGTCATGGATCATGGTGACTCCAAAAGAAGACACAGTGTAATAATTAATAGTAAGTTGGTTTAATAATTACAAACCCACTATCATATCTTTCTCTTCAAACCATATTCAAATCCATAACTTAACCCTATCACACTGAATTCACCATAAGAACGACACCAAAACAAGCTTCACATCAAGCAAAATGAGGTCCACCAATTGCAATCAAAATCTATTTCTTTGTGAAGTCTGCAACCTTTCCCTCCAGAGAGAAATAGAGGAAATGTGACTGTATGTGTATCACTCCCTTTACTAGGGAGGTGATAGCTAAGAATGTCTTCTCCAAGGCCTTAGTGCACTTATCTCAACAAGAGAAAGTTGAGGGTGGGACCTCCTAGGATTGAAGTGATGTTACTCAAGTGTAACATGTCTGTTGTTTTAATAACCATGATTTGTAAAGGCGAGATAAGTAAATCTTAGAAGTGTCAGTCTTGGATCTATGCATAATAAGAACTAGCCTTGTTTTTTGGGTACCAAGATTTTGAAAACCAACCGGCTTACCATCCAATTATATTTTGTGAGGAACACTTGCATTTACACAGAGAGAGGTGTGAGGGTGTGGGACACCCAAAGGGAAAAAATATAAGAGGAGAGGGAAAGGGAGAGGGAGAGGAAGAGGGACAGAGGGAGAAAGAGAGAGAGAGACACACAGAGAGAGAGAGAGACAGAGAGAGAGACAGAGATAGAGACAGAGAGACAGAGAGAGAGATGGGGGGCATGGTCAAATCAAGTGAGAAGTGGAAAAATCTGAGTGGGACAAAGCAAATAACACACAAAAAATTACCACAAAAAAACCCATGGAGAATCTGAGTCTGTACAAATTCTGATAAATTCAACAGGCAAACCACATTGTATTCTTCAGTGACTGCTAAGAGCAGTGATGTAGGGACTACTGCCTGAAATGAACTGTTCTACTCTGAATCTGATGTTTTCACTGGTATGTCATTGGTCTTCTAATAGCACAATGGTTCTAAAGAATTAAATAAGAGTAAGAAAGCAGACTCAGCTATGCCACAGGAAAGATTCATCCCAGAATTCCATGAGCTTATGTGGTGAGAATGATGGGCATCTACAATAAATGATGAAATGGAACTCAGAAGAAACAATAAGGTCTCTTAAATAAACATATATTCTACTTCTTTCATTGTATTCTCAGGACGAGCTGAGACCATCTGTTCATCCTAGAAGATGCCCAAACCCAAGACAGTTCAATAAAGAAAATTACAAGTCATAGCATAGGAAATAGTAGAACAAAGTTCTGTCCAGATGAAACATGGGCCCTTGGTGGACACTTGGTTTTCTTGAAGAAATTTTGAACATCCCTAATTTCTGTAACTTCTTTGTTTAAATCCACAGCCCCAGAGAACTTGGATTACACAATGGAGAATCTCATCAGGATGGGGATTGCTGTCATTGTCCTCATAGCCCTTCTGATTCTAGTCTTTGAAGCCAGGGGCAGCCAGAGACAAGTCCACTCTACAACTGAGAGATAATCTGAAGAGAAAAACATATATCTTTCAAGGTGCCACAGTCTGGAAAATGAATCTGATGATGCAAATATTTTTGTCAAAAAAATCCAGTATTCATGTTGAGGAACTGTTGGGAGCGAATGTGCTGGGAGAAAATGTAGTTGGGGTTCAGAAGAAGGTTTTCTTGATGAGGTTCTTCTTCAGTAAATCAATTACTGTCCCTCCACATGCTGGGGCATTTGCTTCCTGAACCAACACTCTTCTGAAACTATAAAATGATAGAATATGCTGTCCCATCTGCCTGGAATTTCTTTCACATGCTTGATTGTGATTTCTGTAAGGGATATATTCAATTCACTTTTAAAGGCCTTTGTCAGCTTTGAAATATTGGATTTAAGGTCATTTTATAGTGTGTGTGTGTGTGTGTGTGTGTGTGTGTGTGTGTGTGTTGTGTTTCTGTGTCTTTATGTTTTTATGTTAATTTACTTCTATTGGTTGTACTTTAAGGCAAGTTGTTGGCCAGGGAATTTAGAGGGGAGAGGCTTAGTTAGTATCCCTGGTGCCAGGAGGCTTCCTGAAATGCATGCAGAGCAGATGGGTGGGAAATGGAGTAGGCAGTGAAGTTTCCTCCTCTTGGGTAAGAATTCAGGGGATTAGCAGACAGAGCTTTGATAAGGAGAGGCTTAACTGTTGTCCCTTCAGATGGAGGATTCCAGGAAAACAGGCCAGTTTCTGGATGGTACTGATTTTATAAGGGAAGATGCCAATAAAATGACCCCTAGATCAATGTCTTGCTCAGCAAGTATCACAGAAGCTTCCTCCTGAAAAATATGAGAAATAATACAGACCCACAACTGAACAATGTGAAGAAAAAGATCTGACTACACTGAATCCTGAATGGAATGGCTGCCATTTGTATACTTAGAGAACTTACAGAAACAGGAGTTTGAGCCATTGTGTGAGCCACAGGAGAAGGATGACACCAAGGAAAATATGTTTCCAGACATAAGTGTCTGATGCAAATATGGACTCACAGAAACTGGCAGCATGTACAGGGCCAGTACAAGTCTAAGTGAGATCAAGTCCCAGTGCTGAGAGACAAGGTAGACACAAGACCTCATCTAGAATCCAGGAGCTATCACACACTGATAAACACTTGCAAAACAAAAATTAGGTTTTCCAAGAAAGACACACTGCTATGAAAGCAAACTAAAGGACAAGTCTTGGGCCCAGCAGTGTATGAACAACACAAAATGAATCCACTGATATTTTAAGCAGTCTTTGTTTACAATGTTTTGCTTATTTGCAATGATTTCAGGTAATAATAATGTTTCATAATGTAGATGTATATAAAAGTCACTAAATTACACATCTTAAGCACATTCAGTACTAGTTACAAGTGTTTCACATACGGTTAGGAGAAAGACTTTCATTTTCTTGTTCAATTTTTCCATTCAGTATGACCAATTGTTTCACTTGTCTAATGTCATTTCAGTGTAAATTTCAGTTTATATCTGAAGTCCTTAATGGAATTTAAATATTACCTCCAAAACACAAATTTTCATAAGCTTAAAATATGATTATACTCAGTCTCAGTTTACAAATGATTATCAATAATATTCAATGTCTTAACTTAACCAACATCAATGTCAAAATGACCAGGATCCAACCATGATGGCGTGATAATATTAAATCTCATGGAAACTTCAGTCCAAGGACTAAACTTACTGAAGGCTGTCTTCCTCCACCCCCATGCTTCCAGCCCAGCCTCTATTTCTTAGTAACAGCGGTTTCTATGAATTCTCATTGTATTAAACTGCAATTGTGCTTTCTTATCACACACTGTTCTCACCTCTCCCTGCTCTAGCTCCTAGTTCCTTGTGTGGTTCTTATTCCTCTGACAAGAGTATGAGCAGATGTTAAGGAAAATTTCCAAGACTGAATTCAGTTTAGAGCAATTGAATCTTCACAGCCTCCCAGTCATGGTCTTCAGTCAAAGTTACAGCCTGACATCCATGGAAACTGTGTTACAAATCCCCAACTATCTAAGCTGAATGGAAGTTGTGGTAACCAAAAACCTGAGAAGAGATAGGCCATAGATCTGTACTACTGCTTTCCTAAAGGAACATAGAAAAAAGTGACTAGTAGATCAATGTCTTACTCAGCCATTATCAAGGAAGCCTCCTTGTAGGAGATGGGAACTGACACAGAGACCCTTCTGAACAATGTGCATAGAGAGACCTTGGATCTCCGAATCCTTAATGGAATGTCAATATCAAACAGCCACCCTCCCCGGGGTTCATGAGACTCTAAGGGAGAGAAATTGGAGAGATCATAAGAACAAGTTGATATGAATGAAACCAAGGAAACTATGTCTTCCAGGCAAAAGACGCTTGTGAATGCAGAGAAACTGTGGCAGCAAGCACAGAGCCAGAACAGGTTTAAGCCAGATGGTGTCCCAGAGCTGAATGGGGATTGGGGATATAGGATTTCATCCATAAACCTGAAGCCATCTCCAAATGAAAAACAATTGCAAAAAAGAAATTTGATTTTTACAACAAAGCCATAATGACATATATATCACACTGAAGGCTAGGTCTCATTCCCAGCAATATATGGCCAACACAAAATGATCTCGAAAGTGTTTTGGGAGGGATCTTTTTTTCCTTATAGGTCTTCTATTTATATACTACGATTTCAATATTTGGGGTTTGTATGTGATTTCTCTATGTGTGAATATGTTTCTCTCTCATTATATGTGCTTCATGACAGAATTCTGCAACTTTTAAAGAAACACTAATACCAATACTCCTCAACCTATTGCACAAATTAGAAACAGGCAAACATTAAAACTCATTCTATGTAAGTCTGATGCATAAAACACAAGACTCAAAAAGAAAGCAAGTTTCAGACTAATTTCCCTCTCAAACTAGAAGGGCCTGGAAAGATATCTTACAAACTCTAAAAACCACAGATGCCAACCTAGACTATCTTACCCAACAAAAACCAACGGTATATAGTATACAACCACTGGTAACATCAATCCCAGGGAATCCAGTATTCTCTTCTGAACATACAAAAGTCAAACACATTCTCTCTCTCTCTCTCTCTCTCTCTCTCTCTCTCTCTCTCTCTCTCTCTCTCTGTATGTGTATTATATGCAGGCTAAACTCTAATAACTTTACGAAAGTTTATATATGCTCAGCCCAGGGAGTGGCACTGTTAGGTGAGGACCTGTTGGAATAGGTGTGGCCTTGTTGGAGAAGGTATGTACCTATAACTTTAAGACCCTCATCCCAGCTCCCTGGAAGTTGGTGTACTGCTAGTAGCCTTCAGATGAAGATGTATAACACTTAGCTCCTCCTGCAAATTGCTTGCTTGGATGCTACCATATTCCTTCCTTAATGACAATGGACTGAACCTCTGAACCTATAAGCCACCACCAATTAAATATTTTTACAAGACTTGCCTTGCTCATGGTGTTTGTTCACAGCAGTAAAACCTAAGACAACCTTAAATTACATAGATCTAAAATTTGATCTTTAAGATATAAACATCCATATAAAAGCATCAGATATTGAAGGAGAGATGGACAACAAGATAAAATGGTCCACTCTGGCCACTTTGATATTGGACGGAATAGCTAGGCAGAATATCAGTAAGGCATCATCAAACACCACAAGCACAACTTCAGAACAAGGGCACCATTATGCAAGAAACTTCCAATCCTCAAGACACCCACAACACTCTCCAGGACAGCCACTGCAGGTCACAGAACAGGTCTTTGGATTAAGAAGATGAGCTCACATTAAGGAATAGCTCAGCTACTCACAAAAAAATAATACACTCATTTATTAAGTGAAAGGGAAAATGAGAACTCTCATGGGATTCAACAGCACATTTCCAACAACCAGAAGTTGAGGGGAAGAACCAAAGAGAAATTCAAGGTAGTAAGGGGGGTAAGCCGATGAACAAACTAAGGAAAAGGGAGATGGAGGGAAAGGGACTCAAGCAAAACTCAATATACATAGGAATGAACATTTTAAAGATGTAAAATTTTAAAACCAACGCTGGGTGTGGTGGCCCACATCTACAGTCCCTGCACTTGGGAAGCATAAGGTGGAGATCTCTTTGAGGTCCAGTTTAGTCTGGTCTACATAACCAGGTCCAGGACAACCAGGACTATATAGCCACAGGCTGTCTCAATACAACCACAATGATAACTAAGCCCATCATCATAGAAAAGAAGATAGTAGAGGGAAAAAATACAACACCAAACATTGAAAATTACAGAGTAAAACTAGCAAGTAGCTCACTTGTAGAGTATGTGCTCAGGATACTGGAGGCTGTTCCATGAAACCCTAACACAAAAATAAACAGGAAAAAATAACTTTATGAGATCTTTTTCTTGAACTCTGCCATCATGCAGACACCAGCACGTAAGTTATTGACAAGGCACTTAAGGGTAAATCTAACATCTTCCACGTTAAAACCAGTGACATCACTGAGAATGTCAAGGCTGAGACAGGGCAAGAAGTCATGTCATTAGAGCCCCAGTAGCCTTTAAAGCTGATGGACAGAAACCAATCCCTGCCTGACCACTACATCCAGAAAGATCACCCTACACATGGTGCTGTGCCTGTGTGATGTCATCATCCAGGAACCCCTTTGCTAGATTCTCCAAGTTTGCAACTGAAACACAATGTTACAGTGCTGCCCTCAAGTGCTGCCCATGCCAGCATCACACTGCCCAGTGAACTGCTACAAGAACAATGGTGGTCACACCAGCAAACTGTGTTGACAAGAAACTCAAATAAACCTGGGCACCTTTTTGGATCAAGTAATGTTTTGACTGAAGAAGGAGGACTTAGGAAAATGATGATGGTGATTGTTTGACCAGTGAGATGTCTCAGTGTTTAAGTGTCTGCTGCCACCTTTAAGAGTTTAGCTTGATTGACAGGATCAACATTGTACAAGAAATTCTAATTCTGAAGTTGTCTCCTGACCTCCCTGCATGTACTTTAACAACCATGCATATGTACACACACACACACACACACACACACACACACACACACACAAATAAGTAGATAAGTTAGCAAAAATAATTTAAACGTTGTAATAAAGTATATACACTTAAAAACAGAAATAGTAGTATATATTTATAACAAATCACTTCAGAGTATGAGAAAAATTATAAAATTCATAATATATATGTATATATATTGCAGATATATACAAAAAGAAATTTCTCAGAAACATGAGAAAATGTTGAAAAGAAGGACATATCTCACATTAAAAATATTAAAAAGAACAGAGCACAAGCATGCTTAAATTTGTATCATTGTGTGAGATGTTTACTTATGTCTGCTGCAACATGGCTCTGACAGTGATGAACACAGGTGAGGCAGCCACTGGTGGATGAGGAAATGTGATCTCTGTAAGACCTGATGGCATGGGGTCTTCTACCTGGCCTAGTCACAGCATTGAGGAAGAAAGAGGGGCAGTTCCCCTTCCTGTGGGGCAGCTGAAATAAAAATCACATGATAGAAACAGCATTGCCTCAGAGGTTGCCCCTGTTTCCAATCCCTTCAGACAGGCTCTGTAGTTTCACCCTCAAGCAGAGGTGCAGCCTCTAAGAGGAAATGCCATGACCTTCACCTTCACAGCACTGCTCTGTCTTGGTGAGATGTGAGGAGGGGGAGGGAATACTGAGATCTAGAAATGATCAGGACCTGTAGCTCAGCACTCACCCATCAGGAGACCCCAAGGTCTGAGATGGTTCTGCAGAAGAGAGACCCTGCTCAGGTTTCAGAAAAAAAAATGTCATGAAGAAATCTCTTCCAGGACTGACTCTGAGCCTCTGGATCCCAGTGATAACAGGTGAGTGTGTCTGCAGCTCTCCTGAAATGTCCTTCTCTTCATATCCAGGAGCCATGCCTGGGCCATGATGGTGGGAAACACCACATGTGTGTAATTCCTGGGGGTGACTGGAAGGTCATGTGGTTAAGGACTGCAGTCTGAGGGTGGGTGTTCTGTGACTTAGCTGCTCTTTTTGTTCCAGGGTCACTCCCTAAGCCTATCTTGAGTACAGCCAGACTCTATGGTCTCGAAAGAGACAAATGTGACCTTCTTGTGTGAGGGGACCTGAGGAACTACAGATTACAAGGTCTATAAAGAGGGAGGCCCAACTATATGGAGAGCAGAAATTCGACCTAAACCTGGAAAGAAGGTTGAATTCTCTGTCTCAAAAATTGCCCTGTACCATGCAGGAAAAGTATCACTGTTACTATCAGACCTATGATGGATGCTCAAAGACAGTGACCTTCTGAAGCTGATGGTGACAGGTGAGAGGAAAAAAATGTCCCCATCCTCAGGCTTCACTGTCAAGAAGTCAGGCTGCTCTCAGTGCTGCAAAGCCACCTCCCAGTCCTGGAGGATAACAAGGCCTAACACATTTAACTGATTCTGCCTTCTCTCCTAGGAGCACACAATAAACCCAGCCTGTCAGCCCAGCTATGACCTGTGTTGACCTCAGGACAGAATGTCACCCTCTAGTGTGTTTCAAGGGCAGGATTACAGCATATTCACTCTGAGTAAGGAAGAATCAATGAACCTCTCCTAAAGGGGGGACTCACAGTATAACCATAAAAAAGGAATTTTGAGGCTTCCTTCTCTGGGTTGTGATCTCCAACCAGAGATGGACATGATACAGCTATGACAGGAGCAGGCCACAGATGTGGTCAGAATCTAGTGACCCCTGGAGCTCCTGTTCTCAGGTGAGGAACCACAGCCCCTAAATAGAATATTGAAATTTGGCAGGTGCTCAGGGTGGCCTTGAGGTGCACTGTATGTGAAGAGCCAGGGCTCTTTACCCATTGACACAGAGCACAGGAGACAGTGGGACCAAGACACAGAATCCAACACAAAAAGGGATAGCAAAATCCAGGATGTTGGGAGTGACATGAGTCTCCATCTGTCTTCGTCTACTCTGGATGCTCTGATTGTCAAAAATCATCTTTACCTGTTGTCACATTCCAGTGTCCCTGCCAAACAGGTAGAGGTCTTTAACAAGGAAATCCTTGAAGATATACAAGAAAATACAATTTAACAGGTGACAGGACTGCATAAAACTGTGCAACACTGAATATTGAAATAGAAACAATAAAGAAAACACAAACTGTGGGAATCCTGGAATTGGAATACCTTGGGTAGAGGACAGAAACAACAGGTGCCAGCATGAGCAACAGAATACAGGAGATGGAAGAGAGGCTCTGAGACATAGAAGACACAATAGAAGAAACTGATACATCAGCCAAAGAAAATGCTAAAGCTTAAAACTTCCTGACATAAAATATAAAGAAAATCTGGCATACTCTGAAAAGATCTAACCTAAGAATCCTAGGAAGAGATAAGAGTGAAGAGTCCTAGCTCCAAGGTCCAGAAAATATTTTTAAGAAAATCATAGAAGTAAACATTCAGAAATAAATGAAAGACATGCCTATCAACATACAAGAAGTTACAGAACATCAATTAGACTGGACCAAAAAACAAAATCCTCCCTCCACATAATAATCAAAACACAAAGTCAACAAGGGAAAGAAAGAATATTGAAAGCAATATGAGGAAAAATGCAAGTAACATACCTCACCAATAAAGATAGACATTGCCTCATTCATATTAAAGGACTGAAGGAAACCTTTTAAAGCAAAGTAAGGACTTTCTACAACTCAATGAATATGAAGTCAGTATACACCCAAATTCACACTACAAAATAATAAACGGCGCGAAGAGGAAAGTTCATATCACTAACTTCCTCTATGAAGAAATCTGAAAGTTCTCAGAGCAGTAATTTAAAAGCACACCTGAAAGCTCTACAAAAACAACGTGCAAGCACAACAAAAGAAGTAGAAGGCAGGAAATGATCAAAAATGGGGCTGAATTCAATCTTTAGAAACAAAGAAATCATTATGAAGAATCAAGGGAACCAAGAGAGAGTTCTTTGCGAAAATCAACAAGGAAGAGAAAGGACTCTAGATACTATTCAGGATATTCTGCCATGTGAACAGTCTGGACCATAAACTAACTATCTTCTAAGAAGCTTACTCCAGGAGCAGACAAAAATAGATGCAGAGACTGACAGCATCAGGGAGCCTTGTGGAAGAGTGAGGGGAACAGTAAAGGAAGCCAGAAGGGTCAAGGACACAACAAAGACACCTACAGGGTCAATTAACATGGCCCCATGGGAGCTCAGGGAAACTGAACCAGGGAAAAGCAACCATGCCTGAGATGGTCCCAGGCGCCTTACACATATGTAGCAGATGTGCACCTGGAACTTCACATGAAAACCCTAACAGCTGGAGTGGCAGCTGTCTCTGAGTCTGTTACCTGCCTTTGGATCCCTTTACCCAAGCTGGGCTGCCTTGTCTGACTTCAGTAGGAGAGGATGCATTTAGTCTGCTTCAAATGCATGTGCTACATTGGGTTGGTTCCCATGGGTGCGGGGCTCCTCTTATCAGAGCAGAAGGCAGTAGAGAATGGGGGAAGTGGGAGTGTGGAACTGGAATGAGAGGGGAAACAGAAGTTGAAATCAGGATATGAAGTGAATATGTGTATTAATGAATTTTTAAAAAATAACACTATGTCTGTAAAGTCAACTAGTACAATAGTGTTCTTGGGAGAGAAAAGAGCCTTACCTAGTCAGCCACGGAGCAATATAGGGAGGTTCTTCATGTCCAAGGAGAAACAGCATACCATGAAGTAAATATTAGCAGGTAACTAATTCAGCCTGGCATGCAAGAGGAATGATGCACATGTTCAACATGGGTTTACTTCATAAAGTGAGGTTGGTTTATGAAAGGAACTCTCTGTCTCTGCTCTCTGTCTCCCTGTGCCTGTGCCTGTGCCTGTGCCTGTGCCTGTGCCTGTACCCGTGCCCGTGCCCGTGCCCGTGCCCGTGCCTGTGCCCGTGCCTGTGCCTGTGTGTTCTGTATGTGTATGTGTGTAGTATTTTTATTCACCAACATAAAAGAAAATGTGTTCCCTCCAATAGATGAACAAGCATCATGTGATCAAATATCTACAATGAGGATTTGCAATTGCTTGGAAAAACACAGAATCCATACACTGCCCAAACTAATGAAATCCAAGAGTGTGAATGCAAAAGAAGTCATACAAAACAGAACCCAAGCTCAAGATACAACCAATTAGTTCCAGCCTGTTAAGGAGCAGGTTCCCTAACAGGATGGACTCCATATTGTAATAGAAAAGAAAACAAGCCTGGACAAGTCTTGAAGTTGTGATAACTAGATGTTACTTTGAAACCGTATGAATCAAAATGTCTGTACATAGAAATAAATAAATTATATAGCAAGATAACCACCTATAGTGAAACCATAGCCCAAAGATAACCAGAAACAACGGGTTATCTGCTGAGCACATCAGAAGTAATCCCAATTGAAAAATAAAAGAGGAGACCTCATACAGAGCACTTTATCACACTGGTAGCCATCAGTAGCTAGCATGATCCTCCTTTCAGGCCTCTTCTGCTCTCTATCATCAAATCAGCAGCTGAGAGAGCAATGCCTCCATCTTCTTGGTCAAGCACTCTCCGGATCTGAACTGCTAGAAACTACAGTCACAATGACTCTAGCCATATAACTCATGAATAATGATGTACTTATTGCTATACTTATTTTCTTGGTATTTGCAACTTACTATTTGTGTTTGTTGTACTGATATTGATAGAGGAAATGCATAGGGAATGTGGCAATACCTTGTTGTTACAATAGCTTTGGCATTGGTGATAATATATTGTTTACTATGCATTAATAAGAGGAATTGAATGCCAAACCCTCTGTTTATGGCATACTCTCTCCTTTCTCTCATTGAGCTGGTAAATCTCACAGTCAATCCAGGATACGACCCCTGAGTGGAGAAAGCTTGTCGCCCCTCTACCCTCGGGGATACTAAAGCCTTATCACAACCTGCTCATGACAGATAAGATTCTGGGCTCTCGACAACTGGCATAGATGGCAGGATTGACTGATGAGGAAGTTCCTCAGTAAGAGAGTGGAAAGACAGGCTGATAAGAGGCTAGAACAGCTACTGAAAAGTAAGGGACTCTGTAATCTCCAGTGGTAGATTAGAAAAAAGGAAATTAAGCTTCTGTATTGGCTGGTGGATCTCCTATATTAAACATGCAAGCACTTGCTAAAAAATTTATAATGCTCAAAATACACGCCATTACTAGCAGAGAGCCAGAAACAGAAGAAG
>JANHMN010000121.1:10000-35126 GCA_030674055.1 Rhabdomys pumilio | reverse complement strand
GTCATGGCCTGGGTACTGGGATTCTGGCACTCCATTGCTTTGCTACTTATGGTGCTCAGTCTGCCATTCTGTGGTCCCAACCACATCAATCACTACTTCTGTGATGTCAAGCCTCTTTTGAAGCTGGTCTGTAAAGATATTCATGTTGTTAGTATCTTAGCAATTGCCAACTCAGGGATGGTGCTTGTTGCCATTTTTTCTGTACTACTTGCTTCTTACATACTCATTTTGTATTCTCTGAGGACAAGGTCATCTGCAGGGCTACTCAAAGCACTCTCAACCTGTAGTTCACACATAATGGTGGTAGTTTTGTTTTTTGGACCCTGTATTTATACCTACGTTTTACCTTCTGGAAGTGAGAACAAGGATAAGGAAATTTCTGTGTTTTACACTGTGATTGCACCCATCCTTAATCCCCTCATTTACACTCTGAGAAAAAGCGCCATGCACAAGGTGTGGTATCGGCTGTCACACTCAGAGTTGAAATAAGTGACACAATCTTGTGATTCTGCTCAGATATTTCCAGATCAGCTATTATTCAACATGTCACAGAAAGTACAAAGAGTTTCTGGGAAAGTTATGAGTCAAAGGACAACTTATTGATCTGTCTAATCTACATAGCACAAATGTGTCCAGAGGTGATCATGTGGATGTATAGGCTGAAAGAAATGCCTTGTTTGGTAGAGTAGAAGCTTAGGATAAGGAAATCTAGGTTCCTTTCTAACCACTGCAACACAGACACACAGATACATACACACACAAAGAGGTACACACACAGATACACACAGACACACACAGAGGCACACAGACACACACAAGTACTCTAAAAATGAAGTACATCTTTAACCACATCAGTCTGTTGTCTCAAAAAAAAATTACAGGAAATCCTGTTACTAGTAGGAATTTAATCCAATGTTCTCACTTGTTGGTTTTATATTTATTTTTATTTAATGTTTTTTTGTAGTATATTCATTAACATGATACTGGATTATGTAAAGTCATCTTCATATGTCTATGTTATATGTTTAGAACACAATAAGCTCTTATATTTCACTCCCTTCCCCTTGGCACCCTTCACAGAGCAGATGTAGATCGATATCCTTAGAACTCACTATTCCTGAATCAGGTATGGTGTTATAATTATAGGCTTTTGAGTATGGTAAATTCAGAGGGACATATTGCCTTTGTAAATCTTTCTGTCTATGCTTTAGTAATTTGCAACAATCATATCAATATATTTTTGGAACATGAAAAGTTATGTAATATTTCACAACTAGAAGATCACTCTGTTAACACATGAAAGTCTTAAGATGGTATGTTTAATAAGACACTTTCATGATATATGCTTCTTTCTTTTATTTCCTGTTTTCCCGTAATACTTTTGCATGGATGTAAAACAAATTCTTTCCCAGACCAAGTACATTTTCCTTCATCTCATTTGCTTAGCTTACTCTGTTTGCTATAGCTGAGAGTCCATTCCTTATATATACCACCATCAAGGAAGATTCTGGAGATCTGTTAACAAGCCAAAACCAACCAAACAAACAAACAAAGAGACAGACAATCAAAGAAACAAAAAACCCAAATTTCTTGAATTTCCAATGCTGCTATGCCTCAAGATATTTACTATTTTCTAATAATCCTGCATTTGAGAACAATTCTTCTTAAAAGCTGGGTTTCTCTATTGAGTTGCTTTACCCAGTATTGATATGAGGGATTTTGTTTATTCTTAGTGCACCTTTTTATGTGAGGTTCTCTGTATATTTCTGTACTCTGCTATTTTCTGGAGGACAATGGAGGAATAGAAGAGAAGAGAAGTAGAAGGAGGGAAAACAGAAGTCGGAAAGTACTGAAAATTAAAAAAATAAATAATAAAAAAATGTTAAGAGCTAAATAAACTCACCAAATAATACTAAAATGCATTTTGATTTTACATGTTTATATTCATTAGTATTGACTTAGGATTTTTAGTATATTCAACATGCAGTATATCACTAAGTTATAGCCTCAACTTTTTATTTATCTTTTATATGATCATATTTACTGTCTTTACATCTCTTGTCATGTAAAGTTATACATTATGAGAAATAATATTTAGAAAAGTGAAAAATATCATCAAATATCTCCAGTTACCTCAAAGAGAGAATGGAAGCCAGCATTTGCACATTTATCTGTTAACCTTAGTTGTTTATTTTCTGCACTAGAGAGATATTGCTGGTATACTTAACAATTTTTCTCATGTGTCATATAGTACTTTCACTATGTACTCTCTATTTCAGCTCAGTGTTTTAATTCCTTTTATTTATATATTTACTTCTACTTAGGTCAGAACTCCTGAATTTATTCTGCAATGATGTATTCCTCTCTTAGGATCATGTAGTGGAAAAGGGAGAGAATCCTAAAGTCAACTCAGTTTCTCATACATCTGAGTCATTCGTTCAAGCATGCAAGTTTTTAAAAGTGTAGGATAGCGAGGAAAAAAAATTTACCCCTTCCAAAACAAAATGAGCTCTAACATTATTTATGCATATACTTTTTGCTTGACACAGTGTAGCTGGCGACTTTCTTTGGAATAGTGGAATTTTAAACGGTAAAGCACAGTATGTAGGTGTTTGTTTGTCTGTATATGTGTTAGTTGATAAATCTACACATAATTTGCTACTTGGGATATTTGATGATTTATAGGATGAGTCACAAGAATTGTCTACACCATCAGAATGCTGTTATTCAGGTAAACAAGCCTCAAGAAGAAACATTAAGCTATTATTCATTTCTTTTCTCAGATATGCAATTTGAGGGAGAAATATGATGTCATAATATTAGATTGAAAATAATATTGAACTAGAATTAATTTTCTACTTTTCTGTGTTCTTTATAAAATTTAATTTCTAATACTTTCATTTATTAATGTTGGTTTATTTTTTTATGATAGTGATGGTTCCAAAAATCCCTGGCATTATTGTTTGTCTCTTTTCTTGTCATGAATATGGGCCAGTCATTCTTTATGTTGACAAAGTAACATCCATTTATAATAACCTATGCTTATTTCCTGACCCAAATCCTATTAGCTAGTACTCTGATATTTTTCTCTAGCTTCTGAATTTTAACTTCACCTCCTCCAAGAGATTTCTTGAGTCTCATAAAGTTTTATATGTATATGAATATTTTCTGAATACTTGGCTTCCAGGCCATTATAAGATTTGTCTACTTCATACTTTCAATTAGATCTGATTCCCTGTTGTAACTGCCACCTATTAAATAAGGACATTTTTCTTCATGAACAAGGCTGATGACAACAGTAGTTAATTAATGTAAACACAAAAGTTTAGAAGATACTTGACATACTCATCACAAAACAATAGAAGTTGGCCCTTAGCCAAGACATATGACAACTCCACACAAGTTTATTATGTATATATTTTTGTCCTGACTCATAGTGCTACACTCATATTCCCTACTGTGGAGTAGGTCTAAACTTCAATTAAAATATAGTATGTTTCACCCATAAAAGTTATGGCATTATTGAACCAAGGTGGAAATGTTGCATTTCATGTGGTGATGTGTAAAAATATATGAAGTCTTCAGACAAAAATATCTAGCATACAACCAATAGCCTCTGTTGTCATATTTTATTCCAATCTTAACCAACAAGGACTTAAACCTACTCCTTAGCATGATTAATTAAGAAGTATATCCTTAAGCATGTACAGTCTATGCCCATGGTTTAAACAAAAATCATAGTAGACACATGGCATGGTGGCTTGGCTTAGGTCAAAGTTGGGGAGCACATGTATAAATTATCCAAGTAATGTATAGAAAAGTCCCAGAAATATTCAGCTTATACATAAAAAATTAGCTTAAAATTAAGGAAATAGTTCTTTAAATGTACACTATTAACACTGAAGTACACTCTTGAAGATGACTGCCTTGCTTAGTCACCAAAACTTACTATAGACAAGCTCAAAAAAAAAGCCTGGCTATATATATGCTGTGACTCTCATTAAGCTCATCATCATGGCTGTGATATGCTCAGGAAAGTACATGATTACATCTAGGAGAGGAGGAAGGCTCTCAGGGAACTCAAGGAACAGAATGTTAATAGATGGTCCATCCTTAATTGTGTCATTCTACTCTAAAGAATATTTATAAGAATGTTGTCCACATATCAATAATCTTCATCAAAAATTTTATTAGTTGTGCCACAATTTTCAGTTTGAAGGTGTGAGATACTTTAAACAAACACCAGAGTGGAAAGTTCTTTTTATTTCTGTGCCTCTTTATATACCCCAATTTTATATTATGTCTTAGGACTTATCCCTTCCATCATTTTGTCACTGACCCCCACACTCATATGTCCTAAAAGAGTTATCTTTGTGTGACCTAGATAATCCTCTTTTATGCTTTTACCTCTATTATCTCTCCTTGAATGACTTAGCACATTACAAACATTATTTACATGCTGTTCTAACTACCTCAGACCTCTCACCTCCTTTTTTGGTAATGATAATACCCTGTCACGGAGATAAGCAAAATTGATAAGGGACCCTTTCTTCCATGCCGTATGCAATGTTTTCCTGAGATGAGAAAGCAAAGTATTTTATGTCCATATACATATAGATGTAAGTTCATTATCATGCTAAGTATAGTCTGCTAAAACAGCCTGCATTCTTCTTAGCCTTAAAAGCCATCCTATAGTAAAGACAAACTAAGTTTAACCATGGTTGTTACTGAGTCTACTTCTCAAGGTTTGGGCTATGCCCCAACTCTAATCTTAATTACAGATGTTTTAGTACTACCTGTTCCAGTAATAGGTAATCATGGCTTTTTTTTAAAACTTATTACAATCACCTGTTGTTATGACCACCTGCTGTTATGACTACCTTGTTATGACAATATTGAAACCATGGCTTTGTTTTACAAGAGGTTATTACCAGGTTGTTAAGTAATGCTTTAGTAAACCTATCTATTTGTCTGCCAAATTCCTCATTTGAAAAAAAACTCTACCTCTGAGCTACAAAAATATTATCTTCCCTACATCCAATGCCATTTGAACACTTTCTTTAAGGGGATACAGTCCATGTTAAAGAATAAATAAGTTTGTTTTAATTAATTTGGCCATGACCATTTGGTTTGGTGATCTTTTTTCTCATACCTTTGGAATTAACATATTCTCCTTCTTTACTATTTAGTTAGTTATATCTAGCTCAGTGACCTAAAGGCATAAAAAACCATCTTTTTTTATATCCATTTCTCTCATTATAATTTCTACCTAATTTTAGTCAGATAGTAGTCAAGTAGCATGCAGAAACACAGGTAGCTTCCACTTTCCTTCTAATGTTAACCTTATTACTGTTGCCAAAAACTGAATATCACCATATATTATGGTTATTTTATTGTCATAGCTACAGGCCAAGCATACTTTAGGTTATTACAGTAACTTTTGTCTTAATGGCTTGTGGTCTGTTGGTCACCTACACATGGCAATAGACTAGCTGTACCTCAGCAGAAAGCAGTATAATAACCTTTATTGTTTCAGTCTCTCTTACATAAAATATCATTTTGTACTTCATGAACTAGCCATGTGGGCAAAAGGATAAGTGTATATAAATGTGGTCAGTGGGAAATTATCATATGAATGCTTTATAAATTTTGGTTGTGGATGAATTTTAATCCACTGGCATGGCTGTTTTAGCAAAGAATCACATTCCAAGTCCTTCTAGGTATATGTGTTCTAGCTGGAATGGAGACATGTTCTGGGTTACAGTATGATCTGGCCAGACTACAGGCATGCCTTTAGTAACCTACCTTTGATCCTTAATGATGGAAATAAGATTATTTTGTGGTAGGAAAAAGCCATCTTTGAAAGCAATGCCTAAGAAGCAGACAAAGTGATACATCAGGAAAGATTTAACAGACTGAGTCAGAGATAGGATACACCCTATTCTCACAAGAACAGCACAGGAAAAAGGGGCTACTTAAGATTAGTGTAAGGAGAAAGATGGTGTGGCTGTTTTACCAGAACCATTTGACAAAGAAAGCTAGCAGAGAGGACATGTTAGATACAGGTGAAGACAGAATGTATGAGAAGAAGCCATGTTGCCAAAGTTAGTATGTGGCCAAGCAGAACAATTCAGTGAGAAGCTGAGATAAACCAGATTGAAGCAGTCAATTTGATAGATTAGATTGTACAAAGGTTAAAAATTTTCAGTCTAATTCCTAGGAATAGTTACAACACAGAACAGAACTCTCCGGGTTCTGCCCAAGCCGTGTATTTGCACAGCTTGTATATGAAACTCATCTCATCAACATGATGAACATGAAAACATTTTTAAAATTGGAAAGAATGACTGTCCTCTGAATGTGATAAGAATTTTTATACTTCAGAAGCCCCTCTGACTAATATAGGCCCTCACTTCTAAGTTGGCCTTCTTTCTGCCTTCTACATCAGATGCATTTATTTTTCTTACCTGTTCCCTTTTCCAGACAATCTTAAACTGTGTGTCTTGACACTTTAGATATTCTCTCTGAAGACACTCCTTTGCCCATTTTTCTGTTTATAGAACTCATTACTGATTCTATTTACTTCTTGGATTATAATTTAGAAAACCAACTTTCTCCACTTATACATCCTACAAGAAGTTGGGGATATCTGTAGATAGCCTACTCAATTTTTTTTTCTCTCCCAAATTATGACTCAATCCATTTCAAGTTTCTTAGTATTTTTGCCCTTTTATCTATAATACTAAATAATTTTGAAAAAGGAAGGAATTGTCTTTATTCCTTTTATATTAGTTATTAAAACAAATGAAAAGAAATTTCTCTACTTTCAAATTCAGAGCTCTGTATTCATATTAATCTGAAGAGAAGTTAAATAATTTTGAGATCCTGAAAGGTAACTTCTATAAGCTTAAGAACAGATTTCTGGTTTTATCATCTAGCACTTTCCTCTCTAAAAGTGTTTATAAATACCTTGCAACATCACTGTAGGAGATACAATATCTTCCTCCCTCCTCTGCTCCATTGCACAGCTTTGGAAGGTCATTTCTTAATGGAAGCAGAGATTTATGATCCAAATTCTTTTTTTCTAATTATTTGTTATCTCTTCTTTCTTGCTGGCTAGTGTCAGTTTCACTGTCTATTCCCATATTTCTGTTTTTTCCCGTCTGGCAGCTTTGCTAAAAATGTCAACACTTCTGTAATATATCTCAGTCTTGTTACTGAAATTAAGGATGATTCATTTAATATTGTAATATTTTTATAATTGTCTAATTAGATAGTGCAAATTAGATGCATTATAGCCCATGAAATATTTTTGATTAGCTGAAGAAGGAAAACTTCTGGTAACAAAGCTGCCTACAATGTCAATATCTTGTACCAATATGTGCCAGCACATTACCTCTAGAGGGCAGAAATATTTTTTTTCAACAACCTATTGGAAAGCTTCTATCAAAAGATATTGAGCTGATGAGACTTATATAGCTAGTCCTCTAACAGGTGAGAAATATTTCTGCATTTGTGAGTTCAGAGATACGTTATTACAGATTTGGTAAATATGATATTTTTTTACTATGTTTATATACATTGTATAAATATATGATTAGAATACTCTACTAGTCACTGGAGCAGAAGCATTAAATTTAATAATCCAGTAAGTTTTAAATATATGTAATGAAGTTGAAGGAAAATTAACATGTATGGGGGTGTTGCTACTATTCACTAATTCTCTACTTCCTTACAGAACTTAGGTATTATCAACCTTATAACCTTGGAAAGAATGAGTACATAGTAATTTTTTCACAATTGAGGAAACTAGTTAAGACAATAGACCTTACAGGTACTGAATAGTGTGAGTTTCTGTTTCTCTGGCTAGGTTATTTAATTTCCAGTGTATCTTCTGTTGATATGTTATGAATCATGAAATTCAGTCATATAGTTGGAGAGACTTGAAGAGGATTTATTATGTAATGCTTTAATTTAAGCCTTTATAGGCTAAGGAATTGGGGTGCCTGGTTATAATTCATGGTAAACTATGAATGGAAGTCAAGTTTAGTGTGTGAGTTTCTGAAAGACAGAAATCTCTTATCATTAAGTTCAGCACTGATTATTCTTGAAGATAGCCTCCTAGAGAACTTCCTACCTGGGGATTTTTAAATCAATGTAGACCCATGGAAGAAGCCACCAGACACTCATTTTCACCCTCCTCTCTTCTCTGCTTTTTCACATTTGCTATTATTCAGATCTCCCCCATCACCTACAATGCCTACATAGCATGTGGTCACTATTATTTTTGACCAACATAACCAACTGGAAGTTTGTCCATCTTGTTTGAAAAGTTGAGGTATGTACAGTTGATTTTTCAAGATACATTACATTTTGGTGCTATTTGTTTTAAGGATATTGAGGTATATTGTAATGTCCAATGAAAACCTGATGTATTATATTTATTACTAATTTTTGAACAGATATAGAGACAGCAGTGGTTTACATACAAAGAAAATGAGAAGTATTAAAAAATAAAAACCAAACCAAAACAATACAAACAACAAAAATCCCAAACCAAAACAAACAAAATCTCATTGAACAGTCCAAGAAGAATATAGATAATTTAATGTTCTCTTTACATGCCTCAAGAATCCAGGATTCAAATCTCAGTTTGTATTGTCAAGGTAGCCATTCTTGTGGATGTCAACATCTCATGTTATATAGTGTTGTACAGAGCATGGAGGTCTTTCAGTGTGAATCATTTAGGAGACTCATTAAGACATTTTGATACACATCAATTTTATTTTTGCTTCAGTTTGGGATTTTGTGTTAGTTTTCTAAACTATGAATGCAAATTCCACTTACTATGCATGATATATAAAAATCCACAACAAATTAATTATGGCAAAATATCTTTATAATCTGAGTGACATTAACAGTAATAGATAAGAATCATTAAATTCAAAATGCAATACACTGTGCTTGAAACAATCAAGAAATGTGTGTATGACAACAGACACTAAATTTATATTAGAGAGCAATAAAGACTAGAGATGATAGATTTTCAAATGTTTATATACAGAAATTTTCTTGACTGAGACTTGAGGATAAAAGTAGCATGAATAAAAAATGATCAAGAAGTAAGACAACATTGATTAAACCAGTCATTAAATAAATATTCTGTAAGACAATTATTTTCAATTTAATTTTATGCTTTGTAATTTATTTTAAATAAGTTGCATTCATTTTATGAATGCATAAAGAAAATAAACTCACTGTAAACATTAACAGTTTATAGATTGATGGTAAAAGTTACCAGAATTTATATAGTCAATGAAATGGTTAAAATTATGTAGTATTTGATAAAAATTATCATATATAAAAAGATATTTAGCATACAATTAAACATAATATAAAATATGTTACTATTTTAATGTAATTTCAGAGATTATGAATTGCCTAAGGTATGATGCTCAGAAATAGAAGAAAACTAGACATTGAGATATTTAGTAGTTACTATCAAGGAACATTATTTTCTGTTTAGATAGAACACTTATAAAATATCATGAAGATTGTTTGAAAACACTACCAGATTTTGTGGAGTTTACTGGCATTTGTTGTTCTTTCAATACTAAAAATGAGTATAGTATCAATTGTAAATATAGGTAACAAATATGTAACATAAATGGAAAATAAATATTTTATAAATTGTTAAGTCTAGGTAACTTCACTTCATCACTGCCAAGGATTATCAGAAATAATCTCAATAGAGAAGAAAATTACATATGTTATTGCCACCAGAATTCTTTTACATTGAAACATAAGGTGAATAATAAAGGAAAGTATCATTTCATTTTACATTAATTAAACTGCAAAACTAATCATAACCGTACTAAATTCAGTATGTTTATGACTGAGAGTTCTGTGGAGAAGTTGTCAATTTCATCAGGTTTCTTGAAACTAAAAAAGACATTGAAATTGCAGACAGAGAGTGGGAACAACAGTTTAAAAATCAATAAGGAAAATATTTTTATGATAATGAGATATCTTTGCTTAAAATAATCCATCACACCACATGGTAAAACTAGTTATTATATCTTTTGCAGATGATACATTTTATATGTTTTCCTTCTCATTCATGAGCCATGCACCTAAATATCAATGTGACTGAGATCATTCTTCTTGGCTTGACACAGGATCCCAGTAGAAAGAACATAGTGTTTGCTATTTTTCTGTTCTTTTACATGGGGACATTACTGGGTAACTTGCTTATCATTGTTACCATCAAGACAAGCCAGGCCCTTGGGAGTCCCATGTACTTCTTCTTGTTCTACTTATCCTTGTCTGACACCTGCTTCTCAACAACTGTAGCTCCTAGAACAATTTTGGATTCTTTGATGAAGGAGGCCTCTATTTCTTTCACTGAGTGCATAATCCAAGTCTTCACATTTCATTTCTTTGGCTGTCTGGAGATCTTTATCCTCATCCTCATGGCTGTTGACCGCTATGTGGCCATCTGTAAGCCCCTGCACTACATGACCATCATGAGTCGCCGAGTCTGTGGGATGTTGGTGGCTACAGCCTGGGTGGGATCTTGTGTGCATTCTTTAGTTCAGACATTTCTGACCTTGAGTCTATCCTTCTGTGGTCCCAATGTGATTGATCACTATTTCTGTGACTTGCAGCCACTATTGAAACTTGCCTGTTCAGACACGTACATGATCAACCTGCTTCTGGTATCCAACAGTGGAGCCATTTGTACAGTGAGTTTCCTTGTGCTGATGGTCTCCTATGTCATTATTCTTCATTCCCTAAGAAACCACAGTGCTGAAGGGAGGAGGAAAGCCCTATCCACCTGCATATCCCACATTATTGTGGTCATCTTGTTTTTTGGACCTTGCATCTTTATATATACACGCCCTGCAACAACATTTCCTATGGACAAGATGATATCTATATTTTATTCAATTGGGACACCTTTTCTCAATCCTCTGATTTACACACTGAGAAATGCAGAGGTGAAAAATGCCATGAAGAAGTTATGGAGAAAGAAAGTGGCATCAGATGATATAAAGTAAAGGAAATGAGGTCTCCAATATTTTTTCATATCTAGCATTAAATTAGATATCAATAGAATATTATTTTTTATAGTTTAGTATATCAGTTTCTTAGGAAATAGGGACTATAAGTTTATATAATAAAGAAACCATGTAAACATACTTTTGTGATTGATTTATGTAATAGAATAAAGCATGAAATAAAAATATTTATGATGTCCCTTTGACTTTATTCTTATTCGATACTGTGTGTCTCTGGCTCTCCAACCTTTCTGTCCCAACACCACTTGTGGTTATGATTGTATTTTCTGCTCTTCTTCCTGTTGACTTCCTAAGTTTCCTCCCGATAACTGTCTAACTATATAAGCACATCTTCTATTCAAATCCAGATTAGGTTTACCTCTCCCAGTTAGCTATTCTTTATTTTAGTTGTTTTATTTTTGTGATTTTAATATAAGCCCAACAGTCTCCCTTTCTCTTCCTCTGTCAAAACCCTCTCATTTATACATTCCTGCTGTCTAATTATACCTAAAAAGAGGTCTAATTCAGGACCTTATTCTTTTACTAAATGTTATTCCATTAATGTATGCATATAGATATACATACATGTTTCAATTAGTTATTTTTAATAAAGATATTTTGATCATATCATCAATTTGTGTTAATTTCTGAACTCAACAAGATTATGACAGATTATAATAATTGTAGCAAGTTCTAGCAAAGGAGAGATGCGTACACTTGAAGAAATCTCTCTTATATTTGGAGATTGACTCAGAACTGTTACCTTGTGTTTATAAAAATAAAATACTAGAACACTAGTAGGGTTCAGAAATAAAAATTTACTTGAGAATCTCTGATTCTCTGTTCTCAATATTGGGGCTATATTCACAATGGCCCTTAGTCTCCTCTTCTAACTTGATCTCTTCTAATTTAATTATCAAGATTTATCTTAGAATTAACAGAACAATCATTTCAAAGTAGAGTATTTGTATATATTGGAAGAATAAATGAAAGCAGAATGATGCAAGTCAGTATTTCAGATTTTGAGACAGAAATGTTTTATTTCAGATGTAAATCATTTTAGTGAGCTTTTTTTTTGTTTTTTTTTTTTTTGGTTTTTTTTGTTTGTTTGTTTGTTTTTGTCGAGACAGGGTTTCTCTGTGTAGCCCTGGCTGTCCTGGAACTCACCTGGTAGACCAGGCTGGCCTCTGAGAAATCCACCTTCCTCTGCCTCCCAAGTGCTGGGATTAAAGGCATGCGCCACCACCGCCCGGCTTTAGTAAGTTTTGAATTAAATTCTAAAGAAAATATTATTAATAAAGAAGAAGCACACATTTTTATATTAGAGAACAATATTAATTTCATCATTATCATTAATATTCCAATACTGAAGAACCATTCTAATAAGATTTAAAAATTAAATAATTTTAATGTTTTCTTCTGTATTTTATTCATAGAAAATATTAAATATGGTCTTTTTAAACTTGAGACTTTTTAATTACTTTCATAAACTAGTAAATTAGATAACAAAATTTATATCAATTTTGCTGTATGAGAAACCACACAATTCCTTCATTTCTTTTTTCCTATTACTTGAATTTTTGTTTTTCTTGAGTACCTGAAATTGAACATGGGTTGTCACTCATGCTGGTCATGGGCTCTACCATTGAGACATAATTCAACCTTAGGTTTGCTTTAGACCACAACAATAATCATATTTGTGTGTGTGTGTGTGTGTGTGTGTGTGTGTGTGTGTTTTAGATATCTGTATAGTCTATAATGAGCTGTGAAGATAAGTGTATTATAAATCTCTTCTTTTTACATTCTTTGAGTTTCAGTCTCAATCAATCTTGACCATGTTGTCGTCATGTGACTCTGTTGTTGCATGATTTTCAGTTTTAAAATCTTATTGACAGATTTATACTAGATCCAATCTCTTTTATAAAACAAGGAAAATAGTGCACACTGAATGTAGATCCATACTTGTTATTTATTTCACTCTATTATTTGAATGTTAAGACTATGTGTGCACTATGTATGTGCTTGTTATCCACACAGACATCAGATGAGAAAATCAGATACCTGAAATTGGAGTTGTAGATGGGTTTGAACCCCACTGTGGATGCTGAGCATCATATCTGATTCTTCTGCAAAAACAACATGCACTTTTAACCACTGAGTCATCTCTCCAGCCCAGTATGTACATTCTTTGTCTCATACTACTTTGGGACAAATGGCAAACATAGCTCTGCCATGTTTGTTGTCATATATCTCCTGTAGACTGTGACCCTACACAAAATTTCCAGTAGTTTGCAAGAAAATTATAAATAAGCCTGAATGTGCAACTTCAGTAAGTATATTCGCTGAAGTAAACACAAGGAAGAGTATAGAAACCTGAGTAGTGAAATAGAAACACTGGTGAGGGGGAGTGATGGCTTTGACCTGATAAACTATTTCATATCCCTTGTACTGTCAAAAGTATATTCCTCGACTTTGAAAGAGAAATATGTTTTTTTCACATCTATACAATGCAGTTGCTTCTGAAAAGTGCCTGTCATTCAGTAGTGTAGTAGCATTTGCTTTCTACATGGGTATATTACTATCCCACTTATTGCTCCCAACATCAGTACATTCCTGTGTAGGAAAGTACAGACTTACCTTAAATAGGCATAAGCCACAGCGTGAAATAATAGGAGATAGCTAGTAGGTACAAGAAGGAATCTGATAGAACTTCAGTATCATAGTAAATTATGAAGGTTTTCAAAGAGGTTTTCATAATACAAGGCTAGAATACAAAAATTGTTACAACACACACAGACATGACTTTAGACTCTATATGACTATGTTTCCCTCTCTTGCCCCTAGAAAACAGTGGGATTAATCCTTATTCCTCTACTCCAACCCGTGATTTTATTTATAAATAAAGATATTAATACTAAAGTAGTCTACAGTGTGAAATTAAGAAATAGAGATAGGCACACTCAGAGGAATGCCATATGCAAATGATGACTGAAGTGATGTTTTTACAAATGAAAGAAAATCCACATAGGTCAATTAACTTTCAGAATCTAGAAAGAACATGCCACAGATTCTCTTCAGATTCCTCAGCATGAACCTATCCCTATCAGATTTTAGCCTTTGAAACTGTGAGAAAATAAATTTTTATCCTCTAAGGCTCATGGTGCTTAAAGACACCCTTAGAAACACATTGGAGTAATTTATAGGGGGACATTTTTGCCAGCTTTTGTGAAAGCCTGACTGTCAGGCAATGTCAAGGCAGGTCAACGTCTGCTAGCATACTTCCTTGCTGTCTGATACATGGAACAATAAGAGGAGCTACACTTGAAGCTCAAGGCAAGGGACTGAGCATTCTCTTAATCATGGTAGAAAGAACAGGGAGGTCTCACAGTGGGTACAGATATCCTAAGTACTTCAGCTATCATCTCTGCTAGCTGGAGACTTTGTTTCTTTTATTTTTTCCCATTGGATACTTTATTTATTTACATTTCAGATCCATCCTCTTCCCCCATTTCCCCTCCCTAGAAACCCCCTATCCCACCCCCTCCTCCTTTATGTTTTATACTATTTTGACTACATGCATATATTAAGGTCAGTTATAGGTTGAGAAACTAGCAATACAATAGATACAAATAGTCAAGGAACAAGCAAGGCATTAAACCCAGTTACATGAACACTCCTGTGATCACTGTTTCTAAGGGCTTATCAGGATGACCAAAGTATCTGAGCCTACTTCCCTCTCCTAGACCAAGGTCATTTTCTTGTCTGAAGCCTACTTCTTTGTTTGTTCTAGTCTAAAATTTAGATTCCTTTCTGAAGTTACTTCTTTGTTCTAGCCTAATATTTAGGTTCCTGCCTGAGATTATTTCTTTTTTCTAGCCTAAGATTTAGATTCTTACCTGAAATTACTTCTTTGTTCTAGCCTAATGCCAGATTCCTGTCTGAAGCCTACTTCCTTGTTCTTGGTCAATATCATATACCTGCCAAGTAGCCCATTACCTTGTCCTTGGCCCATGTCAGATTCTTGCCAAGCAGCCCCAAAGGTTCTCCGCCTCTCCCCCTTTTTCTTATTTCATTAACAAGACTGAGCCTCTCTTAGGTCATTTTGACAAAAATGCCTTCCTTACTTGTCATGGAATATGCATTATCAAAAGTAATGCATTTCTGTCTTAGGTTGGTAAGGGTCTATGCAGAGACTTACCCATCTTGGCTTACCAGCCTGTTAATTTAATAACTCTGTCTGGGGATCCATTTTTTGGGGTCAAGCCATGTACTTGGCTGCCAACATGTTGAGTCTTTGTTTCTAACAATACTGAAAAGTATATAAAGGCTTTGAGAAATGCATTAGTGGCTGGTTTGGCACAGACCTGCGGCTCTCCTGATTTTTAACTTTTATCTCTGAGTCTTCTTTTTGTCTTTCCTATAATTAATCTCATTCCCCACTCAGAGGACTGTTTGACTTTGGACCAACAGGACCTTTGCAAAAATTCCTTTGAGATTCTTAGAAGATGACACTTATTCTAACAAATAGGAGGATGTCATATTATTTTCCCATTATGCATACAAAAATGTAATACCAATAATGTAAAAAACAGGAACATAGACTTATTATATGCAGTTTCACATAATATTAATGATGAAATATATTAGCACAGACTAAATTTTAGTTTTATGTGTTGCTCTTTACCCAGTCTGATCAAATTTCTTGGTGGTACCTCTTTTGAAACACTAAATGCCATGTCAAAATATATATATCAAGTAATTTTTATAATATACAAGTTATATATGTATATATAACTTGTAAAATCAAACCACAAATTCATATTACCGTGGAGGTCTAAAATAATAAGTTTTATTTGTCTCAACAAACAATTTAAATAGTTTCCTTAAAACCATTGAAAAATTCAATAAAATGTGTGTTAAAAATAAAGGAAACTAAGGAGTTTTAGAAGTGGGGGAAATAGTCTACTCCAAGAAAGATTATTATCAACTAATTATCTCATACCAAATCATCAATCTGGACACATAAATACATCTTACCATATACAGACAGAGCAGGTTAGATTTATGTATTCACATACAAATAAACACACACACACACACACACACACACATATATATATATATATATATATATATATATATATATATATATACACACACACACATATGCAATGTATTTAACAAGAGTTAATGAAAATAGAAACCAAGAATTGGAAAGAGAAAAAAAAAATGGGTTTATGGGAGTGTTTTGTGAGAAAAAGCAAAAGTGAGTAATGCATTATTATGATTCAATATATGCAAATCCATCAACTTAATCTACTATATATATAAAATCAAGGAAAAAGATCACATGATCACCTCATTAGGTGCTTAGAAAGCATTTGACAAAATTCAATATTCCTTCATGGTAGAAGTCTTGGAAAGATCAGTAACTCAAGGCCCATACAGAAACCTAGTAAAAGCAATATACAGCAAACCAGTAGCCAACATCAAACTAAATGGAGATAAACTTGAAGCAATCCCACCAAAATCAGGAACTAGACAAGGCTGCCTACTCTCTCCCTATCTATTCAAAATAAAACTCAAAGTTGTAGCCAGAGCAATTAGACAACAGAAGAAGATGAAAGGGATACATATTGAAAAGGAAGAAGTCAAAATATCATTATTTGCGGATGATAGGATAGTATACTTAGGTGACCATGAAAATTCTACTAGCTAGCTCCTAAACCTCGAACACCTGGGCATAGGGAAAAAATTCATTGAGAGAACACCAATGGCTTGTGGTCTAAGATAAACAATTGACAAATGGGACCTCATAAAATTGCAAAGGACACTGTCAATAGAACAAAACGGCAACCAATAGATTGGGAAAAGATCTTTATCCATCCGACATCCAATAGATAGCTAATATCCAATATATACAAAGAACTCAAGAAGGTAAACTCCATAAAATCAAACAACTCTATTAAAAATGGGGTACAGACTAAGTATTAGAAGCTATGCTTGGTGCTTCCCATAATTTCAGTTAACTCAGTCATTCTGGATTTTTGATGGGGTTGAAGACCTATAGTCTCAAAGCCAATCCTGGCTATTTACTTTGAGAGAAAAGATCTGAGTGGATGGTTTTCAGCTGACATTCATTCTAAAGCCAAGAAAAACAGCCAGGTTCAAAACTAAGTGTTTTAGTTAGGAGAGACGACAGAGGTTCTGGTTAGTTGACAAAATGATGGACTGGGTATTAGGATTATCTTGTACCTCACTGGTGCAAATAGGAATAGTTATGCTGTAATTGTATTTTGAGAGAAAAGTGTTATTTTAACAGGAAGGGTGATATGTAGGAGGAGCTAAGGGGGAAGGAGCACCGAGAGGAAGAGATGGAGTAAGGAGAGGAGAAGATGAAGGAAAGGAGAAGCAAGGTGATGAGAGAGAGAGAGAAAGAGAGAGGGGGCATGGAGGCAAATGTTCACATGTTTCCACCAGTCAAAGACAGTTTATATATCTAGGTTGGGCATTGGGTTACACTTCTGATTGAGCATTACCAAACTTATAAAGCCTTTGACTGACATTAAAAAAAAAGTTGCATAAAAGCAAAAAGGAAAAAGGGGCATGGGATAGGGGTTTTCTCTATGGAAGGGAAATGGGGAAAGGGGATGGTATCTGAAATGTAAATAAAATATTAAAAAAATATTTGAGTAAAAAAATTTAAAAAAAACATAAAAATGGGATACAGAGCTATACAAAGAATTTTCAACTGAAGAAATTTTCAACATCCTTAGTCATCAGGGAAACGCACAGCAAAACAACCATGAGATTCTACCTCACACCTGTCAGAATGGCTAAGATTAAAACTCAGGTGACAGCAGGTGCTAGCAAGGATGTAGAGAAAGAGGAACATGCCTCAATTGTTGGTGGGATTGCAAGCTGGTACAACCACTCTGGAAATCAGTCTGGTGGTTCTTCTAAAACTTGGAGATAGCATTACCTGAGGAAGCAGCTTTATCACTACTGGGCATATACCCAAAGATGCTCCAACATTTAACAAGGACACCTGCTCCACTATGTTCATAGCAGCCTTATTTATAATAGTCAGGAGCTGAAAAGAACCCAGATGTCCTTCAATAGAGGAATGGATAAAAAAAAATTGGTACATTTACACAATGCATTACTATTCTGCTACTAAAAACAATGAATCCATGACATTCTTAGGAAAATGATGAAACTAGAAAATATCATCCTGAGTGAGGTAACCCAATCACAAAAGAGCATACATGTTATGTAATCACTGATAAGTGGATATTAACCCAAAAGTTTGAAATACCCAAGATAAAATTCACAGACCACATGAAGCTCATGAAGAAAGAAGACCAAAGTGTGGATGCTTTGGTCCTTCTTAGCAGTAACAAAATACTCATGGGAGCAAATATGGAGACAAAGTGTAGAGCAGATACTGAAGCAAAGGCCATCTAGAGGTTGCCCTACCTGGGGATACATTCCATATACAATCACTAAAAAGACATTATTGTTGATGTCAAGACTTTCATGCTGATAGGAGCCTAATAGAGTTCTCTCCTGAGAGGCTCTCTCAGAGCCTGACAAATGCAAAGATGGATGCATATACATTATATATGTATATATGTATATATGTATATATGTATATATGTATATATGTATGTATGTATGTATATATGTATATATGTATATATGTATATATGTATGTATGTATGTATGTATGTATATATGTATATATGTATATATGTATATATGTATATATGTATATATGCAGCATGCTGTGACCCTGAAAATCACAGAAATTTGGGATGGCATCAGTAGAGCTAACTCCCTTCCTTCTCTATGCCTACGTGGGCTATCTAATCACAACTCCCAAGTAGGCCATTATAAGCAGGGTGTCATGTATTCAGCACCTGGAATGCCTATCCTTGCTAATGAGCCATCTCAGCATCCTTAGTCTTCAACCAATGAGCTTATGTTCCTGGATCTTAACATGCCCTTCCCCAAAATTTTATAATCCTTGATTCATAAAGTGCATGTGGTTAAATCCACCTCCATTTTTAAAAAAAGTACAAACAAGCTAATATCATCTCAGAGAGCTGCTTCATTATAAATTGTCAGGGAAAGACGTGACCTAAAGGAGCCATAACACCAAGATTAACTTAGGAGGCCTTCTCTCTTCTCCCTGCCCCCCATCCCCAGCACTTGTTCTTAATCAGACATAAATCCCACTCTTTCTAAACTCTACTTCACCCTTCTAGTCAGTATGGCAACAGGGTCTGACACCACTAAGGGAGAAGTTGACCCCATCTGGACATCATTCTTTCTTCTCTGGACTGGTATACCTGCAGTGCCCAGACATTCTAAGAGGAAAGGAGAACCAGAACTGCAGCATTTGTACCAAATTCTGCTTTGCCCTTTCATCATGGCATACAGTAGACCTCTGATGATCTAGAAAGAAACAAAGACTGCCAACCAAGCCAGAAACATTCCACGTTGTACTCCCTCAGCCAGTGTATTGGAGAAACAGAACTTGGCACCACACATATAGGTATACATTCATATATATGTGTATGTGTATGTATATGATGTATATGTATATGATGTATATGTATATGCATATACACACACAAACACATATATATGAACATATATGTGTGTATACATACATATGTATGTATATATTTACTGTTCAGTTCATTATGTGTTACTTGTATATATGTTTTTAGAGTTGACCATTTGACTCTGGACACACAATTGTTATGCTCTTCATTAGGGAATATCATTTCTTCCACTTACAAAGGAAGAAGGCAGCAAAGTTTTACTCAGCTATGACACTTATAAACCACATTGACAACCATCCTCCTGGCCTGATAGCCTTAAAAGTGCAATAGTGGCACAAATGTATCCTTAGTAACTAATAGCTCTTTCATTGACCTTAAGGCCTACTTAAGAAGAGGGAAGTAATGTTTAGTACTGGAAACCTGCTAACTACTCAATCCTAATGAAGTCAAGTTTATTGGAGGAAAATCTACAGTTACTAATTACTAAACCAGCACAATCCCTAACAACAATGTAATCATAAAGTGTAGTCCTCATCCCTCAACAAGAAAACATTTCTTTGTAGTAGATATATAATATATTGTGTTTGCCTCCCACCTGGATGCCACAGAGCAAAGTTTGGAACTAGGAGTCCACAATGATTCCCAGTCTACTGTCTGCCTGTGGCGCCCAGGCGTTGCAAGCACTCTACAGGGAGAAAGTCAGTAACAGGGTATGTGGGTTTTCTATCATTACTTCTATGAGTGGAAGGCAGTGTGAGGGTTGAGTATACCTTTCATTCCAGTGCTCTTTAAGGCCAGGCCTTTCCCTTAGCATTCATTAATAAAGCAGTTCTCTGAGATAATCCTTGCTTAGTCATATTGCTTTATTGAAGGTAGATTTGAGTGCTTACATGTTACTGGGGTGAACTAGGGCTTATATACTTCTTGGGGGAGGGAATACCCAGGAAGGGAAAGTCCTCGGCTGAAGACTCAAGGCTATCTAGATACCACATTAGTATGGAGGTGAACTTCAGGTGATGAACTACATGACTGAATGTCTATGATCCTCTCAGTGGAGTGTTGTGATTATGTGTTCCAGAGCAGGTACAGACAGAGAGGATGTAGCTTGACTCCTGTTATTCTCAAATCTCTGAGATTCCTGGGGTTTGAGCTCGTTCAATATTAGCAGTTATTATGCCTTTCAGATAGCAAGGTCACATATGCCATATAGGAAGAAACCATTATAGAAAGTAACAACCAATGAAAATGCAGAGTTGTGGAGGCCAATTACAATAGATATATCTACAAATTACTTGCACAACTAAACCTCAGGCAACATTGCAGAAGAGAGGGGGGAAAGACTGAGAACCAGAGGATGGAGGACTTTGTTGTGAGATTATGTCTCCTGGTAACAACAGAAGCTATATCCACAAAGTCTCAACATGAGGATTGTGAAACATAAGATGAGTATGAAAAAACACAAATGGACATGGCAAATACAGTATTGTTCTTTTAAACATTTATTTTGTTATTTATAGTAAAGGCACCAGAAATAATGTGATCAGGACTTCTTTATCTATTACAGCTATCTCTGACCAAATATCCATTTCCTAAAATAGAGTAAAATTGTGGAGTCATACAGGCTTTCTGATTTTTCATAACAATATAATAATAGACATTATGTCTGTGAGGATAAATAACAAAAAATTTCCATTTATCTAAAATAGAAAAGACTAAATTTACTGATTTATCCATATACACAGTCCTCGTGGCTTTGGATCTTATCTTCTTGGGGCTTGCAACTTTTGTTAACTATGCACTGTCTTGTTATCTTGCTGTATTGCTCACATTTATTCTGTAGATAGGATAAGACTGAGAAAAAAGCTCCACCAGCAGAGGACTCACTTTCCTTTTAACAGTTTGTCTTGGCACCACACCTTCCTCATGGCATTCTTCATGTCTGTATTCCTCTGTGTGTAAATGAGAGGATTGAACAATGGAGCAATCATGGTGTAAAACAGAGCAAACACTTTGTCATCCCCAACAGAATCACCCATTGGGACATAGGTAAAGATGAGTGGCAAGAAGAACATGAATACAACAGTGATATGTGAGCCACAGGTAGAAAGAGCTTTGCGGCGGCCCTCTGATGACCTGGTCCTCAAGATAGACAAAATGATGATGTAAGAAATGACCAAGGCAAGAAAGGTCAAAATGGACAGAACTCCTGTTGTGGTAATGATTACAATAACCAGTAGTCTTGTGTCAGTGCAGGCCAGCTTCAGCAGGGGGAATATATCACAGAAATAGTGGTCTATTTCATTGGTGCCACAAAAGGGAAGTCTGATGATAATAAATACATGTACAAGTGAGTGTATAAAAGCACCAATAGCTGAGGCTATCACAAGGATGTAACATACCTGTCTGCTCATGGTGATCATGTAGTAAAGGGGTCTGCAGATGGCTACATAGCGATCATAGGCCATGGCCACCAAGATAAAAATCTCTGTGGCACCAAAGAAGTGGGCATAAAACATCTGGGCGATGCAGCCATTGTAGGAGATTGTGTTACATTGTACCAATAGGTCTATAATCAATTTTGGGGCCACTGTGGAAGTGAAGCAGACATCCATGAAGGACAGATAGCTGAGAAAATAATATATTGGCTGCTCACTAAGGTGACTGCCCCTGATAGTAATAAGAACATTCAAGTTTCCACAGAGAATTGCAAGATAGCAAAGCAAGAACAACACAGCACACATTGCTTTGACATTCTCATTATGGAAAAGTCCTAGAAAGATAAATTCTGTGAGGTTTCCAAATCCCATCACTTCGGCATTCCTAATTATTTAGATGGAGAACAAGTTGTGTCTGAAATCGTCTTGTTTCAAGTCTTTTTACTTATTTCAAAGTCATTTATATCCACTAAGTATATAAGTAAAATTCATGCAATAATTGAAAGTATAGTAAATTCATTCATGAGAACAAATGCACTGAGGAAAACTAATAAATTGATTGTAATGAAAATTATAAATTACTTTTAGTCATTGGAGAAATTCCAAATCTTTATATTTATTAGAAATAAGGTAGATACTTCAATTAAACACACACTCTAAGTTCCAAACTGAGACAGGAGTTCACAAGTTGACAACATGAAGGGTTTTTGTTTTGTTTTGTTTCTATGGGTTGTTTTGTTTTTGTTTTTATTTTTTTTAGATGTAAAGGCTATTCTAATTCTCAGTCTTTCATAATGATTAAAATACCTGAATTCTGAAAGTTTGTGCTGATACTCTACTTCAGTGGACTAAACGTGTCACATTATTGGGCATCTTCACAGCAATCTCAGAGATGTCATTAAAACTTATCATAGTTAAAAAGAATAATATATGTGATAAAGAGCACCCAGCAAATTTTTAGAGAAGAGGGTAGTTTCTTGTTCAGTATCCAAGGGACTATGATTTTCTTGATTTCACCTTATTTCCCAGTTCATTTTTCAGTCATTTCTGGAGGCCCCCGTTGTTAGCATCAGTTGCTCATATTCTGGCATCACTTTGGAGGTTAGCTCCTTCAGGGACACAGAATACAGACAGAGGACTGCCTTCCCTCCACCTGTTTAAACAGCATTTGTCTTTAAATTGAACCATATATTTTTACGTTACCAGATTCTCTGCATGTGCATAATAAAAAAAACCTTAAAGTATTTCAGTGAAAAGAAAAAATATAAAATATTTTCTTCTTTTCTTTTTTATTTTTTGTAAATCTAGTAATGGGTCTAAAATGTGTCACATAAATTCTCAATTCAAGACAGCTTTATAAAAGTAAATCATTTAATCAACCTTATTCATGAATAAAAATGTCACTATAATACAAAGAATTAAACAGTAAAAGATCAGCGCTCTTTGTACTGTATGGTACTACAAATAAATCTCCAAGAAAAGTACAGTTAACACAGAAAGAGATTGTGGATAGAATCGTGTGGATTGATTCATGTTTTACCCACTGATCTCATGTTAATACACTCTCTTCTAACTATTCCACCAGTCTCTGAAAGTTTCACCATGAGAAAAGGACCAGTTATAAATCTAAGATCAGGAGAATGCAAATTAAAAACCAATGTCACATTATTCTCAGTTGTTGGCATTGTGCACATATAAATTAATTTTTAAAGAAAAATGAATAAGTAAGAACATTCAATTCAACCTTGTGAACATTCTAAAAAAATAGAAAAGGTCTAAATACACAGGAGTAACGAAGCAGAAATAGAGTACCATATGTTCATACAGTGCAAACCAAACACTTCGGGAACCTAACTGGATATGTTTGACATAAGGAAAACCATATGATGTAAGCATGAAACAAAAGGTGTTAAATAAATGACCCGAATCTAAAAGTGTGTGAAAAAGTCATGCCTGTGAGTTCTTGAATTTTACAAGGTGTGGAATGGCATGGTTACATTTGAGGTATAAAGGAGGTAATCATCAAAAGATATTATAATCAAACTATATCTTAATTTCCCTACCAGTGAGATTTTACTTCCTTCTCTAATTAAAAACTCAGTGCAGAACAGTGCATTGTATATTAGGTGGGATTTAGGTCAACGAAGAAGAAATTGTGATCTTTATTGCAATTCTGCGAAATACTGACAGCCTCATTCTTTATTATTTAACACATGATTTTCTCCTTTACTGATGTAAATGAAGTTGCAGAAGGAATTGTTTATGCATTCTAGTCCCCAAGTTGTCACATATAGTTTGAATATAAGTAGATACACTTCTGTTCCATATACAGATGGCCAAAGAAATATTCCACAAAAGAAAACAAGAAACACATTTAATCAGCACTCATATTTACAGAAATATCCCTAATTCTTCATTTGCTCTCAGGATGAAGAAAACTAAATCCTCTTGTACTTTTAAGTTCTTCCTAGGATTGGAATAAAATCTGTATTTCTTAGATATAAATTTGACTTTGAGGTTTCAAAAAAGAACGCAAAGGGGGGAAGGGATACTCAATCACACTTTCACGGTCTTGTTTAGTTTTTTTTTTTTTTACATAAATTATTCTCTTTATGAATAATCCTTGTCAGTTAAGTCCTCAGACTCAATCACTAAATCTGCCCAGAAGAAAGTAGGCCAGCACTAGGATTATGTTGCTCCTATGCATGGAATGGGCTTTTTCATAATCACTGCATATCATATAATGTTGAGTTTTGATTTTTCTTATGTGAAATAATACTATATAATATTTTCTACCAAAGGGGATTCATCTAAAAAGTATCCAAACTGGCAAGTCCTATGTAGGCATCTATCTAAATATGTTGTAAGAACTAAAATTACATGTGTGTGTGCCTGTGCGTGAGCGTGTGCGTGTGCGTGTGCGTGTGCGTGTGTGCATAACTTCTACTTTAATTGGCTTATTTTATTAGAAGAACAAAAACTGTGAATGTTTCTGAGGCAAAAACAAGGGAACCCCTCAGGACTTCTTTTCTTCAGCAGTTTTAATATGTTCCACAAT
>JANHMN010000121.1:0-5000 GCA_030674055.1 Rhabdomys pumilio | reverse complement strand
CTGTCTTGTTAATTTTCTCAAAAAACCCAGTTCCTCCTTTTGCTGATTTTTCCTATAGTTCTTTTTGTTTCTACTTAGATGATTTCAGCACTAAGTTTGATTAATTCCTACCATCTACTCCTCTTGGGTATATTTGCTTCTCTTTGTTCTAGAGCTTTCAGGTGTGCAGTCAAGCTGCTAGAGTATGCTCTCTCCACTATCTTTTTGTAGGTACTCAGAATTATGAGTTTTCCTCTTAGTACTGCTTTAATTGTGTCCCATAAGTTTTGGTATGAGGTGCCTTAATTTTTATTGAATTCTAAAAAGTCTTTAATTTCTTTCTTTATTTCTTCCTCACCAAGTTATCATTGAGTAGAGCATTGTTCAGTCTCCATGTGCTCTAAGATCAAGAATTGACAAATGGGACCTCATAAAATTGCAAAGTTTCTGTAAGGCAAAGGACACTGTCAATAGGACAAAATGACAACCAACAGATTGGGAAAAGATCTTTACCAATTCCACATCTGATAGAGGGTTAATATCCAGTATATACAAAGAACTCAGGAAATTACACTTCAGACAACCAAATAACCCTATTAAAAATGAGGTACAGAGCTAAACAAAGAATTTTCAACTGAGGAATATCAAATGGCCCAGAAGCACCTAAAGAAATGTTGAAGATCCTTAGTCATCAGGGAAATGCAAATCAAAACAACCCTGAGATTCCACCCCATACCAGTCAGAATGGCTAAGATCAAAACTTCAGGTGATAGCAGATGCTGATGAGGATGTGGAGAAAGAGGAACACTCCTCCATTGTTGGTGGGGTTGAAAGCTGGTGCAACCTTACTCTGGAAATCAGTCTGTCAGTTCCTCAGAAAATTGGACATAGCATTACCTGAGGACTCAGCTATACCACTCCTGGACATATACCCAGAAGATGCTCCAACCTATAACAATGACATTGCTCCACCATGTTTATAGCAGCTTTATTTATTATAACCAGAAGCTCGGAAGAACCCAGATGTCCTTCAAGAGAGGAATGGATACAGAAAATGTACATTTACACAATGGAGTATTACTCAGGTATTAAAAACAATGAATTTCAGCAATTCTTAGGTAAATAGATGGAACTAGAAAATATCATCCTGAATGAGGTAACCCAATCACAAAAAACCCACACATGGTATTCACTCACTGATAATTGGATAGTAGCCCAGAAGCATGCAATACCCAAGATGCAACTCACAGACCACATGAAGCTCATGAAGAAGAAAGACTAAAGGGTGAATACATTAGTCCTTCTTAGAAGGAGCAACAAAATACACAAGAGAGCAAATATGGAGACAAAGTGTGGGATAGAAACTGAAGAAAGGGCCTTCTGGAGACTGTTACACCTGAGTATACATCCCATGTGCAGTCACCAAAGGTAGACGGTGATGTGGATGTCAGGAAGTGTATGCTGAAAGGAGTTTGATATAGCTGTCTCCTTAGAGGTCTGCCAGAGCCTGACATATTCAGAGGCAGATGCTCACAGATAACCATTGAACTGATCATGGGGTTTTCAGTGTAGGAGTTAGAGAGAAGACTGTAGGAGCTGGAAGGGTTTGTGGCCCCATGAGGAGAGCAATAATACCAACCAACCAGAGCTCCCAGAGTCTACACCAGCAGCCTGGGAGCACATAGGGAGGGACCCATGGCTACAGCTGTATATGTAGGGGAGGATAGCCTTGTTGGACATAGGTAGGAGAGGAGATATTTGGTCCCATGAAGGCTGGAAGCCCAGTGTGGGGGAATTTGAGGATGAGGAATTGGGAGTGGGCAGGTGGGTGGGGGCACATACTCATAGAAGCAGGAGGGGGGATAGGATAAGGGGTTCCTGGGCAGGAGTGAAATGGGGTAAGGGATAACATCTAAAATGTAAATAAAATACCCAATTAAAAAAAAACATGCATATAAAAAAAGAGAAAAAGTGATAGCTGCATTAAAGTGTTAGAAGGAACATGAAAAAAAAAGAAAGAAAGAAAGCAGCACAGAAAGAGAAGGCAGTTTTAACTTTTTAAAACTGGAACAGTTTTACAGAGATAGGTTGGAGAGAAAAAAATCCAGAGAATGAGAAAGTCAGAGAAGATTAGGATCAATTGCCAGAGTTAGTTTGAGGTCAAGCAGAGCAATTCAGTGAGAACCTGATAGAAAACAGATTCAAAGCAGTCAGCTAGGAGAGCAGATTGAGCAAAAAATAAAATAAAACACAAATAAAAAACAAATAAATATAAAAAATACATAAATTAATAAATAAGTTAAACTAGCCAGCCAGATTTCAGAAAGCACCAGAAAGTGTGAGTTTAATAAGCCTCCAAGAAAACAATTAAATCAGGTGAATACACTTTACTTTCACAATGTGTTTAAACAATGTTAAGAACTTTAATAGTCTTAATTAAGTATTGCCTAGAGTCTGGCCTAAAATGTGGTAGTCAAGGTATTTAGTAATCAAATTACATGAGGATAAGTAAATTAAGCCAACTTAGTATTAGTTTCTTGTTAGGAATAGAATGTTTTTCCCATATGGTAAATGTAAATTAAATAAAGAGTATATTTCAGAAGTCATAAAGTGAAGACATGAAAAATAATTTCTGTATACTGAAATATCACACAGAGATAAATAGGACTAATAAAGGCAAGTAACAAAAAAGAAAAATTGGAAAAAAATTTAAACTAGTAAGATGAAATATATACAAACATATGAGTAATGACTGTATGTAAATGTGTAGATTGGCATGTTAGGGCAGAAATATTTCCCAGACCCTATTAAATCGCATTATGTATGCCACCTTAAGACAGAGCCTTACTATGCAGTCCTGGCTAAAGTAGAACTCTGGAGCAACACAAAATTGTCTTAAAACTCATGTCAATCCTCCTGTCTCGGTCTCCTGAGTAATGAATGTTTACAGACATATGTCACTATGACAGACTTCTATTTCCACTTTTGTATCCAGACTATCATAAGTATGTACATATTTGGTAAAGTAACAGAATAATAAGAAGGAATTATTTATAAAAATACACAGATTCAATTGCCCATATAGTTCAAGCCGCATCTGGTAAGGATAAAAGTAATTCCACATATCAAAGACAAGGACAACATATTACATCCTGTAGAATTTTCCACTTTATGCATTACAGTAATCCTAGTGAGTACCTATTAACATCAAGTATTATGCATGTCTTCTAAATTTCCAGTGGGCATAATTAAACATTGAGAAGTATTTACAAGTCTTCATAATAACAGTGATTTTAATATTGATTAGGATAATATTAATCGGTTTACTCTTTTAGCACAGTGATACAGTTAAATGAAAAGCAATCCAGTATTTATTACATGTCATTATCTAATGCCATTATATTATGTCGTAGTTGTCATGATAAATAAAAGAAATCCTTAGTGTGTGACCACTGAGTAGTGTTAGTGTTGGCTTGACCTTCACATTCATAACTACAGACTAGACATCTTGCAAAAAGTACCCCTGAGACTGTTTCCCTTGAGTTTCCTTTTCTTTCTGCATAAAGTATCTCAGGCAGTGAATCTTTCAAAGCTACATTGGGTTAAAGCTTCATGGGAAAGATAAGGTCTTTCAATATCTACTGTTTTATTTCATTTATAGGTCAAAGAAGAGTCACTTTAAAGGAAACATGACATTCCAGAAATATTTGGATCCTGAGAAGTAAGTGCTACAAATAGCACACACACACACACACACACACACACACACACACACACACACACACATTTTTTGTACACTATCTTATATATATTTAAAAGAGAGCTATGATTATAATGAATTCTTCAAGGCACTGATTTTATTCTGCACAAAATATGGTATTTATAAATTCTACTTATAAATCTAATTCCTGATATATCTTTGCTCACAGTTATGTTAAGTAATAAGATATTTTTTAAAAGCCAGGTTCAAAATTAAGTGTTTTAGTCAAGAGAGACGATAGAGATTCTGGTTAGTCAAAAAGAGGATGGACTGGGTATTAAGACTATCTTGTACCTCACTGGCACAAATAGGAATAATTATGCTTTAATTGTATTCTGTGAGAAAAGTTTTATTTTAACAGGAAGGGTAATATGTAGGAAGAGCTAAGGGGGAAGGAGCACCGAGAGGAAAAGATGGAGTAAGGAGAGGAGAAGATGAAGTAGATGAGAAGCTAGGTAATGAGAGAGAAAATGAGAGAGAAAGAGAGAGGGGGCATGGAGGCAGAAGTTCACATGTCTCCACCAGTCAAAGATAGTTTACATAGCTAGGTTGGGTATTAGGTTACACTTCTGATTGATCATTACCATACTTATAAAGCCTTTGATTAACATTTAAAAAAAATTGTATAAAAGCCAAATGGAAAGGGGGTGGGGGCACGGGATAGGGGTTTTCTAGGGAGGGGAAATGGGGAAAGGGGTTGGTATCTGAAATGTAAATAAAATATCCAATAAAAAAAATTTAAGAAAAAAAATAAAAAAATTTAAAAAAAGATATTTTTTAAAAATTATTTGGCAATTATAAGAAAAATTAGCTTATTAGGCAAGGTTTTAAGTCCCTTTTACTTAAGCATGATCTTCAGAAATATGCAAACACTGTTGAGATGCCAATACCTTGTTTGCTCATGTACAGTCCTGTCCTGTTTATATGTCTATTTAGAAAACAGGTTAAAATTGAATGACATACAGCTTACCAAATTATGATGGAGATAAAATACAAAAAATGATTTTAAAAAAGTATTTAATACTAAGTTTAGAGCATTGTCACTTCTAAATATAAATCATGTAAACCTTTCTATTCCTTTAATTGTACAAGACATTAAGATTAGATTTTGCTGTTTCACAATTTTCCTCAAGAAGTTTGGCTTATTTAAAGTAGCAGAAAAATTGTGGAAAGTACTTCCTGATGACTAACTCTAGCCACATATTCTTATGGTCTAAGCCTTTTATTTAAGTCTCAGGGGATACATTTCAATGACTTTCTT
>JANHMN010000120.1:0-35145 GCA_030674055.1 Rhabdomys pumilio | reverse complement strand
AGAGAGAGAGAGAGAGAGAGAGAGAGAGAGAGAGAGAGAGAGAGAGATCAGGGAAATGGTCAAATCAAGTTAGCAATGGAAGGATCTTAATGTGACAAGAAAAAAAAAAAAAACACCGAAAACTACACTGAAGATCTGAGTCTAAACAAACTCTGTTGAGCTCACCAGGGAAGCCACATTAAGTATTCTTCTGTGACTGCTAAGAGCAGTGATGTGGGGACCACTTCCTGAAATGAACTGTTCTACTCTGAACCTGCTGATTTCACTGGTGTGTCATTGGTTTTCTATTAGCAGGATGGTCCTAAAGAATTAAGTAAGAATAAGAAAGCAAACTGAGCTATGCCACAGGAAAGATTCATCCCAGTAGTCCATGAGCTTATGTGGCAAGAATGATGGGCATCTACAATAAATGATAAAGTGGAACTCAGAAGAAACAATAAGGTCTCTTAAGTAAACATATATTCTACTCCTCTTATTCTGTTCTCAGGACGAGCTGAGACCATCTGTTCATCCTAGAAGATGCCCAAATTCGAGACAGTTCAATAAAGAAAATTACAAGTCATAGCATAGGAAACAGTAGAACCAAGTTCTGTCCAGATAAAATATGGGCCCTTGGTGGACACTTAGTTTTCTTTAAAAACTAATTTGAACATACTTAATTTCAAAACAGGAAATTTGAACATACTTAATTTCTGTAACTTCTTTGTCTAAATAAACAGCCTCAGAAAACCAGAATCACACAATGGAGAATCTCATCAGGATGGGGATTGCTGTCATGGTGCTCATAGCCCTTCTGATCCTGGTCATTGAGGCCAGGGGCAGCCAGAGACAGATCCACTGTACAACTGGGAGATAATCTGAAGAGAAAAGTATATATCTTTCAAGGTGCCACAGCCTGGGAATTGAATCTGATGATACAAAATTTTCTCTCAGAAAATCAAGTGCTCATGTCGAGGAACTGTCAGGAGAGAATGAACTGAAAGAAAATGTATTTGGGGTTCAGAAGAAGATGAGAGTTTCATGATGAGATTCTTCTTCAGTAAATCCCTCCACATACTGGAGTATTTGCTTCCTGAACCAACAGTCTTCTGAAACTATAAAGTGATAGAATATGCTGTCCATCTGCCTGGAATTTCTTTCACATGTTTGATTGTGATTTCTATAATCACGTTTAAAGGCCTTTGTCATTTTTGTAATAATGGCTTTAAGGTCATTTTGTAGTGTGTGTGTGGTGTTGTGTGTGTGTGTGTGTGTGTGTGTGTCTTTGAGTCTTTGTGTCTTTTGTTAGTTTACTTCTATTGTTTGTACTTTATGTCAAGTTGTTGTCCAGAGTCTTGGGAGGGGAGAGGCTTAGTTAGTATCCCTGGTGCCAGTAGGCTTCCTGAAATGCATGCAGAGCAGATGGGTGGGAAACGGAATATGTAGTGAAGTTTCCTCCTCTTAGAATTCAGTTTCCTCCTGTAAGTTTCCTCCTGTAAGAATTCAGGGGATTAGCAGACAGAGCTGTGATAGGGAGAGGCTTAACTGTTGTCCCTTCAGATGGAAGATTCCAGGGAAACAGGCCAACTACTTGGTGATACTGATTTTACAAAGAAAGATACCAATAAAATGACTCCTAGATCAATGTCTTGCTCAGCAATCATCACAGAAGCTTCCTCCTGAATAATATGAGAAATAATACAGACCCACAACTGAATGATGTGAAGAAAAAGATCTGACTACAGTGAATCCTGAATGGAATGGCTGCCCTTTCTAGGCTCAGGGAACTTAGAGAAACAGGAGTTGGAGAGATTGTGAGAACCAGAGGAAAAGGATGACACCAAGGAAACTAAGTTTCCAGACATAAGTGGCAGCATGTACACAGCCAGTGATAATGTTCCAGTGCTGAGAGACAAGGTAGACACAAGACCTCATCTATAATCCAGAAGGTATCACACACTGATAAACATTTGAAAATAAAAATTAGTTTTTCCACGAAAGACACACTACTATGAAAGCAACCTAAAGGGCAAGTCTCAGGCCATGTAGAGTCTTGACAACACAAAAAGAACCCACTGATATTTTAAGCAGTCTTTGGTTACAGTGCTTGGTTTTGCATATATATTATGATTTCCTGTTTTGTGTTTTATAACCTTTCAAATAATACATAATGTAGATATGTACAAAAGTCACCAAATTACACATCTTAAGCACAATTCAATTCGATTTACAAGTGTTTTATGTATAGGTAGGAGAAAGATGATCATTTTCTTCTTTAATTTTTCTGTTCTGTATGACAAATTAATTTATTGTCTAATGTCATTTCAGTTTAAATTCAGTTTATATGTGAAGTACTTAATAGAATTTAAATATTATCTCATAGCACAAATTTTCATAAGCTTAACCTATGATTACACTGGCCCCTCCATTTTCTTCCTTTAAACAATTCCCATATTCTGCTTCCCCTACTCACTCTCAAAATGATCAGTTGATTTTCTTTGTTATATACATACATGTAAATATTATGTGTATAGATATGTAAACACATTCTGCTGAGTCCATGTACTATTGTTTCTTCATGACCTTGAGGCTCACCATGTGACACTGCATGAGAAACTAGGGGCTGTTCCTGGAGAAAAGTGATTCTACCTCTCTCAGCATTTCTTAGTTGTTTATTGTTCTTCATCTAGGGCTGGTGACCTGACAGAAATTCTCCTACCACATTAGAGTGTCTACTGGTGTTGTTCCTATTTAGGTCTTCTTTAGGCAGCCATATTGTTGAGGTATTACACAATGGTTTCCCTGTCTTTTCTAGGAGACAAAATTTTATACAAGATTTCCAGGTCTTATGACACTAAGTCTTTCTACTCCCTCTTCTGCAATGTTTCCTGAGCCTTAGGTGCAGGAATTGCCTTGTAGATATATCAGGTAGGGTTAAGAGCTGCCCAATCTGTTGTTCTCTGCCATTTCACCAGCTGTGGCTTTCTGTAATGGACTCTGCCTCATAAAGGACCTGATTTTGTTCTGAGGTGTTAGAGCTACACTTATATATTAATTTTCCATAGTGTTAGAGTGAAAAATAAACCAAGGAAATACATTACACAATTTACTACGTTCATAGTAAATATGTTTCCTGCAGTGGTCAGACCACGAGTTACTTGTACAATAACAACTGATTTGAAAAATCACAGGTCTAACCACTCAGCATTGGGCATTTCTTGAATGGACTCATAACTGTGATGGAGGAATACTCTTTCTTCTAAAGGTCATTATTTCCTGTAATTCTTTGTCTACTGATGGGACCCTTGGAAATATTGCCATTCCTCAATATATTCACCTATAGTGCATTGTTTAGATTCTGTTTATTTCTCAAAAAAAAAAAAAATTAAAAACCCAGTTCTTTTACAATTTCTGCAAAAAGACTTCACTGAAGTCTTCCTGGTTTTTGTCTCTTACAATCTTTATGGACTCTCTAGTATTCTGTGGGCCATGTACACAGGTGCTGTGATGGAGATATGTCTATTGGGACTGAACTTCTCATGTTCTGTGAGAGGAACTCACTGGATATATTTGTGCACCCATCAGTGAGCCCAACAGGGTTGAAGATAGGTTACAGATAGAAGCACATGCTCATATAAAAAGAACTTTGTTTAAAATCAATGGGAAATAACAAAACAAAAGACACAGATGAGGGAATGTAATTTTTTGGGATGCGAAGACAGTTACTATGAATATGAGACATATAAAATAGATTAGAACAGTAAAAATAAGAATGCATCATATACATGTATGATATTGTCAATGAAAACATTCACTTAGTAAAGACAAAAATAACCTGGAAAGAAGCTAAATTTTTGTCAGGAGCCATAATGGGACAAGCTAATAATGAGCAGATGATCATCCTGAAATGCTTGCCTCAGATTATTATATAATCTGCGACGAGTGTGCCACATTAGCAAGGCTGTGGTGGGAGTGATTTTAGGAAAGATTCCTGCCATTAATATGCTTTTCACATTATTATTATTATTATTATTATTATTATTATTATTATTATTATTTGCAACAATCACTAAGCAATAGCACACCCCTTTGTAGCAGATCTCTGCAGATCCACAAAGATGTACTGTCTTGTAATGATACTATATAGACAAATAGATACTTCTTAAGTCTTAATGATGATCCTATAAGAATTCCTAAAATTATATCAATGATTATTAAGCTCTTTTATATCAGGACTGCTACTAAGTCCCTCAGGCATAGTCGAAACTGCAATGAGAACTCTGCCAGTCTCCTGAGTGTTATCAGTTAATTGCCCCTAGACCTTCTCCTGCTTAGAGCACATTCCAAGAGGTCATAAAACAATTAGCCTAGGTTACTAGAGGAAACCCACAATTTATTATAAGACAGAAGAGAAAATATTGCCTGGGTTATCTATACAAAGCTTCACTAATTTATAGTTTCAAACTTTCTGCGAACCTGTGGAGCTAGACAGGTGATGAATGTCTAGTTAGATAATTACTCCTAATGGATATTCATGTAAAGATTCTGTGTTGTAAACTTCTATTTCAATTTATGACTTGAATTTTGGTGTGAACTTGTGATGAACTTTGTAACATGTGATCATGTACTCTGAATGGTGTATAAATACTGAAGACAAAGACAAAGAAAAGAGTTAGAATGGAGTGAGTTAGAATAGTTAGTTAGAATAGAGTTAGAATAGAGTTAGTTAGAATAGAATAGTCAGTTAGTTAGAATAGAGTTAGTCAGTTAGGAGTCCATTGCCCTTTCTATTTCCCCCTGTCTAGAGTTTTTCTCCCTTAGAATCTTTACTTTGTTAGAATCTTTTCTTCTTCCCTTAAACAAGCAGGGCTACAAGCAGGTGCATGGAATGATGCTTTTTGCAGAGAAAGTCTCAGTTTCCAAATGATTATCAATAATGTTCAATGTCTTAACTTAACCAAAATCAATGTCAAAATGATCAGGATCCAACCATGATGGCCTGTTAATATTAAATCTCATGGAAACTTCAGTCCAAGGACTAGACTTACTGAAGGCTGTCTTCTTCCACCCCCATGCTTCCAGCCCAGCCTCTATTTCTTAGTAACAGCGGTTTCTATGAATTCTCATTGTACTGAACTGCAAATGTGCTTTCTTATCACACACTGTTCTCACCTCTCCCCGCTCTAGTTCCTAGTTCCTTGTGTGGTTTTTAATCCTCTGACAGGAGTGTGAGCAGATGTTAAGAAAAATTTCAGAGACTGATTTCAGTTTAGAGCAGTTGAATCTTCACAGCCTCCCAGTCATGGTCTTCAGTCAAAGTTACAGCCTGACATCCATGGAAACTGTGTTACAAATCCCCAACAATCTAAGCTGAATGGAAGTTCTGGTAACCAAAAACCTGAGAAGAGATAGGCCATAGATCTGTACTAGTGTTTTCCTAAAGGAACATAGAAAAAAGTGACTACTACATCAATGTCTTACTCAGCCATTATCAAGGAAGCCTCCTTGTAGGAGATGGGGACTAACACAGAGACCCTTCTGAACAATGTGCAGAGAGAGAGAGAGAGAGAGAGAGAGAGAGAGAGAGAGAGAGACCTTGGATCTCTGAATCTTTAATGGAATGTCAATATCAAACACCCACCATCCCTGGAGTACGTGATTTCTCTGTGTGTGTGAATATGCTTCTCTCTGTTTATATGTGCTTCATGACAGAATTGTTCAACTTTTAAAGAAACACTAATACCAATACTCCTCAAACTATTGCACAAATTAGAAACAGGCAAACACTGAAAACTCATTCTGTGTAACTCTGATACCTAAAACACAAAACTCAAAAAGAAAACAAATTTCAGACCAATTTCCCTCTCAAAGCTAGAAGGGCCTGGAAAGATATCTTACAAACTCTAAAAACCACAGATACCAACCTAGACTATCTTACCCAGCAAAACAAACCGTATATGGTGCACAATCACTCATAACTTCAGTCCCAGGCAATCCAGTATTCTCTTCTGAAAATGCAAAAGGCAAACACATTCTCTCTCTCTCTCTCTCTCTCTCTCTCTCTCTCTCTCTCTTTCTCTCTCTCTGTGTTATATGCAGTCAAGACTCTAATAACTTTATGATAGTTTATATATGCTTAGTCCAGAAAGTGGCACTATTAGGTGAGGTCCTGTTGGAGTAGGTGTGGCCTTGTTGGAGAAGGTATGTACCTATAACTTTAAGACCCTCATACTAGCTCCCTGGAAGTTGGTGTACTGCTAGTAGCCTTCAGATAAAGATGTAAAACACTTAGCTCCTGCTGCAAAATGCTTGCCTGGATGCTACCATATTCCTTCCTTGGTGATAATGGACTGAAACTCTGAACCTATAAGCCAGCCCAAATTAAATGTTTTTATAAGACTTGCCTTGCTCATGGTGTTTGTTCACAGCAGTAAAACCTGAACACAGAAAGGAATAGCAAAATCCAGGATGTTCAGGAGTGATATGAGTCTTCATGTGTCTTTGTCCTACTCTGGATCACTTTAATGCCATCAATGTCCAAGTGAGACTTTCTCTGTGCCACTTTTAAGGAAACCTACCTCCTTCTCTCCTGCTTCCTTGCAGGGAACCTTCCCAAAGCCTTTATCAAGGCTGATCCAGGCTCTGTTATCACCTCTAGAAGTTCTATGACCATCTGGTGTGAGGAGACCCTTGATACAGGAATGTATTTTCTGAATGTAGAGGAAAGCCAAAAAAACATGGGTAACACAAAACCTAGAGAAACCTGGAATAAAGGCCAACTTCTCTAACCTTTCTTTGGCATAGCAACATGGAGCACAATATCGCTGTTACTGTTACAGTTTAGCTGGTTGGTCAGAGCACAATGACACCATGGAACTGGTGGTGACAGGTAAGGAGACAGAGTCCAGACTTAGGCTCTGTGCTCAGGACTATTCCCTCCTACAGAGGAGAACATGTGACTGTTTCCTCCTTCTCTTCTAGGAATCTGCTACAATAATCCTGTCCTTTCAGTACTGTCCAGGACTGTCGTGACCTCAGAAGGAAAGATGAAGCTCAACTGTATCTCAACAGAGGGATACAACAAGTTCATTGTCACCAAAGAAGAAGAGAAATTTCCCACCTCTCTGAATTCACATGTATATGATACTAGGCATTCGATAACCCTGTTCACTGTGGAAAAGGAGACCACAACCCAAACAGGGACATTCAGAGTTATATTTACTACTAGGATACCCCAGAGATGTGGTCTGTACAGAGTGAGCCTATGAAAATTCACAACTCAGTCAGTCCCCACTGTCATTCACAATCATTTTCTGAGCCCCTAAACACTTTGCCATGGCCTGTCCCTCTAGAGGGCTGCAGGTAGAGAAGGACTAAATGAAAAACCTGTACTCTCAACAACATCTTCACTTGGGAAGAATTTGTGACATGTGCAGGGCAGGATGGGAGCTCACAGGTATTTGGTAAGACCAAGTCCTCAGGCCCTAGCCTGTCACCTTCTTTTTAGAACTGTCTAAGAAGCCATCTTTACTGACCCACCAAGGCCATATCCTGGACCCTCAAATGAGCCTCACCCTGCAGTGTTGCTCTGATATCAACTATGACAGATTGGTCTTGTACAATGTGAGGAAAGATGACTTCAATCAGCACCTTAGCCAGGATATCCAGACTGGCCTCTCCTTGGCCAACCTCAAACTGGGCTATGTGAGCCCCACTGGAAGCCAATACAGATGCTATGATGCACATAAACTCTCCTCTGAGTGGTTGGCCTCCAGTGACCTTTGAACATCCTGATCACGGGTGAGGAACTAAAGAGATTCTGTCAAGGACATGGCCTCTGCTCAGGCTTTCATTGGAGAGCCCAGGAACTGAGGGCTGAGATTAGGGACAAGCATCTTGTGCAAGAACAGTTGGAGAGCCAGATCAGCAGGAAATGAACTCGGTCAGACCAAAGAGACACAGTCCCAGTGTCCTCAAGGGAAAAGCAGGAGAGGTTTCAGCTCAGAACAAGAAAGGCAGCCTCATATCATCTCTCTTCTCTTTAGGGTGTCTCCCTGTGACTCCTTCCCGCTCAGTGAAGCCTAACTCCAAAGTACACTCAGGAAAAAATATGACACCGCTATGTTCATCAATATACACCACAAAAGCTTTCATTTTGTACCAAGAAATGATCAGTCCACCAACCCCTTTGCCTAAGTCAAAGTTCCAAAATCAACATTTCCAGGCAGAACTCTCTGTGAATGCTCTGAGCTCCACTCTCTCCAGCACCTACAGATGCTCTGATTGTCAAAAATCATCTCTACCTGTTGTCACATTCCAGTGTCCCTGTGGAGCTCATAGTCTCAGGTGAGGAGATACTGATAGCTCAGAGTGATGTACAATTCAAAGCATAGGGGAACTCTCAATTTAAGTGGGATTAGTGGGACAATAGGAATGCTTAGTCAGAAGGCATTGTCCCCACAGAATTGGATACCAGCAATGTTTTTTTTTTAACATAATATTCACTCTGTCTTAAGGGAGATTTCAGGGCAGATGTTGGACAGACAACAGAAAGAAGATACTCTTCTTGCTCTGTTTTCTAGGACCCATGAAGCCTCCATCTGACCACCCAAAAGACCCATCCCACCAGCCTGTAAGTTTCAAAGACTTCAGCATAGGGAGTATGATGCAAACACAGGCGGCCTAACAAACAGCTCTTGGTAATCAAATATCTCACTTCTCAGTCATTTCAGCCTTTAAGTATGAGAGAGCAACAAATATCCCCAAAGAGAAACCAACATTGTCTATTTACAACAACTATTAGCTGCAATAGGGTTTGAAATGCTGCAGATTGTCAGTCAGTTGAGTAGTCACCCTCATGATGGTGGGGATACCCCGAATCATTCTAGGCGTGTTCATTACACTCACTGCTAATGTAACCCAGAGATTTCATGTAGTTAAAGCATCTTGGGAGGCCACAGACAGATATAGGATCATAAGCAAGAACTGGGCTCCAGTGGCAACATCTTCTCCTCACACTCAAATAAACAATATCCACAGGATCCCTGTCAGATCCTTGCTCTCTTGGCCCATGGTGACTCCAGGAAAGGACATAGCCTTGGTGTAATGGTTACAAACCCTGCTATGCTGTCCTGTCAAAAAGATTCATAGGTAATCACTGTCAGAGAGAATTCACCATCAGAACTACACCAAACACTGTTCACATTATGCAGTTCAGCTTTCATTTGAGGGATGACAATCAAGAATGTCTTCTGCTACATCTTGGTACACTGTTTTGGGGTAGGAACTCCAGAGAATCTCTACCACTGAACTTTGAGTCTTCTGAAGTGATGGACGACCTTCACTACTCTCTTCTCACAGTGGAACTCATCCTGTCATCACAATAACTGTTATTTGTATTACATTGATGTATTTTCGAATATTGAAAGAGAGAAAGAGGGGAAGGGACATGGAGGCAGATGTTCACGTGTCTCCACCAGTCAGAGATAGCTGATATATCTAGGCTGAGTATTGGGTTACACTTTTGACTGAGCATTACCAAACTTATAAAGCCTTTGACTAACATTTTAAAAAATTGTATAAAAGCAAAAAGGAAAAGGGGGCATGGGATAGGGGTTTTCTAGGGAGAGGAAATGGGGAAAGGGAATGAATCTGAAATATAAATAAAATATCCAATAAAAAAAAGAAAAACAAAACAAAACAAAAATAACTGTTACTTGTAAAGCCAAGAAGAGTAAGAATTAGATGTGTCAGTCTTAGGATCTATGCTTAAAGTGAGCTAGCTGTGGTATATGTGAACTCTTTTTTTAAAATTTTTATTGGGTATTATATTTACATTTCAGATTTTATCCCCTTACCCCACTTCCCCCCCACCCCCCAGAAACCTCCTATCCCTTCCCCCTCCTCATTGCTTCTATGAGGCTGTGCCCCCACTACTCCCACCCCACTACCCCCTCCCCACCCTCACATTTTCCCCCCACTCTGTTTGTCCTTCATGGGACCAAGAATATCCTCTCCCACCTATGCCTGACAAGACCATCCTCCCCTACATATACAGATGGAGTCATGGGTCTCTCCCTATGTGCTCCCAGGCTGGTGGTTTAGACCCTGCGGAGCTCTGGTTGGTTGGTATTGTTGCTCTCCTCATGGAGTCACAAACCCTTTCTGCTCCTTGAGTCTTCTCTCTAACTTCTCCATTGGAAAACCCTTGATCAGATCAGTGGTTAGCTGTGAGCATTGTCATCTAAATGTGTCAGTCTCTGGCAGACCTCTAAGGAGACAGCTATATCATGTTCTTGACAGCATGCACTTCCAGCCATCCACATCAGTGTCTAGCTTAGGTGACTGTACATGGGATGGATACCCAGGTGGAATGGTCTCCTGATGGCTCCTCCTTCAGTTTCTGTCCCACGTTTTGTTTCCATATTTGCTCTTTTGAGTACTTTTGTCACTCCTTCCAAGTAGGACTGAGGTATCCACACTTGATCTTCCTTCTTCATGAGCTTCATGTGGTCTGTGAGTTGAGGCTTCACTATTCCAAGATTTTGAGCTAACATCCGCTTAACAGTAAATAAATACCATGTGTGTTCTTTTGTGATTGGGTTACCTCACTCAGGATGAGAACTTCTAGTGCCATTCATTTACGTAAGAATTTCTCAAATTCATTAGTTTTAGTAGCTGAGTAATACTCCATTGTGTAGATGTACCACATTTTTTTTCCATTCCTCTGTTGGGGGACATCTGGGTTCTTTCCAGCTTATGGCTATTATAATTAAGGCTGCTATGAACATAGTGGAGCATATGTTCTTGTTATATGTTGGGGCATCTTCTGGATATATGCCCAGGAGTGGTATAGCTGGATCCTCAGGTAATGCTATGTTCAGTTTTCTGAGGAAAAGCCAGACTGATTTCCAGAGTGGTTATACCAGCTTGCAATCCAACCAAAAATGGAGGAGTATTCCTCTTTCTCCACATCCTCGCCAGCATCTGCTATCACCTGAGTTTTTTATCTTTTTTTATTTTATATTTTATTTACATTTCAGATGCCATCCCCTTTCCCAATTTCCCCTCCCTAGAAAACCCCTATCCCATGCCCCCTTTTCCTTTTTTCTTTTATACAATTTTTTTAAAATGTTAGTCAAAGGCTTTATAAGTTTGGTAATGCTCAATCAGAAGTGTAACTCAATACCCAACCTAGATATATAAACTGTCTTTGACTGGTGGAGACACGTGAACATCTGCCTCCATGCCCCTCTCTCTTTTTCTCTCTTTCTCTCTCTCATCACCTTGCTTCTCCTCTCGTTCATCTTTTCCTCTCCTTACTCCATCTCTTCATCTTGGCACTCCTCCCCTTTTTAGCTCCTCCTACATATCACCCTTCCTGTTAAACTAACACTTTTCTCTCAAAATACAATTAGAGCATAATTATTCCTATTTGTACCAGTGAGGTACAAGATAATCCTAATACCAAGTCCATCATTTTGTCGAATAACCAGAACCTCGGTCGTCTCTCCTAACTAAAACACTTAGTTTAGAACCTGACTTTTTTCTTGGCTTTGAATAAATGTCAGCTGAAAACCATCCACTCAGATATTTTCTCTCAAAGTAAATAGCCAGGATTGGCTATGAGACTATAAGTCTTCAACCCCATCAGAAATCTAGAATAACTGAGTTAACTAAAATTATGGGAAGCACAAAGCATAGCTTCTAAAACTTAGCCAATTTATAGAGACCGCTGAACACCTGGACAGCCCCTATACTACTGAACATTGGAGCATCAAATCTTCAGCCTTCTGGCCCAGAAATCATCTGACAGACCTTAGTGATGCAGAAATATTAAGGGCTGATTACTCTGTCTAGGCAGATATAATCAGTTGACTATTCTGCAAGTGTGTCCTTTTCTGGACAGTAATTTATCTGTAGATGGAAAGAGGCAATTCTTGCCTTTTGGCTGTCTCTGAAAAATTGGAGTAACTCCAAGGATGCTCAATTTCTTCTTAGAATCCAAGTCAGGAATCTGTCAGGAGCAGACAGGTCTCTAATCAAAATGAACATTAATGCAGAAATGTTTGTAATGTCAATTCTGTGGACTGATGTTTTGAAAACCAACTGCCTATGTAAGGTAACCTGGACTGTTGTCTGTTAATTCCTCTCAGCTATTTCTAAATAAAATATAGAAAACACCCTAACAATAAACTCCAAGCCATGAATTTGCTATAGTCCCTTAACTCACAGGCTAATTATATTGTTTATGACTATTGTGAAGGGTGTCATTTCCCTAGTTTCCTTCTCAGCCTGTTTATCTTTTGAGTATAGGAAGGCTACTGATTTGAGTTGATTTTATATCCAGCCACTTTACTGAAGTTGTTTATCAGGTTTAGGAGTTCTCTGATGGAAATTTTAGGGTCACTTAAGTATACTATCATATCATCTGCAAATAGAGAAATTTTGACTTCTTCTTTTCCTATTTGAATCCCTTTGACTTCCTTTTGTTGTCTAATTGCTCTGGCTAGGACTTCCAGTGCTATATTGAATAGGTAGGGTGAGAGTGGACAGCCTTGTCTAGTCTCTGATCTTAGTGGAATTGCTTCAAGTTTCTCTCCATTTAGTTTGATGTTGGCTCCTGGCTTGCTATATATTGCTTTTACTATGTTTAGGTATGGACCTTGAATTCCTGCTCTTTCCAGGACTTTTAACATGAAGGGATGTTGAATTTTGTTAAATGCTTTCTCAGCATCCAGTGAGATGGTCATGTGGTTTTTTTCTTTGAGCTTATTTATGTAGTTGATTACATTGATGGATTTCTGAATATTGAACCATCCGTGCATTCCTGGATTAAAGCCTACTTGATCATGATGGATGATTGCTTTGATGTGTTCTTGGATTCAATTTTCGAGAATTTTATTGAGTATTTTTGCATCAATATCCATAAGAGACATTGGTCTGTAGTTCTCTTTTTTTGTTGGGTCTTTGTGAGACTTTGGTATGAGCGTAATTGTAGCTTTCTTAGAATAAATTGGGTATTGTTCCTTCTGTTTCTATTCTGTGGAATAATTTGAAGAGAATTGGTATTAAGTCTTCCTGGAAGGTCTGGTAGAATTCTGCACTAAAACCATCTGGCCCCGGACTTTTTTTGGTGGGGAGATTTTTAATGACTGCTTCCATTTCTTTAGGGGTTATGCAACTGTTTATATGATTTATCTGCTCCTCGTTTAACTTTGGTACCTGTTATCTATCTAGAAAACTTTCCATTTCATCCAGATTTTCAAATTTTGTTGAGTATAGGCCTTTGTAGTAGGATCTAACAATTTTTTTTTACTTTCCTCTGTTTCTGTTGTTATGTCTCCCTTTTCAGTTTTGATTTTACTGATTTGAGTGCTGTCTCTGTGCCCTTTGGTTAGTCTGGCTAAGGGTTTGTCTATCTTGTTCATTTTCTCAAAGAACCAGCTCCTGGTTTTGTTGATATTTTGTATAGTTCTTTTGTTTCAACTTGGTTGATTTTAGCCAAGGTTGTTTATTTCCTGCTGTCTACTCCTCTTGGGTATATTAGCGTCTTTTTGTTCTAATGCTTTCAGGTGTGCTGTCAAGTTGTTAATGTATGCTCTTTCCATTTTCTTTTTGTGGGCACTTAGAGCTATGATTTTTCTTCTCAGTACTGCTTTCATGGAGTCCCACAAATTTTGATATAATGTGTCCTTATTTTCATTTAAATCTAAAAAGTCTTTAATTTCTTTCTTCCTTGACCAAGTTATCATTGAGTAGAGCATTGTTCAGTTTTCACGTGTATGTGAGCTTTCCGTTGTTTTTGTCCATGTCAAAGACGAGTCTTAGTCCATGGTGATCTGATAGGGTTAAAGGGATTATTTCAATCATTTTGTATTAGTTGAGGCCTGTATTGTGACCAATTATATGGTCTATTTTGGAGAAGGTACCATGAGGTGCTGAGAAAAAGGCATATTCTTTTGTTTTTGGATGAAAAGTTCTATAGATTCAGTTAAGTCCAATTGGTTAATAACTTCTGTTAGTTTCATTGTGTCTCATTTTAGTGTCTGTTTCCATGATCTGTCCATAGCTTAGAGTGGGGTGTTGAAATCTCCCACTATTATTGTGTGAGGTACAATGTATGCTTTAAGCTTTAGTAAAGTTTCTTTTATGTATGTGGGTGCCCTTGCATTTGGGGCATAGATGTTCAGAATTGCAAGTTCCTCTTGGTACATTTTTCCTTTGATATATATACAGTGACCTTCTTTGTCTTTTTTGATTACTTTTGGTTGAAAATTGATTTTATTTGATATTAGAATGGCTACTCCAGCTTGTTTCTTGGGGCCATTTGCTTGGAAAATTGTTTTCCAACCTTTTACTCTGAGGTAGTGTCTGTCTTTTTCACAAAGGTGCGTTTCTTGTATGCAGCAGAATCTTGGGTCCTGTTTATGCATCCAGTCTGATAGTCAGTGTCTTTTTATTGGAGAATTGAGTCCATTGGTATTAAGAGATATTAAGGAAAAATGAATGTTGTTTCCTGTTATTTTTGTTATTGGCAGTGGAGTTATGTTTGTATAGTTACCTTCTTTTCGGTTGTTGGAGGATTACTTTCTTGTTTTTTCTAGGTTGCAGTTTTTCTCCTTGTTTTAGAGTTTTCCTCCTATTATCTTTTGAAGTGCTTGGTTTGTGGTAAGATCTTGTGTAAATTTGGATTTGTCATGGAATATTTTGGTTTCCCCATAAATATTGATTGAGAGTTTTGTTGGGTATAGTAGTCTGGGCTGGCATTTGTGTTCTCTTAGGGCCTGTGTGATATCAGTCCAGGATCTTCTGGCTTTTATAGTCTCTGGTGAGAAATCTGGTGTAATTCTTATAGGTCTGCCTTTGTATGTTACTTTGCCTTTTTCCCTTACTGCTTTTAGTATCTTCTCTTTGTTTTGTATATTTGATGTTTTGATTATTATGTGACAGGAGGTATTTCTTTTTTGGTCTAGTCTATTTGGGGTTCTGTAGGCTTCTTGGATATTAAGGATATCTCTTTCTTTAGGTTAGGGAAGTTTTCCTCTATAATTTTGTTGAAGGTATTTACTAGCCCTTTAAGTCGAGCATCTTCACCCTCATCTATACCTATTATCCTTAGGCTTGGTCTTCTCATTGTGTCCTGAATTTCCTGGATGTTTTGTGTTAGGAGCTTTTTACATTTTGCATTTTCTTTGACTGTTGTGTCTATGTTTTCCATGGAATCTTCTGCGCAGGGGATTCTCTCTTCTATGTCTTGTATTCTGTTTGTGATGCTTGCGTCTATGACTCCTGATCTTTTTCCTAGGTTTTCTATCTCTAGGGTAGTCTCCCTTTGGGATTTCTTTATTGTTTCTACTTCCATTTTTAGATCCTGGAAGGTTTTGTGTAATTCCTTCACCTGTTTGTTTGTGTTTTCTTGTATTTCTTTAAGGGCTTCTACTTGTTTACCTGTGTTCTCCTCAAATTCTTTGAGAGTGTTGTTTATGTCCTTTTTAAATTCCTCTATCATCATCTTGAGAAGTGATTTTAATTCTGAGTCCTGCTTTTTGGGTGTGATGTGGTGTTCTGGACTTGCTATGGTAGGGGAACTGGGTTCCGGTGTTGTCAAGTAACTTTGGTTTCTGTTTACATTCTTACCCCTGCCTTTTGCCATTTGGTTAGCTGTAGTGCTACTCGAACTCACTGGTTCTGACTGGAGTCTGCCTTTCCTCTTATCTTGGTTGTGTCAGAATTCCTCGGTGTCTGGGTTACTCTGTGATCCTGAGCTTCAGCTGTTCTGGGAACAGTGGCTTCTCTAGGTTATCTCAGGATATGGTGTCTCCACGGTAGTAGACCAGCTAGGTGTTTGCTGCTCTGAGTGTAGTTGCTCCTCTAGGATGCTTCAGGATATTGTGTCCCCTGCTCTGCAGCTCTGCGGTCAGTGACCTGGCTGCAGCTCTGCAGTTCTTGACCTGGCTAGAATGCCACCGGATGCAGTTTCCTCAGGGGAGCAGATCAGCTCTGTGGCTGCTCAGTCCACAGGTGTAAGGGCAAGTTGTGGAAGGGGTGTGGTTTTGCGCAGGAGAGGTTTCTGGGTGCCAGGTGCACTCTGGGATCTCCCTACTGCCAGTTGTGCTTCAGGGGCCTAGGGTGGTGAGCGGGTGCTCCTACCTGCAGCTCTGTGGTCTGTGACCTGGCTAAGATGCCGCTGGAAGCAGTTTCCTCAGGGGAGCAGATCAGCTGTGTGGCTGCTTAGTCCACCGGGGTCTGGCCAAGGGGCGGAAGGTGAAACCTTATGAATCAAAATGTGTATACATAGAAATAAATTATATAAGTAAGATAACCACCTGCAATGAAGTCATAGCCCAAATATAACCAGACATGTCTGATTGTCTGTCATGCAGGTAAGAAGTAACCCCAATTCAAGCATAAAAGTGGAGCCCTGGATGGAGCACTTTATCACACTGGTAGCCATGATTGACTAGTGTGATCTTCCTTTCAAGCCTCCTCTGCACTGAATCATCAAAGCAGCAGCCAAGAGACCAATGCCTCCATCTTCATGGTCAAGCACTCTTTGGACCTGTGCTGCTGGAAGCCACAGAACACACCTATCTTCTTGGTCAAGCAAACTCTCAATCTGAGGTGCTGGAAACTGCAGTCACAAGGACTCAGATAGTATAACTCATGAGTAATGATGTACTTATTGCTATACTTATTTCTTCAGTAATTAGCAACTTATTATTTGTGTTTATTGTACTGATATTGATAGAGGCAATGCATAGGGAATGTGGCAATACCTCATTGTTACAATAGCTTTGACATTGGTGTATATTGTTTGATATGCATTATTAAAGAGCAATTGAATGCTAAACCCTCTGTCTCTGGCATACTCTCTGCGCTCTCTCATGGAGCTTGTAAATCTCACGGTCAATACAGTATAAGACCCTTGAGAGGAGAAGGCCTGTCGCTCCTCTCTCCATGGGGATTCTAAAGTCTTATCACAACCTGCTCATGACAGATAAGATACTGGGTTTGCTACACATCCCAAAGCTAATAGAGATCCAGGAGGGAAAGCTACCCTACTCACAGCAGGGTTCTGGTCCTGAGAAAGGACAGGAGTCATCCTCAGCTGGGAAAACCCTGATAGACACACAGGATTGTAGGTCTAACACAGCAGAGTCCCTTTCACTATATGCTCAGTGACTTTGGTATATACTGAGTGCCATCGATGGAAGTCCATGGGTCAATGTTGGAGAACAAGCATGACAAACATCAAGAAGGAGTCCATGATGCACCTGGTGCTGCACCTCTGTGGTAGCATCATTCAGCAGACCCTTTGCTAGCTTCTCAAGTTTACAACTGCAATATGGAGATACAGTGGTGCTCACAAATGCTGCCCATGCCTGCACCACTGTGCAGTGAACTGCAGCAAGAATAGTTGTGGCCATACTCATACAGAGACAAATTATATCCCAAGAAACAAAAACATAGCAACATTTTGGGCCCAAGACACCAGGGATCAATTTTTTTGACTGAAGCAGAAGGACTTAGGAAAATGATGAGTACTGGGTCAGTGAGATGGCTCAGTGTATAGGTGCCTACTGCTACGTTTAAGACATGATTCTGGGATCCATAGGATCAACATTGTAAAAGTAAAACCAATTACTCAAGTTGTGTGTGTGTGTGTGTGTGTGTGTGTGTGTGTGTGCATGTGTGTGTATGACATTGCAATGCCCAATTGTAATGCATTACTGGAGAATAGAAAGCAAAAAAAAAAAGGATTTATCTTACGCTAAGCTATGTACACAGCAGGACACTTCTCAGAAACATCAAAAATGTTCAATGGAGGAAAATGTTTCACATAAAACTGTGAAAAGGAACAAAGCAAAACAACACTTAAATTTGTACTGTTGTATGAGGTGTTCACACATGTCTGCTACACCATGGCTGTGACAGTATTGGTCACAGGTAAGGCAGACACTGGTCAGCTAAGGAAATGTCATTTGTGTGACACAAGTTTGCATAGGATCTACTGCCTGGCCTAGTCACAGCCTTGAGGAAGTCACAGCATGTTGCCTAAGGAGGGCAGTTCCTTTTCCTGTGGGGCTGCTGGAATATGACCAAGTCATAAGGACAGCCCTGCCTCCAGGGCCACACCCTGTTTCCAATCCCTTCAGACAGGCTCTGTAACTCTGCCCTCAAGCACAGTTGCAACCTCTGAGAGGAGATGCCATGACCTTCACATTCACAGCCCTGCTCTGTCTTGGTGAGATGTGAGGAGGGGGAGGGGACACTGAGGTCTAGAAATGATCAGAACCAGTAGCTGAGCACTCACCCATCAGGAGACCCCTGAGGCCTAGTTGCTTAAGCAGGGGAAAGGAGCTGATCAAGTTTTAGGGACAAACCTCTCACAGGAATCTTTCTTCCAGGACTCACTCTGGGCCTCAGGAACTCAATGCTGGCAGGTGAGTGTCTGCAGCTGCTCTGACCTGCTCTTCTCAGATCCAGGAGTCATGCCTGGGCAGGGATGATGGAAAACACCACATGTGTGTTAGCCCTGAGGGTACCTCAAATGCCATGGGGTTAAGGACTGCAATCAGAGGATGGGTGGTCTGAGTCCTGGCTGCTCTTCTTCTTGCAGGGTATCTTCCTAAGCCAATTCTCAGAGTACAGCCAGACTCTGTGGTCTCTATGCAGAGTAATGTGACCTTCTTGTGTGAGGGGACCCGAGGAGGGAGAACTTACTGTCTCTATAAAGAAGCAAGCCAATATTTTGTGTGCACAGAAATTACAGCTAAACCTGGTAACAAGGCCGAAATCTTTATCTCAGAAATTTACCAGCACCAGGCAGGATATTACCACTGTTATTATCAGAAATATGATAAATTTTCAGAGGACAGTGACGCCCTGGAGCTGGTGGTGACAGGTGAGAAGAAAACAATGCCCTATCCTCAGGCTTCACTGTCAAGAAGTCAGTGTGCTCTCAGCGCTGCACCTCCACCTCACAGCCCTGGAGGATGACAAGGCCTGACACATTTAACTGATTCTGCCTTCTCTCCTAGGAGCACACAGTAAACCCAGGCTGTCAGCCCATCCCAGCCCTGTGGTGACCTCAGGACAGAATGTCACCCTCCAGTGTGTGTCAGGGCAGAAATATGACAGGTTCATTCTGACTAAGGCAGGACCACAGAAGCTCTACTGGAGCCAGAACTCACGGTATAACTATACTACTGGGAAATTTGAGGCCTTCTTCTCTGTGCATCCAGTGACCTCTGACCAGAGGTGGACACTCAGATGCTACAGCTATGATAGTCACAGCCCACAAGTGTGGTCAGAACCTAGTGAACCCCTGGAACTCCTGGTCTCAGGTGAGTAACCACAGACTTTCCACTTAATGCTGAGGAGAAACAGTGCTCAGAGAGGCCTTGATGTTGTGTTTTATTCAAAATAGAGAGCCGGGATATGCTTTGTAGAGCCAGGTATGGTGAATGTGAGGAGTACCACGGAGGGAACCATCCCTTCCCCGTGAGGTGCCAACCATATGACACATATTGTATAGAATAGATTTTGTTTCTGGACATGGGAAGGGGAGTTGAATAGAGACAGACAGACAGAGAGAGGGAGGGGAACAGGTCAGCCAGGAACAGGTGGACAGAGAACAGGAGGGGAAAGGAACTGAGGTAAAAAGCAGTCAAAGAAAAAATAAGGCAAAGAGAATAGGAGAGTGAGGAGGGACCAAACACCTCTTTCATAGGAAGCCAGGCCTACCTGCCTGTTGCCTGGTAGATGTTGGGCAGAGCCTAGAAGGAATGCTAACACTTGATGTGTGCTGTATGTGAGGAGCCAGGGCTCTTTAGCCCATTCACAGAGAGAGCACAGGAGAGAGTGGGACCAGAGATACAGATTTCACTGCAGAAATAGTACAGACACCCCGGAAGTCCAGGACTGAGATGAGTCCTCACAGGTCTTTGTCCTCATCTGGATCACCTTAAGTGCCATCCACCTCCAAGTGTGACTTCTTTCTCTGTACCACTTTCAAACACACTCGCTTGCTTCTCTCCTGATTCCTTGCAGGGAACCTCCCCAAACCCATCATCAAGGCTGAACCAGGCTCTGTGATCCCCTTCACTACTTCTGTGACCATCTGGTGTCAGGGGACCATGGATGCAGAAATGTATTTTCTGCATAATGAGAGAAGCCAAAGAACCTGGAACACACAGACACCACAGGAACCTGGGAACAAGGGCAAGTTCTTCATCCCTTCTGTGACAGAAGAGCATGCAGGGCAATATCGCTGTTATTGTTACAGCTCAAATGGTTGGTCAGAGCCCAGTGACACCCTGGATTTGGTGGTGACAGGTGAGGGGACAGCCTGATTCCTGCCCCCAGTCTCTGCTCTCAGGGTACTCTCCTTCCCACAAAGTGATCTAAGAGAACATTGTGACAGTGTGAGGACATGTAACAAACTTCCTCCTTCTCTCCTAAGAATCTATAGGTACTATGAACCCAGGCTGTCAGTACTGACCAGTCCTGTGTTGACAATGGGAGGCAACATGACACTCCACTGTCCCTCACATAGGCACTATAATAAATACATTTTTACCAAGCAAAATAAGAAGTTCATCACCTCACTGGGCACAAAGTATATACATTATAGTGGACACTAAAAAGCTCTGTTTGTTTTGGGACCTATGACAACAAACCACACAGGGACATTCAGATGTTATGGTTACTACAAAAATACAGCAAAATTGTGGTCAGTACCCAGTGAGCCCCTGGAAATTCACATCTCTAGTGAGACAGCACCATCGTTCTTCCAATCTTTTCTGAGACCCTGAGCCCTTTACCATGGCCTGCCCCTCTGCAGTGTTGCAGGTAGAGGAGGAATGAAAGGAGAGCCTGTGTTCTCAATCACATCTTTGCTTGGGGAGAAGCTGTGACATGTACTGGGCCGGATGGGAGACCAAAGGTGTTTTATAACAGCCAAATCCTCAGTCACTGTCTCCTTCCCTGTAGGACTGTCCAAGAAGCCCTCTCTGCTTACTCACCAAGGCTATATCCTGGACCCTGGAATGAGCCTCACTCTTCAGTGTTCTTCTGACATCAACTATGACAGGTTTGCTCTTTACAAGGTGGGGGAATCTAAAACCATGCAGCAGCCTAGCCAGCGGTCCAACACTGGCCTCTCCATGGCCAACTTCACACTGGGCCATGTGAGCTACTCCACTGGAGGCCAATACAGATGCTATGGTGTGCGCAACCTCTCCTCTGAGTGGTCAGCATCCAGTGACCCCCTGGACATCCTGATCACAGGTGAGGATCTACAGAGATTCAATCAGGTACCTAGCTTCTACTCAGGAACTCATGGGGGAGCCTAGTATCTGACACTGGGATGAGAGACAGGAATCTTGGGGAGGAACAGAGGCAGAGACAGATGAGCAAATGAACTCAGCCAGATAAAAGAGAGATACCCAAGTTTTCAGGGTGGAATCACATGTTCTTTGAGCTCAGAACAAGGAAGCCAGCCTCTCATCATTCCTCTTCTCTTCAGGACAGTTCCGCATCACTCCTTCCCTTTCAGTGAAGCCTAACTCCACAGTACACTCAGGAGAGAATGTGACCCTGCTGTGTTGGTCAATGCACAGGCTGGACAGTTTCATTTTGTCCAAGGAGGAATCAGCCCAGCTACCCCTGCGACTAAAATCAAAGTCCCAAGATCGGCAGTTCCAGGCAGAATTCTCCATGAGTGCTGTGACCTCCCATCTCTCTGGCACCTACAGGTGTTATGGTTCTCAATACTCATCTCTCTACCTGTTGTCATATGCCAGTGTCCCTGTGGAGCTCACAGTTTCAGGTGAGGTGATCCTGACATCTCAGCATGAGTCACAGTTCACACTCTAGCAGATCTCTTAACTTGGGTGGGATTAAGAAAAAAATGTAAGACCTTGGAAGAAGATGCCCTCATCAGCACAGAGCTGTCTGCCAGCAATGATCCTTCATGTAATATTCATTCTGTCTTAAGGGATTTACAGGGCAGACACAGGACAGAAAGCAGGAAGAATATCTTCTTGTTCTGTTTCCTAGGATCCATTGATGCCTCCAGCTGGCCACCCAATGGGCCCAGCCCAACAACCTGTAAGTATCAGGCACCGCAGCATAGGGAACATGCTGCAAACACAGGAGCCTATCAAACAGCTCTTGGAATCAAGAATCTCATTTCTCAGTCATTTCAGCTTTTAAGTATGAGAGACCAACAAATATCCCAAAGAAGAAACCAACATTGTCCATTTACAACAATTATTAGCTACAATAGAGTTTGAAAGACTGCAAAGTGTCAGTCAGATGAGTGTTCACCCTCATGATGGTGGGGATACCCCGAATCATTCTAGGCATGCTCACTGCACTCCCTGTTAATGGAACCCAGAGGCTGGGGCTTAACTATTGGGTTACAGAGAGTAGCACCAAACAGAGACATTTAGGTTCACCCTGGGTGATATGGCAGGTGGGTAAGTGTGTGAGCAAGGAACCCAGACTGTCACCTCTCCTTAAATGCTCCTAAGAAACAAGCATTTCACAAGCATAGAGTCAGGCCCAAGAGTGCTAATAAAATCTCTGTTGGAATGTAGTCCCAGATGGGTGACAGCTACTTATGGGCTTAATACAGCGGCTTCTATAGATCCTGATTTATATAAGCACTTCCCTTTCTGGGCTGCTGTTTCTCTCAGTGTAATTGAAGAAGCCTGGTTCACATGTCTAAGTTGTGCTGGTGGTGCTTGTGACCTTTCCTGACAAACGACATCTCTAGAACCTGATTCTGCAGTAGGTCTGGCCAATAGCCTGTTGACACAAGGCAGGGGTGTTTCAAATGCTCATGGTAGAGGATTCAGGTTCCTTCAGTCTAGCTTATGGGGCTTAATTCTAAGACTCTCTGATTTCTGTGACGTCCAAACTTAGGAGCATCTTCAGGTCCTATAGATGCCTGTACTCATCTATACTCACCTTATAATAGACCAATGAGTATAGAGCTCATAGATTGAGTTCAGTTGATCCAGATCTTTCTGAACTGAAGGGGTGTCTCAGCATTCTCAACTTACAGCAATAATTAGCTAGCACAGGGTTTGAAATGCTGCAGAGTCAGTCAGATGTGTCTTCACCCTCATGATGGTGAGGGATGATCAGAATCACTCTAGAGGTGCACACTATACTCCCTGTTAATGGAACCCAGATTTCATGTAGGTTGACAGAGAATCTTGGGGAGGACACAGAAAGATAAAGGTTCCTAGACTGGAACTGGTCCCCAGGGCCAACCTCTTTTTCTCAACCTCAAATAAACAGTATTCACAGGATCCCTATCAGATCCTTGCTCTCAGTGCAGTCATGGATCATGGTGACTCCAAAAGAAGACACAGTGTAATAATTAATAGTAAGTTGGTGTAATAATTACAAACCCTCTATCATATCTTTCTCTTCAAACCATATTCAAATCCATAACTTAACCCTATCACACTGAATTCACCATAAGAACGACACCAAAACAAGCTTCACATCAAGCAAAATGAGGTCCACCAATTGCAATCAAAATCTATTTCTTTGTGAAGTCTTCAACCTTTCCCTCCAGAGAGAAATAGAGGAAATGTGACTGTATGTGTATTACTCCCTTTACTAGGGAGGTGATAGCTAAGAATGTCTTCTCCAAGGCCTTAGTGCACTTATCTCAACAAGAGAAAGTTGAGGGTGGGACCTCCTAGGATTGAAGTGATGTTACTCAAGTGTAACATGTCCTTTGTATTAATAGCCATGATTTGTAAAGACGAGATAAGTAAATCTTAGAAGTCTCAGTCTTGGGATCTATGCATAATAAGAACTAGCCTTGTTCTTTGGGTACCAAGAGTTTGAAAACCAACCGGCTTACCATCCAATTATATTTTGTGAGGAACACTTGCATTTACACAGAGAGAGGTGTGAGGGTGTGGGACACCCAAAGGGAAAAAATATAAGAGGAGAGGGAAAGGGAGAGGGAGAGGAAGAGGGACAGAGGGAGAAAGAGAGAGAGAGACAGAGAGAGAGAGAGAGACAGAGAGAGAGACAGAGATAGAGACAGAGAGACAGAGAGAGATGGGGGGCATGGTCAAATCAAGTGAGAAGTGGAAAAATCTGAGTGGGACAAAGCAAATAACACACAAAAAATTACCACAAAAAAACCCATGGAGAATCTGAGTCTGTACAAATTCTGATAAATTCAACAGGCAAACCACATTGTATTCTTCTTTGACTGCTAAGAGCAGTGATGTAGGGACTACTGCCTGAAATGAACTGTTCTACTCTGAATCTGATGTTTTCACTGGTATGTCATTGGTCTTCTAATAGCACAATGGTTCTAAAGAATTAAGTAAGAGTAAGAAAGCAGACTCAGCTATGCCACAGGAAAGATTCATCCCAGAATTCCATGAGCTTATATGGTGAGAATGATGGGCATCTACAATAAATGATAAAGTGGAACTCAGAGGAAACAATAAGGTCTCTTAAATAAACATATATTCTACTTCTTTCATTGTATTCTCAGGACGAGCTGAGACCATCTGTTCATCCTAGAAGATGCCTAAACCCAAGACAGTTCAATAAAGAAAATTACAAGTCATAGCATAGGAAATAGTAGAACAAAGTTCTGTCCAGATGAAACATGGGCCCTTGGTGGACACTTGGTTTTCTTGAAGAAATTTTGAACATCCCTAATTTCTGTAACTTCTTTGTTTAAATCCACAGCCCCAGAGAACTGGGATTACACAATGGAGAATCTCATCAGGATGGGGATTGCTGTCATTGTCCTCATAGCCCTTCTGATTCTAGTCTTTGAGGCCAGGGGCAGCCAGAGACAAGTCCACTCTACAACTGAGAGATAATCTGAAGAGAAAAACATATATCTTTCAAGGTGCCACAGTCTGGAAAATGAATCTGATGATGCAAATATTTTTGTCAAAAAAATCCAGTATTCATGTTGAGGAACTGTTGGGAGCGAATGTGCTGGGAGAAAATGAAGTTGGGGTTCAGAAGAAGGTTTTCTTGATGAGGTTCTTCTTCAGTAAATCAATTACTGTCCCTCCACATGCTGGGGCATTTGCTTCCTGAACCAACACTCTTCTGAAACTATAAAATGATAGAATATGCTGTCCCATCTGCCTGGAATTTCTTTCACGTGCTTGATTGTGATTTCTGTAAGGGATATATTCAATTCACTTTTAAAGGCCTTTGTCAGCTTTGAAATATTGGATTTAAGGTCATTTTATAGTGTGTGTGTGTGTGTGTGTGTGTGTGTGTGTGTGTGTGTGTGTTGTGTTTCTGTGTCTTTATTTTTTTATGTTAGTTTACTTCTATTGGTTGTACTTTAAGGCAAGTTGTTGGCCAGGGAATTTAGAGGGGAGAGGCTTAGTTAGTATCCCTGGTGCCAGTAGGCTTCCTGAAATGCATGCAGAGCAGATGGGTGGGAAATGGAGTATGCAGTGAAGTTTCCTCCTCTTGGGTAAGAATTCAGGGGATTAGCAGACAGAGCTTTGATAAGGAGAGGCTTAACTATTGTCCCTTCAGATGGAGGATTCCAGGAAAACAGGCCAGTTTCTGGATGGTACTGATTTTATAAGGGAAGATGCCAATAAAATGACCCCTAGATCAATGTCTTGCTCAGCAAGTATCACAGAAGCTTCCTCCTGAAAAATATGAGAAATAATACAGACCCACAACTGAACAATGTGAAGAAAAAGATCTGACTACACTGAATCCTGAATGGAATGGCTGCCATTTGTATACTTAGAGAACTTACAGAAACAGGAGTTTGAGCCATTGTGTGAGCCACAGGAGAAGGATGACACCAAGGAAAATATGTTTCCAGACATAAGTGTCTGACGCAAATATGGACTCACAGAAACTGGCAGCATGTACAGGGCCAGTACAAGTCTAAGTGAGATCAAGTCCCAGTGCTGAGAGACAAGGTAGACACAAGACCTCATCTAGAATCCAGGAGCTATCACACACTGATAAACACTTGCAAAACAAAAATTAGGTTTTCCAAGAAAGACACACTGCTATGAAAGCAAACTAAAGGACAAGTCTTGGGCCCAGCAGTGTATGAACAACACAAAATGAATCCACTGATATTTTAAGCAGTCTTTGTTTACAATGTTTTGCTTATTTGCAATGATTTCAGGTAATAATAATGTTTCATAATGTAGATGTATATAAAAGTCACTAAATTACACATCTTAAGCACATTCAGTACTAGTTACAAGTGTTTCACATACGGTTAGGAGAAAGACTTTCATTTTCTTGTTCAATTTTTCCATTCAGTATGACCAATTGTTTCACTTGTCTAATGTCATTTCAGTGTAAATTTCAGTTTATATCTGAAGTCCTTAATGGAATTTAAATATTACTTCCAAAACACAAATTTTCATAAGCTTAAAATATGATTATATTCAGTCTCAGTTTACAAATGATTATCAATAATATTCAATGTCTTAACTTAACCAACATCAATGTCAAAATGACCAGGATCCAACCATGATGGCGTGATAATATTAAATCTCATGGAAACTTCAGTCCAAGGACTAAACTTACTGAAGGCTGTCTTCCTCCACCCCCATGCTTCCAGCCCAGCCTCTATTTCTTAGTAACAGCGGTTTCTATGAATTCTCATTGTAGTGAACTGCAAATGTGCTTTCTTATCACACACTGTTCTCACCTCTCCCTGCTCTAGTTCCTAGTTCCTTGTGTGGTTCTTATTCCTCTGACAAGACTATGAGCAGATGTTAAGGAAAATTTCCGAGACTGAATTCAGTTTAGAGCAATTGAATCTTCACAGCCTCCCAGTCATGGTCTTCAGTCAAAGTTACAGCCTGACATCCATGGAAACTGTGTTACAAATCCCCAACTATCTAAGCTGAATGGAAGTTGTGGTAACCAAAAACCTGAGAAGAGATAGGCCACAGATCTGTACTACTGCTTTCCTAAAGGAACATAGAAAAAAGTGACTAGTAGATCAATGTCTTACTCAGCCATTATCAAGGAAGCCTCCTTGTAGGAGATGGGAACTGACACAGAGACCCTTCTGAACAATGTGCATAGAGAGACCTTGGATCTCTGAATCTTTAATGGAATGTCAATATCAAACAGCCACCCTCCCCGGGGTTCATGAGACTCTAAGGGAGAGAAATTGGAGAGATCATAAGAACAAGATGATATGAATGAAACCAAGGAAACTATGTCTTCCAGACAAAAGACGCTTGTGAATGCAGAGAAACTGTGGCAGCAAGCACAGAGCCAGAACAGGTTTAAGCCAGATCGTGTCCCAGAGCTGAATGGGGATTGGGGATATAGGATTTCATCCATAAACCTGAAGCCATCTCCAAATGAAAAACAATTGCAAAAAAAAATTTGATTTTTACAACAAAGCCATAATGACATATATATCACACTGAAGGCTAGGTCTCATTCCCAGTAATATATGGCCAACACACAATGATCTCGAAAGTGTTTTGGGAGGGATCTTTTTTTCCTTATAGGTCTTCTATTTATATACTACGATTTCAATATTTGGGGTTTGTATGTGATTTCTCTATGTGTGAATATGTTTCTCTCTCATTATATGTGCTTCATGACAGAATTCTGCAACTTTTAAAGAAACACTAATACCAATACTCCTCAACCTATTGCACAAATTAGAAACAGGCAAACATTAAAACTCATTCTATGTAAGTCTGATGCATAAAACACAAGACTCAAAAAGAAAGCAAGTTTCAGACCAATTTCCGTCTCAAACTAGAAGGGCCTGGAAAGATATCTTACAAACTCTAAAAACCACAGATGCCAACCTAGACTATCTTACCCAACAAAAACTAACGGTATATGGTATACAACCACTGGTAACATCAATCCCAGGGAATCCAGTATTCTCTTCTGAACATACAAAAGTCAAACACATTCTCTCTCTCTCTCTCTCTCTCTCTCTCTCTCTCTCTCTCTCTCTCTCTCTCTGTATGTGTATTATATGCAGGCTAAACTCTAATAACTTTACGAAAGTTTATATATGCTCAGCCCAGGGAGTGGCACTGTTAGGTGAGGACCTGTTGGAATAGGTGTGGCCTTGTTGGAGAAGGTATGTACCTATAACTTTAAGACCCTCATCCCAGCTCCCTGGAAGTTGGTGTACTGCTAGTAGCCTTCAGATGAAGATGTATAACACTTAGCTCCTCCTGCAAATTGCTTGCTTGGATGCTACCATATTCCTTCCTTAATGACAATGGACTGAACCTCTGAACCTATAAGCCACCACCAATTAAATATTTTTACAAGACTTGCCTTGCTCATGGTGTTTGTTCACAGCAGTAAAACCTAAGACAACCTTAAATTACATAGATCTAAAATTTGATCTTTAAGATATAAACATCCATATAAAAGCATCAGATATTGAAGGAGAGATGGACAACAAGATAAAATGGTCCACTCTGGCCACTTTGATATTGGACGGAATAGCTAGGCAGAATATCAGTAAGGCATCATCAAACACCACAAGCACAACTTCAGAACAAGGGCACCATTATGCAAGAAACTTCCAATCCTCAAGACACCCACAACACTCTCCAGGACAGCCACTGCAGGTCACAGAACAGGTCTTTGGATTAAGAAGATGAGCTCACATTAAGGAATAGCTCAGCTACTCACAAAAAAATAATACACTCATTTATTAAGTGAAAGGGAAAATGAGAACTCTCATGGGATTCAACAGCACATTTCCAACAACCAGAAGTTGAGGGGAAGAACCAAAGAGAAATTCAAGGTAGTAAGGGGGGTAAGCCGATGAACAAACTAAGGAAAAGGGAGATGGAGGGAAAGGGACTCAAGCAAAACTCAATATACATAGGAATGAACATTTTAAAGATGTAAAATTTTAAAACCAACGCTGGGTGTGGTGGCCCACATCTACAGTCCCTGCACTTGGGAAGCATAAGGTGGAGATCTCTTTGAGGTCCAGTTTAGTCTGGTCTACATAACCAGGTCCAGGACAACCAGGACTATATAGCCACAGGCTGTCTCAATACAACCACAATGATAACTAAGCCCATCATCATAGAAAAGAAGATAGTAGAGGGAAAAAATACAACACCAAACATTGAAAATTACAGAGTAAAACTAGCAAGTAGCTCACTTGTAGAGTATGTGCTCAGGATACTGGAGGCTGTTCCATGAAACCCTAACACAAAAATAAACAGGAAAAAATAACTTTATGAGATCTTTTTCTTGAACTCTGCCATCATGCAGACACCAGCACGTAAGTTATTGACAAGGCACTTAAGGGTAAATCTAACATCTTCCACGTTAAAACCAGTGACATCACTGAGAATGTCAAGGCTGAGACAGGGCAAGAAGTCATGTCATTAGAGCCCCAGTAGCCTTTAAAGCTGATGGACAGAAACCAATCCCTGCCTGACCACTACATCCAGAAAGATCACCCTACACATGGTGCTGTGCCTGTGTGATGTCATCATCCAGGAACCCCTTTGCTAGATTCTCCAAGTTTGCAACTGAAACACAATGTTACAGTGCTGCCCTCAAGTGCTGCCCATGCCAGCATCACACTGCCCAGTGAACTGCTACAAGAACAATGGTGGTCACACCAGCAAACTGTGTTGACAAGAAACTCAAATAAACCTGGGCACCTTTTTGGATCAAGTAATGTTTTGACTGAAGAAGGAGGACTTAGGAAAATGATGATGGTGATTGTTTGACCAGTGAGATGTCTCAGTGTTTAAGTGTCTGCTGCCACCTTTAAGAGTTTAGCTTGATTGACAGGATCAACATTGTACAAGAAATTCTAATTCTGAAGTTGTCTCCTGACCTCCCTGCATGTACTTTAACAACCATGCATATGTACACACACACACACACACACACACACACACACACACACACAAATAAGTAGATAAGTTAGCAAAAATAATTTAAACGTTGTAATAAAGTATATACACTTAAAAACAGAAATAGTAGTATATATTTATAACAAATCACTTCAGAGTATGAGAAAAATTATAAAATTCATAATATATATGTATATATATTGCAGATATATACAAAAAGAAATTTCTCAGAAACATGAGAAAATGTTGAAAAGAAGGACATATCTCACATTAAAAATATTAAAAAGAACAGAGCACAAGCATGCTTAAATTTGTATCATTGTGTGAGATGTTTACTTATGTCTGCTGCAACATGGCTCTGACAGTGATGAACACAGGTGAGGCAGCCACTGGTGGATGAGGAAATGTGATCTCTGTAAGACCTGATGGCATGGGGTCTTCTACCTGGCCTAGTCACAGCATTGAGGAAGAAAGAGGGGCAGTTCCCCTTCCTGTGGGGCAGCTGAAATAAAAATCACATGATAGAAACAGCATTGCCTCAGAGGTTGCCCCTGTTTCCAATCCCTTCAGACAGGCTCTGTAGTTTCACCCTCAAGCAGAGGTGCAGCCTCTAAGAGGAAATGCCATGACCTTCACCTTCACAGCACTGCTCTGTCTTGGTGAGATGTGAGGAGGGGGAGGGAATACTGAGATCTAGAAATGATCAGGACCTGTAGCTCAGCACTCACCCATCAGGAGACCCCAAGGTCTGAGATGGTTCTGCAGAAGAGAGACCCTGCTCAGGTTTCAGAAAAAAAAATGTCATGAAGAAATCTCTTCCAGGACTGACTCTGAGCCTCTGGATCCCAGTGATAACAGGTGAGTGTGTCTGCAGCTCTCCTGAAATGTCCTTCTCTTCATATCCAGGAGCCATGCCTGGGCCATGATGGTGGGAAACACCACATGTGTGTAATTCCTGGGGGTGACTGGAAGGTCATGTGGTTAAGGACTGCAGTCTGAGGGTGGGTGTTCTGTGACTTAGCTGCTCTTTTTGTTCCAGGGTCACTCCCTAAGCCTATCTTGAGTACAGCCAGACTCTATGGTCTCGAAAGAGACAAATGTGACCTTCTTGTGTGAGGGGACCTGAGGAACTACAGATTACAAGGTCTATAAAGAGGGAGGCCCAACTATATGGAGAGCAGAAATTCGACCTAAACCTGGAAAGAAGGTTGAATTCTCTGTCTCAAAAATTGCCCTGTACCATGCAGGAAAAGTATCACTGTTACTATCAGACCTATGATGGATGCTCAAAGACAGTGACCTTCTGAAGCTGATGGTGACAGGTGAGAGGAAAAAAATGTCCCCATCCTCAGGCTTCACTGTCAAGAAGTCAGGCTGCTCTCAGTGCTGCAAAGCCACCTCCCAGTCCTGGAGGATAACAAGGCCTAACACATTTAACTGATTCTGCCTTCTCTCCTAGGAGCACACAATAAACCCAGCCTGTCAGCCCAGCTATGACCTGTGTTGACCTCAGGACAGAATGTCACCCTCTAGTGTGTTTCAAGGGCAGGATTACAGCATATTCACTCTGAGTAAGGAAGAATCAATGAACCTCTCCTAAAGGGGGGACTCACAGTATAACCATAAAAAAGGAATTTTGAGGCTTCCTTCTCTGGGTTGTGATCTCCAACCAGAGATGGACATGATACAGCTATGACAGGAGCAGGCCACAGATGTGGTCAGAATCTAGTGACCCCTGGAGCTCCTGTTCTCAGGTGAGGAACCACAGCCCCTAAATAGAATATTGAAATTTGGCAGGTGCTCAGGGTGGCCTTGAGGTGCACTGTATGTGAAGAGCCAGGGCTCTTTACCCATTGACACAGAGCACAGGAGACAGTGGGACCAAGACACAGAATCCAACACAAAAAGGGATAGCAAAATCCAGGATGTTGGGAGTGACATGAGTCTCCATCTGTCTTCGTCTACTCTGGATGCTCTGATTGTCAAAAATCATCTTTACCTGTTGTCACATTCCAGTGTCCCTGCCAAACAGGTAGAGGTCTTTAACAAGGAAATCCTTGAAGATATACAAGAAAATACAATTTAACAGGTGACAGGACTGCATAAAACTGTGCAACACTGAATATTGAAATAGAAACAATAAAGAAAACACAAACTGTGGGAATCCTGGAATTGGAATACCTTGGGTAGAGGACAGAAACAACAGGTGCCAGCATGAGCAACAGAATACAGGAGATGGAAGAGAGGCTCTGAGACATAGAAGACACAATAGAAGAAACTGATACATCAGCCAAAGAAAATGCTAAAGCTTAAAACTTCCTGACATAAAATATAAAGAAAATCTGGCATACTCTGAAAAGATCTAACCTAAGAATCCTAGGAAGAGATAAGAGTGAAGAGTCCTAGCTCCAAGGTCCAGAAAATATTTTTAAGAAAATCATAGAAGTAAACATTCAGAAATAAATGAAAGACATGCCTATCAACATACAAGAAGTTACAGAACATCAATTAGACTGGACCAAAAAACAAAATCCTCCCTCCACATAATAATCAAAACACAAAGTCAACAAGGGAAAGAAAGAATATTGAAAGCAATATGAGGAAAAATGCAAGTAACATACCTCACCAATAAAGATAGACATTGCCTCATTCATATTAAAGGACTGAAGCAAACCTTTTAAAGCAAAGTAAGGACTTTCTACAACTCAATTAATATGAAGGCAGTACACACTCAAATTCACACTACAAAATAATAAACATGGCGAAGAGGAAAGTTCGTATCACTAACTTCCTCTATGAAGAAATCTGAAAGTTCTCAGAGCAGTAATTTAAAAGCACACCTGAAAGCTCTACAAAAACAACGTGCAAGCACAACAAAAGAAGTAGAAGGCAGGAAATGATCAAAAATGGGGCTGAATTCAATCTTTAGAAACAAAGAAATCATTATGAAGAATCAAGGGAACCAAGAGAGAGTTCTTTGCGAAAATCAACAAGGAAGAGAAAGGACTCTAGATACTATTCAGGATATTCTGCCATGTGAACAGTCTGGACCATAAACTAACTATCTTCTAAGAAGCTTACTCCAGGAGCAGACAAAAATAGATGCAGAGACTGACAGCATCAGGGAGCCTTGTGGAAGAGTGAGGGGAACAGTAAAGGAAGCCAGAAGGGTCAAGGACACAACAAAGACACCTACAGGGTCAATTAACATGGCCCCATGGGAGCTCAGGGAAACTGAACCAGGGAAAAGCAACCATGCCTGAGATGGTCCCAGGCGCCTTACACATATGTAGCAGATGTGCACCTGGAACTTCACATGAAAACCCTAACAGCTGGAGTGGCAGCTGTCTCTGAGTCTGTTACCTGCCTTTGGATCCCTTTACCCAAGCTGGGCTGCCTTGTCTGACTTCAGTAGGAGAGGATGCATTTAGTCTGCTTCAAATGCATGTGCTACATTGGGTTGGTTCCCATGGGTGCGGGGCTCCTCTTATCAGAGCAGAAGGCAGTAGAGAATGGGGGAAGTGGGAGTGTGGAACTGGAATGAGAGGGGAAACAGAAGTTGAAATCAGGATATGAAGTGAATATGTGTATTAATGAATTTTTAAAAAATAACACTATGTCTGTAAAGTCAACTAGTACAATAGTGTTCTTGGGAGAGAAAAGAGCCTTACCTAGTCAGCCACGGAGCAATATAGGGAGGTTCTTCATGTCCAAGGAGAAACAGCATACCATGAAGTAAATATTAGCAGGTAACTAATTCAGCCTGGCATGGAAGAGGAATGATGCACATGATCAACATGGGTTTACTCCATAAAGTGAGGTTGGTTTATGAAAGGAACTCTCTCTCTCTGCTCTCTGTCTCCCTGTGTCTGTGCCTGTGCCTGTGCCTGTGCCTGTGCCTGTGCCTGTGCCTGTGCCTGTGCCTGTGCCTGTGCCTGTGCCTGTGCCTGTGCCTGTGCCTGTGCCTGTGCCTGTGCCTGTGCCTGTGTGTTCTGTATGTGTATGTGTGTAGTATTTTTATTCACCAACATAAAAGAAAATGTGTTCCCTCCAATAGATGAACAAGTATCATGTGATCAAATATCTACAATGAGGATTTGCAATTGCTTGGAAAAACACAGAATCCATACACTGCCCAAACCAATGAAATTCAAGAGTGTGAATGCAAAAGAAGTCATACAAAACAGAACCCAAGCTCAAGATACAACCAATTAGTTCCAGCCTGTTAAGGAGCAGGTTCCCTAACAGGACTGACTCCATATTGTAATAGAAAAGAAAACAAGCCTGGAAAAGCCTTGAAGTTGTGATAAATAGATGTTACTTTGAAACTTTATGAATCAAAATGTCCGTACATAGAAATAAATAAATTATATAGCAAGATAACCACCTATAGTGAAACCATAGCCCAAAGATAACCAGAAACAACTGGTTGTCTGCTGAGCACATCAGAAGTAACCCCAATTGAAGAATAAAAGAGGAGACCTCATACAGAGCACTTTATCACACTGGTAGCCAACAGTGGCTAGCATGATCCTCCTTTCAGGCCTCTTCTGCTCTCTATCATCAAATCAGCAGCTGAGAGAGCAATGCCTCCATCATCTTGGTCAAGCACTCTCCGGATCTGAACTGCTAGAAACTACAGTCACAAGGACTGTAGTTATATAACTCATGAATAATGATGTACTTAATGCTATACTTATTTCCTTGGTATTTAGCAACTTACTATTTGTGTTTGTTGTACTGATATTGATAGAGGAAATGCATAGGGAATGTGGCAATACCTCGTTGTTACAATAGCTTTGGCATTGGTGATAATATATTGTTTACTATGCATTAATAAGAGCAATTGAATGCCAAACCCTCTGTTTATGGCATACTCTCTTCTTTCTCTCGTTGAGCTGGTAAATCTAAAAGTCAATCCAGGATACGACCCCTGAGTGGAGAAAGCCTGTCGCCCCTCTACCCTCGGGGATACTAAAGCCTTATCACAACCTGCTCATGACAGATAAGATACTGGGCTCTAGACAGTTGGCATAGATGGCAGGATTGACTGATGAGGAAGTTCCTCAGCAAGAGAGTGGAAAGACAGGCTGATAAGAGGCTAGAGGAGCTACTGAAAAGTAAGGGACTCTATAATCTCCAGTGGTAGATTAGAGAAAAGGAAATTAAGCTTCTGTATTGGCTGGTGGATCTCCTATATTAAACATGCAAGCACTTGCTAAAAAATTTATAACGCTCAAAATACACGCCATTACTAGCAGAGAGCCAGAAACAGAAGAAG